>CM060189.1:51290916-51761870 GCA_030549335.1 Pontederia crassipes | reverse complement strand
GTCCAATGTTTCATATTTTCTTTCTCCCAAATCGGGGTGAAAAAGAGGAAAAAAACATATTTAATATATATTTTTAATTTTGATCAAATAAATTAAACATACAACTATATATATATAAAAGATAAAATTATTTAAATAAATTAATCACCTAACATTCATTTCCATTCTTTCCCTTTAATGATACCAACCAAACAACTACCTTCTCTTCCTATCATTTCTCTTTCCATTCTTTACTTTCTCTTCTTCCTGGCAGGTACTCGTGGGAACTATGACTTATCAACTTTCTAAAATTACTCTTATCACTTGTTTTTTTATGAGAATACTGTTAGTTATGCAAATGATACCTGAAGTTACTTGAGATGATGCGTAGATTGAGACTGGATCAAGAAGCCAATAAGAAATCCGCTACCAAGAGCGGATTAAATTAATAGCAGATAGGGGACGCCCATTTTTTCCCTTACAGTTATTCATTTAAATGTTATAAAATATTTATTTAATAAAATGTTTTAATAAGAAGAATCAACACTGTAATATCAAAATTTTTTCAAGGGCAAAGTGCGAAAACAAAATTGATCTTTTATAACTTAATTTGTTTAACTAAAGACTCTCTCTCTCCCATATTGACAATTATCGTCTCACAATTTTATTCGCATGCATTATAAAGGACGCGCCCGGATGAATGGTTTTTTTTTTTTCTTTTTTTTGGGGATGAATGGGTTACTCCGATAACAGTTCCCTTCACAGATATACTTCAAAACTCACACAGGGGCACCGGGACAGAGACACAAGAAGGTACACTCAATTGACTGTAACATGCAGTTAATTGCATAAAATGTTACAAAGAATTAAATCTCTCCCTCCTTACACTCTAAATAATCACTTTGCATACTCCAAATAATGCTGACTGTTGAGGAAAGCATAGAAAATCCAAATAGCTACAACTGAATACACCAATTTCTCAAATCGTGGAGAAAATGAGGTCGCAAAGAATTTAAACCAATTAATAAGATCTGTCCACTTCCAGCAGAGGCGCCAAAAAGATCTGTACCTGAGTGCGCCTTACAAGAACAGAAAAAATGATGAACCATTCCCTTCGTGTCATGTGAAGAAAAAACTTGTTGCCATCTCTGCATTTCTGTCATCCATGCCTGAGATCGATGTCTTATGATTCATAACATGGAGGATTTTCCCGTTGTGGTTAAAATGAAGGTTCTAGCCCCCTATCCATTTGACCCCTGAAAAATTGAAGGTTATAACTCAGTTCTTCATGCACCTATTGTTATTAGGGGCGGCAAACAAAAGCCTCCTTCTATCATATCAATAGCAGAACCAAAAGACACCAGCAGCACCTCACATGCTTTAGCACAGAACTTGCTTGCTGAAATCGACAAAAAGTAATATCAAACAAAAAATTCAGTAAAAGAGTCAATTAAGGCAAATGCATGATTTGACATGAAGGAACAAAGAGCCTTGTATTAAAAATGAAAGCAGGTTAAGACGCATCAAATAACTGATTAACACCTTAGCTCTTGGCATGGAAAATTGATGCTACAATTCAAGAGCTGGGGCGCTTGAAGTTTCTTGATCAATAGACCAAGTTGATAATTGCATTAATGTATGAGAACAAGTATAATATAATGACAGTCATCCAGCTTTACATCGTACCTAACATGATCATCAAGCTTTATTATATAACTCAAAGCTCATCCTCCAAAGCTGTAGCAAGCAGAGGAGATTTGAAGGATGGGGTGCGGCAGCTCCCTTTTTTTGTTTTTCATTTTTTTATGGTTTTCTCCCACTTATTATCTTTTTAAGTTGATGTGGAGGAGAAATAAAATGCTGATGTGGGTGTTGTCAACAGCTTAACCAGTAAACGATGATCACAGATGTAAGATTGTGAAAGTTTGATAGCCTGAGGTACAAAATAAAATTTGGTACCGAGTTGAGAAAGTGTAAAGGTGGATGGCCGTTTCAAAAAATTACAAATGATCAAACATACATGGCATGTAATTTTCTAGGTACAATTATTTCTTACCCAGGAAAGATTTTCATAAGACAATGCAACACTACATACATGAAGAGAATGAGTACACTCTAGTATTATAATTTCTCTAAGATGCAATAAGCTAAATTTCTACATGCATGAGATGCATAAAGTCATTTATGCAGGACAGATTAATTTATGGACCATCTTGACGTATTGAGGTATTTTAGGGGTCTTAATCAATTCAAAAGTTTTTTAAATTTTTTATTTTCCTTTTAATATCTGTTTTAGGTTTCCTTTTATCACTTATGTCATAGCCTGTAGCCTTTAGTTTAGGGTTTTAATAGTTTCTTTACAATTCGAGTTTAGTACTCCCAAAATCCTTGGATAGTTATAATAGAATCAGGCTTTGATGACCGAAAATTATTCACTTCAGTTATTTTCTTAAGCGGATAACCTAACTAGGTTCATGAGTATGTAACTATGTATAATCCAGTAGATCTCCATCAACCATTTAATTTCTTATTTGATCGTTCCTATATAGAACTCCTACAGTTGCAACAACATCAAAGTGTTGTGTCTCAGTGATCACAAGATATATTTCTTCATACAACATTTTCTTTACATTATTACATTTCCTAGTCTACCTGGTGCTTATTGCATGTAAGGTCACTCTTGTTTACACAATTATCTGACAAAAAAGGTCTAAAAGACCTGATCTTCCTTGACCTAAAAGTATCTGACAAAACTCCGCCTATGTTTTATAGCCGGTCCCAAGCCCGGATAAAGGAGGGTTGTGTTAGGCCCCGACAGCCAGCGTAAAACCCTGTCGAATCTCATGAACATGGATCAACGAATATATAGCCGACCCCACCTAGTGGGATAAGGCTTTATTGTTGTTGTTTAAGCTAACTAAAGAAAATTGGGAGACTGACTTTTTCATTTCCAATAAACATCCTACTACATGAGAATTATACAAAAAGTTATCAGTCTAATAGCAACTAAAGAAAAATCATGCAATACTCAATTCTTCTCTAACATATTCAATATCCATTACTGTCTCTCATTATTGTATGGATTTGCTATGCCAAATTTCTTGTTTTTTTCTCAATTCTGGATAACTTCTATCCAGGATATATTTTTGTATCTATGACATTCTTTTTTTAGAGAGAGGTATGACAGTCTTTCAAGACAAATTAAGTAGACAACTTTATTATTATAACGAACAAGCATCTAGATCATAAAATTCCTGATGCCAACACTGATAACTAGTTCAGCTCACCAGAACCAACCAATTTTATATTTCCAATACAGCTATGTCTTGAGTAATGTGAGTAATGCCATGACAAAAGAACAACCTTCATATGCTCCATAAGATGACTTCGCATAATACCTGCAACAATGAAAGAAAGAGAAAAAATAAGACAACATTAAAACCAGCAATAGAAAGATCTATGCTATAAGAATGGATTTATGAATCTTCAGCTCGAAGGATGCTGAAACACATCTGACAAGAAAGATGCATGTCACACAGGTACATACTCCCAACTTTTCTGTTGGTGTCAATTCACAACTATATGTCAAGAAAGTAATTTCCACTGCCAAAGAGATAAGAAGTTTACGCACCAAATATTATCATTAAAGCCGTCAAGTATGACAACAAAGAAACTTCATGATAATCAAATTAATAGGATTATTAGTTCAGGAACAAACTAATATGCTTGCATCAAACTCAATAGCAAGATTACATCTAACAGTGTAATCTTACTTTTTCCTGCAGGGACATCTAAGACCACAACACACTTATCTACAATCTGAATGGAAATGGAATAAATGTCAAATGGATAAAAAACAAGGAGAAAAGTGGAAACTATGGTTTCACAAAAGTAAACAGAGAATTAAAAAATGCACAGGATATAATACCAATTGATGAGCAAACCTGAAAATGCAAATGCTGGAAAAATCATAGGTCCTCAATAAATGATAGTATGAATGAACATTAAGATCACTCATAGAACATTCTTTCCTTATAATTTAGAAGGTCTGGTAAAAGTTAATTTACATATGCCATGAACTTTAATATGTTAGAAACTATTTGTTTTACCCCTTGAGGGAGTAATTTGCTTCTTCAATAAGAAAATTCTATAAACCATAAAAACTTTCCACTTACAAGATTTGTACCCTCTTTGTCCCTTCGCCAGTCAGTTGTTCAGAAAAGCAGACTAGGATTAGAGATTGACCAATGATGTGAAACAGTGAGAAACATATCGAAATCACCTGAAAAATAGTTGTCAGAAAGAACAATTATGAGAAGTATTATAAGGAAAGTTCAAGAAAAAAATTATTATCGAGTTTAATTTGCTTTCAGCCATTTCACACTTAACTTCATCAATATCTGTCACCACATACCATCACGCAAATTTGCTCGTGGACTTTTTAATGGAATGTTTTTTTAAGGTAACTTTTTAATAAAATGTTAAAAGACTAATACAAAATATAAAGAACTACAAAATTGAACAGACAGAACTGTCATGGTAAGCATATACAATGCATTTCCTGATCACATATACAAGCTGATCTAATAACAAAATTTGTCCTTTCCAAGAATTACAAATCAGGATCACTGTATCACAATCTTCAGAAATCAATTTAAGCATGTTTTAGGAGAAAGAAAATGTATAAACTTTGTCAAGCTGGAAGATTTACTAAACCTGGTCCCCTTAAAAAACAGACCCATCTTTGCAGCAAAAACTTCAGTGAAGGCCTTCTGCAATGCTCCTTTTGCAACTTTATATATAACACCAGATGTAGCCCCTTCTTCTGCGAATCTAATGGCATCACGACAGAGATCATTGCATCTCCAAGTCAATATTTTCTGACAATTATGTTGAGACACATCGTGATTTTCAAAAGACAATGTATTATTCTTTGCATTCCGGGACCACCTTCTTAAAATATAATTGTCTGAAAGTTTAGGAACTCCAACAACTAAAAAAACTTTTAGCACGTGTCTGCATAAAACACCTGAGAACTCAAACATGAAGCAGCTACAGTTCACACTCTCTTCAGAAATACTATGTGTTACTTCATATGCTTCAGTGGCATTGTCTTCTCTTGTCACTCGATACTTGGTAACCACACCATCATCAATCTTTTCCATTAAGTAACCAGCTGACTTTGTGAGTTCCTCTTGGAATAAATCGAATATTGCTTTTGTGTAAATTTCTGATGCTTGTTTCTCCATTGGAGATGATGTTTTCAGGACAGGTCTAGTGTGGAATAAGGCAAAGTCGGCTTGGACTTCCTTCTCATATTGCCCTGCCATGGCCTTATCAAACTGAGTAACTAGGTCACGCAACGTGGTGGTTGTAATGGAGTGTCTCTGAAAGAACTTGTGCATTGTTTCCAATTTCGGTGCTCCAGAGAATTCCCCAAAAAATGAACCTCTAAGAAACAATGGCACCCATTTTTGACGTGTGTGATATAAAGATTGCAACCACATATTATCTGCCAAGTTGTATCTATCGATTAACGACATCCAACTTAAATCAAAATCTTGAATGTTGCTTGATTCATTCACACACATCTTAAACTCAGACTTGAAGGCTGAATGTGTGGAGTAAACACCAGAAAGTTTATCCTTGCACTTATGAAAGACATCCCTCTTGCAGAACCGATGTCGTGCATCTGGGAGCACTCTCGCTGCAGCCCTTTCCAAAACCTCGTCATAGGCCGTGACAAAAGACACAGGCTGATGTCCACTCATCAGAGTGAGCCATGTCTCGAAAAGCCAAACAAAAGATGCCTCACTCTCATCTGTCATAAAAGCACAGCCAAAAGTAATAAGCTGCATATGATGGTTCAACCCGGTAAAAGTGGCGAATGGTACAACTCTCTTATTCTTCTTGCAAGTCATGTCAAAGACAACAACATCTCGAAAGTAGCTGTATGCCATCCTTGCTCTTGCATCAGCCCAGAATACATTAGAGACACAGTTATTGCGATCAACTTGTATTGCATAAAAGAATGCAGGGTTGTCTGCCTGCATTCGCTTAAAGTGCTCTAAAAGACTTTGAGCCACACCACCGCCAAGCCCCAATCCGTTCTGTTGTTGCTGCTCCAAGGCAGGACTGATAACTACTTCCCAGGGTTTCTTAGTGAGCTTCTTCTGCACAGCAGGTGACAATTTGGGTTCAATCCCAAGCCCATGGCAATGCTCAAGAACACACCTTGATATGGCCCAGCGGCCATTCTCACGGCGGTTGACCTGAAGCATGGCCTTGCAGCCCTCTCTAGAAGAAGCCCGGTTGCGGCGTTTCTTCGTCAGGTCAAAGGGATCCTTTTTTGTGGGCCTGCCCTGCTTCGAGCACACGAACCGCCGCATGATGACTGTATCATCCACCCGAGAGGTGAAAGACTTGCTGTTGCGTATCCGAAAACCAAGACGCTCGGCGTATGCAGAGTAGAAGGCTCTGGCCGCTTCAGGCGAGTCGAACTCCATGCCCAAAGCAGGCTCATTTGCGTCGGCGGACGGCAGCAGCGGCAGTGATGCGGACGCTTCCAGGCCTCCGGAGGCCATTAGTTCACCATCATCATCGGGGACGCCGCCCGAGCCGGACGGCACAGAGAGGAGCACGTCTGCGGCGGAATCGCCGGAGAGATGCTCGACCGTGATCTCCTGGCCTAGGTCGCAGTCCTGAGATTGAATCGGGATTAACGGTTCGATTCCCCCATCATCAGGATTATCGAACTCCATGGAATGATTCAGGCTCGTCATCCCATCCATCAATCCGCCAAAAGAGAAAAAAAAAAAAAGGAACACTTTTGTTCAACCAAATTGGATCGTGAAACCCTCGAATCCTAAAACAAAAAGAAAAATCCAGAACAAAAAAAGAACAAAATTGGGAAAGAACATGAACTTCTGAGACTTCTTCCTCGGAACTCAGGTCGAATCTGTCGGCGGTCTTCCGGCCGGAGGTATTGAGGGGGACGGGATCGGAACCCTAACTCACGATCTGCGGGAGCGGAGGTGGCCTGGGCGGCGCAGCGATGGAGCTCGTCCCGTGATCCGCCGCTTAGAGTTTAACTAAACAGATCCCAAACTCAGGTGGGAATTTTGAGCCGTCCGATTGAATTCGTATAGTCTGAGATGCGAGTGTGGTGGGATGGCGTGCGTCATTCGTTGGTGAGTTGTGTGGACAAACGGCTGAACGGTCCAGATTTCATGGCGCCAACGAGAGGTTCGTTTACTATGTCACAGAAGTGCGAGTGTTTAAACTAAAATGTAATACTTAGGCTCTGGTTGGCACGGAAATAAAACTAAGGCTTAAAATTCTTATAGGATTTGAAAAGTTGGTTACTTTACTTTAAGGTGTTTGGATGAATGACCCATTATTTCTAACAAAATAAAATATACATAAGATAATTAATGATTAATAAAAAAATCTGATTGAATATTAAATTTATAAAATAATGGTCAAATTGAATAATAATTTAAAAATATGACCGTTAGACTCAAACATCCAAATTCAAATGAGATAATAAAATATAGCTCCTAAATTTAAAATTAGAATTCAAACGGTCATATTGAATCATAATTTAAAAATAAACTTATTGTACCTCCACAAGTTCACCTCAACCTCCAAGAAGAACACAAAATATTGCTCTAATTTTTCTTAGTCAGATTTCTTTCCAATCTATGGATATGCTCTTATATCGATAGCGAAAAATGCATGAAGAATATGACGAGTTCATGCATGTCATACTCCCTATGTTTAATGAGGTACAAGTTGATAAAAGACGTATTCATACTTCTATTTTAACAGGTGCTTCTTATGTTAAAGAAGTTTTAGAAGCTCATGAAGATCGTTGCAAAAGAGCATTTCGAATGGATGTGCATGTTTTTCATTTGCTTGCACAATGTTTAAAAGAAAAGCACCTTCTTCGAGATACTAGAGGTGTTACGGTTGAAGAGCAATTGGCGATGTTTACCTATACATTAGCCCGTAATGCCAGTAATCATGCAGTGCAAGAGCGATTTCAACATAGTAGAGAAACTGTCCATCGTCATTTTATAAAAGTACTAGAGGCAATTGTGCAACTATCGCGTGATTTTTTGGTTCTTCCTTCGACCATTATCACTCCTCCAAAAATAAGAAATAGCGCCAAGTTTTTCCCATATTTTAAGGTATGCATAATTGATTTTATTGAAGATAGTATTGCATGAAAAATACCATTAAACTTTTAATATGTTATGCAGGACTGTATCGGTGCAATTGATGGTACTCATATTCCTATTACAATTTCACAACAATTACAAGATCCTTATCGAAATCGAAAAGGTACTTTATCACAAAACGGGATGGTTGCTTGTGATTTTTACTAGCGTTTTGTATACGTAAGGGCTGGATGGGAAGATTCTGCTTCTAATGCTAGAGTTTTGCAAAGCTCATTGAATCAAGGATTTAACGTTCCAGATGGTAAGTATTATTTAGTGGATGCTGGTTATGCAAATACACCAAAATTTCTTGCCCCATATAGAGGAGTACGATATCACTTGCAAGAACAAGGAAGAAGCAGAGAAAAGCCAAGCAATTATAAGGAGTTATTTAATCTTCGACATGCTTCACTTCGGAATCATATTGAGCGTATTATTGGCATATTAAAAATGCATTTTTCGATTCTCAAAGTTGCGACCTTTCATCCAATTGATTCTCAAATTGATATAGTCATTGCATCATGTGTGTTTCATAATTTCATAAGGATGCATAATGGAGATACAAGATGGTTAAACAACAATACAGTGGACATTGATCCAAATGAAATTGTAGATGTACCTGATGGCGACGATGAATATATTGGAGATGTTGAAAGCATGAACACTCAACGAAGTGCAGGTGCCGCTATAAGAGATTGAATTGCTAAGGCAATGTGGGAAGACTATGGACGATTTGGAAGGAATAGAAACACTATATAATGCAGTATTAGATTTATGTTCATTTAAGTACTTTTTCTCATCAATGTTGATTTTATCTTGTATTACTTTTGAATGAAGTCATATTTATTTTCTACCCACTAATATTAATAACACCACACAAGTCTATACTATTTTCAAAATACATAGATTAAAGAGTACAAAGCCAAAGTTGCAAACTACAAGTTCACAAACTATCAAGTCTACAAGTTCATAAACATTAGCTTCAAACTACAAATTCATTGAATCATCATCTTAATCCATTCAACCCTTTGTTCTTCAGTGAGAGCTAAGAACACCTCGCGATTAATTTTCTCATTGAAAACTTTAATGGCTTTAAACAAGTCTTCTTGCTCAAATCCCCGCAATTCATTGAAAACGTGTATACATTCTGTCATAGAATGAGCTTCAGATGGTTGCACTTTGTGTTTCTCCATGGCGGCAAAAAATAGTTGGCTTTCCTCCCTACGAAATTCAAGATACTCTTCTCCAAAGATCATTTTTGCATCTTTGCTGCGCTTGGATTTCTTAGATCGTCCATTATTAGATAAATGAGAGGAACTTGCTTTTCGAAGGGGAGCATATGTCTCTGCTTATACCCTTTGTGTCTCAACTTCTTGTGTTTCTTGGACTTGGAATGGTTCTTGACTAAAAAATGGATTCGCATAATTAATATTATGTTCTTCGACATCCTCATCCAAACCAAAATGCAAAGATGAGTTTCTGGGTGCAGGAATTGATGGCATTGGCGATTGCGGTGTTGATGATGTAGGTAAATCAAATGATGCAGTACTCCCTCCAGCACGAGAACGTGCTCCTACTGCATATTTACCTACAAAACAATGATAAGAAGCACAATAATAAGCATGTAATATTGATTTCATATTATACATGTTTTAAGTCAAAACTTGGATACCTTCATATAAATCAAATAGTGCAGAAAAAATGGAAAGGGTTGTTTGCACCATTTCTTAGCACTAGGATCCCTCTGCATATTTCACAGGAGAGAGTTAAAGAGGATAAATAAATATAAGCTAACAAATTTGAAAAAATTAAGATAATTCAAAAGAATGAAAAAAATTATACCTCGAAGACTGCTTGCCAAACTTCATCGGGTGCAGTAACAATGTTATTTTCGTAATCCCATCCAAAGCCACTATAGTCAGATAGTTCTTTCACAGTTTTAAATTATTTTTTTAAATCTTGTTCAAGATCTTTAATTTGTCTTACTTGAAAATTATCAAGAGGATATTTAGCATTCATATCTTGTAAAATTTTGGTCCACGTCTCTTTGTGCTAACCATTTTGTACTCTATATCTTGAAATGTTATAATCACACAATAATTTGACAAAATATGCTTTCTTCGACTCACTCCAACGGGCTTTAGCTTTTTTTTTATCACCTTGCAAGAAAAACAATGCATTACAGAATAGATGAGTGTAAAAAAGAGGCAATAAAAGTTTCCTAATGCAAAGTTTCCTAAGGCAATAATTACATAGTAGCTAATTAGATTACTAAAGCTGATAATTTATAGTAAAAAGATGCTCACTTATTAGCTAAAAAACTCACATGTACAGAAGTTGGCTAGGTGGCTTATTTTTCACTAGAGATGGACACATGTCAATTGAAGGTTTGGAAATGGTAATAGCTGAAGTTCAGAATTAGGAATTAGGAATTAGGAGTACTGTTATTTTCGCTCCTTCATGCATTTTCTTATCAGAATTGAATTTTATATGAAAGTAGTCACTGATATTCCCAAGATACAAAAGTTTATTTCTAAAACTTTTGTAAATAAACGCTTCGCTAGTTCAACTGTATTCAGACATGTTCTACCTCTCAGTGGCAACCCCCCAAGCTCCACATGCACTGCAATTTGATTCAACTTAGCTTAGCTAGAGAGAAATCATATTGACTCTCATCTTGATTGGACAATACAGTAAGAGCACCTAAAATTGTCACAATATTAAGCAACCTCAATGAACAAGGAAGCACTCTGCTGGTTCAGTTGACCAGCCTCCAATCGACTGGCAGACATCACTGTAGTCGGCAGCTTCAGTCACTGTTCTGATCCTTCTGACCTCTGCAAAAGTTTTTATCTAATTCCTAATTCCTAATTTCTGAAGTTCAGTCAACAATGCATGTGAGTACCAAGAAATGCAATTTCTTGCAGTCCAGAAGTTCATCCGAAAATAGGAACTTTTAAATTTACCGATGCAAGTTTTCAGATCTAAAAATCTAACAAAGAGCAAAGGGAAAAGGGGAAACGAAATGCCAGGATGAATTCCTAAAATTACATCTTCAACGTATGAGCAAATAAAAAAAACTGCATCTTCTTTTGAAAAATCATACAAATCTGAAAGAACCCTAAAAACAAATGAGAATCCTCAACATATGGCAGGAATCAAAAGATATTGGTGTTTGAGAGCTTACATGCACTTTCGTTGGGAGCTGATTCCATTTTTTTTAGCAGCAGAGAAGAGAAAATCAGCAACAACAGCCGCGAGCAACCAACATTTTTTTTAGCAGCAGAGAGCAACCAGCAGCCGCGAGCAACCAACAACAAGATTGATGCTAGCAGACAGCAGGAAAGGAAAAGAAACGGAGCATCCACTTAAGATTTATTTCCGTTGATTTTTGTCACTTTCCTGTTATTTTTATGTCACCATTTTTATTTCCCAAACGCTCATTTTGATATTTTTTCGAAAAAAGTTTTTAGGCCATCGGAATGGGCCTTTTTCCACCGGATACAGAAGTATCCAAACGGCCCTTAATGATTTTGCTACCTCTCGTAGGGGTAGCACCATCTTATTTTTATTAATCACTATTTGATTTATTAAATGATGATTTTATTAATTTAATATTTTTATTTATCATACATCATGAAATGGACAATGATTAATAAGAAAAAGAGTAGCACAATCATTTTTTTCATATAATGGGGAAGGAATATTGAATCGTAAAATAGGATAAAAAATATAGTAATTTTTTAAGAGTAGCGTTATCATATTTTTATTAAAAACACTCATGATAGGTGATTGATAAAAAAAATGATGAGTACGTTTTATTTTTCCTTCTTTTTCCAAAACTTTTTTCACGCTCCTTCACTGTCAAATCAGCACCTCCGTCGTCGGGGCAATATATGTTCGACGTTATACCTCAACTTCTGTTAATAAAGTGAGATCTTCAAAATCACCTGAGGACGGACAAGGAGTTCTTGAGAATCGAAGGAAGATGTTCCGGCTGTGTGTGTAGACGAGGAGAGGAGAGAGAGAAAAAGAAAGAGGAAGGGAGAAAGATAGAGAAAAAAGTTGATGGAGTTCATTTGAATCTTTGGAAATGTTGGTGGTATATAATCCTCAAGGGGCCGTTTGGCAACAGGAACCAGGCGTTCCATCAAGTTTCCATAGTTCTAGTTGTGTTTAGATGAAGTGAAATTTGATGATGAGAATAAGGTAGTTGATGTGATAGGAAAAAGTATATGTGATGGATTAATTTTTGGTGGGTTTTGAAATAAAAATTGATATTATAAATATAAAATAAAATATTGTTAATAAATAAAAACAAAAGTAAAAATTAAAAATTTTGTTCAAAAAATTTTCGTAAAAAACTATATTACTTAAATATCAAGAAATCAAATTTTTAATAAATTATATATAGTAAAATAATAAATTTTTTTAATGAAATAACAAGTAAAAAATAATATTATATTAATATGTTATAATAAATAATTTATATTTAACAAATAATTTATTTTATAAGTTACATGTGTGTGTGAGAAAAAAAGAAAAAGCAAAAATGAATAAATGAAATTGAAAAAAAAGCAACACGTCAATAAAAAAAAAAGCCAAAACTTGCTACAGTACCTTTGGTGGAATCAGGAAAGGGAAAAAGTGTCGGGAATTTAATCCCTCTTCTTATGTGTGAATTAAATAATATAAGCCAAGCACGATGCACAAGAAAAATATAATAGGCAAAAGAGACACCAAATTTATGTGGAAAAACCCTCCAATGAGAAGGGAAAAAAACTACAAGGCAATCACAGAGCAATATTACTAATCCAAGAATAGAGTACAATGTCTTTCGGGTTTTGCCCAAACCCGAATAATAATTCACTGGGATAAATATTTTTTCTCTGAAATAATAGTAGGAATAATATCACCTGATTACTACAATTCTATATTATTGTAGTATCAGCAAAACCTCAGAGATCCTCCCAATCTTGATCTGTTCTTGATTCTTTGCTCTTCAAGAAGAAATCTTCTGTCTTCTTTTTCAGTCATCTTCTCTCTCTTTTCTTTATCCCTTGACTAAAGAAAAATATTTTTTTTCTTTTTCAATCAACTCTAAACTCAAGAAAAGAAAAACGTTTTCTTTTCTTTTTCATAAAGCTCTCGACGGCAGCTTCACAAAGAGAAGAAGACAATTCTTCTTCACGTACGGCCACCCAATTGAAGAGAGAGAACTATCTTAAGTTAATTAAGTTTAATTAACTTAAATATGTTTACTTCTTTAATGGGCTGGATTCAAAAGCCCAACAATCTCCCCCTCCAGCCCATGAGAAGGAGATACTCCATCAAGAATCATCGCTTGATCTTCATGCCGACCAATCTGACACCTCGTTCTAGCTTTCTTCTTAGATTTGTCTTTGGCTCCCCCTCTTCAGTAATCACTGAGTATTCAGAACTTGGATATCTGGTGGAAGCACGACGCTCTCATGTAGATCTGCGAGATGGAGTAGCATCTTGCTCCCCCTGCACAAAGTCCTCTACATCTGCATCATCTGTATCCACATCTGGCTCATTGTTTCCAAGTTCATCTTGTACGTAATCACTGCTCTGTTTCTTTGATTTTCTGAAGTCTGCCAAAGTTTCTAATTCATGAAAAATCACATCTTTGCTTCTGATGATTTTCTTCTTTTCAGGATCCCACAACTTATATTCAGAATCTGTATCTCCATAACCCAGAAATATGCACTATTGTGTCTTCTCATTCAATTTATGTCCATGTTTCTTTTCCGCCTGTGCAGAAACTCTACAGCAAAAAAACTTTCAAGTGAGAGTAAGACACATTCTTATCAGTCCACACTTTCTCAGGAGTATCTGAATTCAAAGGAACTGATGGAGATCTATTAATCAGGTAACACGTAGTATTCGCAGCTTCACTCCAAAAGATCTTCGGTAGATTAGTCATCCTCAGCATACACCTAACTCTATCCAGAATGGTTTTGTTCATTCTTTCAGCAACACCGTTGTGCTGTGGAGTCTTAGATACTGACTTTTCATGTATGATGCCATGCTTTGCGCAATATTCCTTAAATTTCTGAGATGTATATTCACCATCATTGTCTGTGCGAAGACACTTCAGATGATTGCTTGTCTCCTTTTCCACCATGACATGAAATTTTTGGAAAATCTGAAATACTTAATCTTTTGTCTTCATAAAATAAATCTATAATTTTCGTGAAGCATCATCAATAAAAGTAATAAAATATCTATTGCCACCTAAAAAATTTACCTCAATGGGACCACACACATCAGAATGCACCAAATCCAACTTACTTTCATTTTTCTAAGAATTTGACACAAATGATACCCTGTTTACCAAATAGACAGTCATCACAAGTATTCAGACATTTACCTTTGGTAACAGTGATGTGAGAATTTCTCGTCAGAACCTGCATTCCTTTCTCGCTCATGTGTCCTAATCTTTTGTGCCATAAATCTAGTGAAGCTTCTTCCTATATTGCATTAATCGATTGTCCAATCAAATTCACTTGAGTTTTGTATAAGACTCCTGATAAATTTCCTTTAGCAACAACCATGGATCCTTTGATCAATTTTCACTTTCTGTCACCCATGTGACTATAGTAGCCTTCCTGATCCAAAAGTCGAGCAGAAATCAAATTGAGACGTAAATCTGGTATATGTCTGACATCTTTCAGAACTAACTCACAACCAACATCTTTTCGAATACATACATCTTCAATTCCTGTAATTTTAGACTCTGTTTTATCGTCCATCTTCGTTGTGCCAAAATCACCAGTTCTGTACACGCTGAAGCATTCTTTTAATGGAGTTGCATGATGCGAAGCTCCTGAATCGATGATCCACTCAATTGAAGAGTCTGTGACATTGCATTCTTCATTTTCTTCTGAAAGATAATATAGATCATCATCTGATGCCACTGTAGTACTCTGATCATCTGCATCTTTCTGATTCTTCTCATTTTGTTGCTTCTTCCAGTCTCTACAATTTCTTTTGATATGTCCCTCTTTGCCACAGTGATAACATGTAAATTTTCCTCTTGACTATGACCTATTGTTGCCATGGCCTTTTGATCCTCTACTTTTGTCTCTACCTTTATTCTTTGTGATAAGAACATGTGTAGTATTTGTTCCCATGCTCTTCCTCCTTGTTTTTTCATTGAATAAACAATTTTTGACCATAGTGAGTGATACCACACCATTAGGAGCAGAATTACTAAGTGCTATCACCAAAGTTTTCCATGAATCTGGCAAAGAACTCAGGAGCATTAATCATTGCATCTCATCATCAAGAACTATTTTCATTGCTCCCAATTGATTTACTATTTCCTGAAATTCACTCAAGTGTTCAGCAATAGAATTTTCATCTTTAAACTTCAAATTCACCAATTTCTTGATCATGAAAGCTTTATTCTGAGCAGTATTCCTTTCATATAAATCTTGTAGCTTCTTCCATAAAACTTGTGCATTTGTCTCTTGAGCAACATGATGAAAAACACTGACATCAATAAATTGCCTAATCATTTCAACAGCTTTTCTGTGCATCTTTTTTCAACTTTCATTAGTTTTTCTTGTCGGCTTTTTATCTCCTAATTCAATGGGATCAAACAAGTCCTTGCAGTATAGAAAGTCCTCTATCCTGGCTTTCCAAATTGAATAATTATTCGATGTCAGTTTGATCATCCCATTGAAATAGTTATTCTCCATTTAATTCACACAAAAGAAATCTCAATTAACCTTGCTCTGATACCACTTATTGGGAATTTAATTCCTCTTCTTATGTGTGAATTAAATAATATAAGTCAAGCACGATGCACAATAAAATTATAATAGGCAAAAGAGACACCAAATTTATGTGGAAAAATCCCTCAATGAGAAGGAAAAAAAATTACAGGGCAATCACAGAGCAATATTACTAATTCAAAAATAGAGTACAATGTCTTTCGAATTTTACCCAAACCCGAATAATAATTCACTGGGATAAATAATTCTTCTCTGAAAAAATACTGAAATAACAGTAGGAATAATATCACCTGATTATTATAATTATATGTGATTATAGTATCAGCAAAACCTCAGAGATCCTCCAAATCTTGCTCTGTTCTTGATTCTTTGCTCTTCAAGAAAAAATCTTCTGTCTTCTTTTTCAGCTCTCTTATCTCTCTTTTCTTTATCCGTTGACTAAAGAAAAATCTTTTTTCTTTTTCAATCAACTCTAAACCCAAGAAAAGAAAAACTTTTTCTTTTCTTTTTCATAAAGCTCTCGGCGGCGGCTTCACAAAGAGAAGAAGACAATTCTTCTTCACGTACGGCCACCCAATTGAAGAGAGAGAACTACCTTAAGTTAATTAGGTTTAATTAACTTAAATATGTTTACTTCTTTAATGGGCTAGATTCAAAAGCCTAACAAAAAGGGGTCACGTGACCCCTTTTTTTGGAACCCTGACATTTGGTGGAACGGACCGGAACCAGGCGGAACCAGACGCCTAGTTCCAGTTGTCAAACAGTCCCCAAGAGTATACAAAGTTGAGAACCTTGATGGAGTCCATCTCTCTCTCTCACACACACACACTCACTTGCATGTACACTCAAATTGGGCGTTGGTTGCAAGCTTGTGAGACTCGTCCACCTCTCTTCCTTAGGAACCTCTACTCTTGGTCAAAGAAGGAGATGACACTATTGTCCACACCGGTTTCTATTAAGGCAACAATTGAAAGTGAGAAGGATCATGGTGTGCCCCTCCGAGTAATGCGCACAGACTCTCTAGCCCCACTTGAGCACACCAGACACCTCGTCAATGGAGATCTGTCCGCCATTCACTATGCCGGCTAGTTGTGCTTCACAACCATTTGTGAGGAGGGGCTGCTCCCCAGACATCAAATTTTGGAATGCCTTAATGATTGAGAAGAGGAGATTGCAGTCACCACTCATGGGCATATGGGTTTCTTTCCTCTTTTTTGCATATGGGTTTTTTCTTCTTTTATGTTCCCCCCCCCGCCCGCACCCTTTTTTTGTTTTGGGGTCGTCAGCACGATAAAGAAAAAGGGGGGCGTCGGCCCCCTCCGTGAGCTTCCTAATGAGCTTGTGGAGGGGGCCGACGCCCCCCTTTTTCGATGCCGCATCGGCCAAGTAGAAGATCACCAACTAGATTTCATCGATGAGTGAGATGCAGTGACCCTCGTCGAGGGAGGAGAAGCGCCGGTCGGATCTGCAACAAGGGAGGAAAGAGGGGGGAGGAGGAGACGACCGCGAGATTGAAGTCCACATTGCAGTCATCCGAGTAGCACGATCGGCGGCAACCGTCACTTGATTGTTGGGGAGCGAGCAACTCCGGCAAGGGATTAGCAGCGTCGGCGAAGGAGGATTGTGTGGTTCATCGGACGGCGCATACATGCAGGGAAAGAGTGTGGGAGGGGGGGGGGGTGGTGGGTGGTGGGTTGGCCACAAACACACCCCATAGACAATTTTATTTACTTACAAAATTTTTAATTCATCAATTCTGGAGAACACTTGTAACCATTTGCTCCTCTCATTCCATTTTCTGAGTTCAATGATAACATTTTAAGTTCTTGCTTTCCTTTCACCTTCCAAGGAAGAAGAAAAATTACTTTCATCATTTGGCAAATATAGAACGGAATCACAGAATTCCTTCTTCATCACACAAGCAATGTATTAAGAACTAACACATAATTCATTACCATCCATATCTAAATTCTAAAGGTGAAAAAAACATAGGATGTGGGACCTAAAGCCCTCTAGTCGCACCAGCAGCATGGACTTGAGAACTTGCTGAGCTGAGTTGTGGCTTCAGTTCTCACGATTTTTTCTCTGTTGACAGCGACATTTTTAGCTTTAAAGATTCATATTTTTTTTCTTAAATGCAATCATTGCCCATTTTAATCTGACGACAGAAAGAAAAGGGCTGCCCCTGTGTTGTTTGGATGTCAAACTTTTAATTCAGAATCAAGATTTTATAATCACATGTACGAATGGATTATTTGCGCCATCAGCGGATTATCTATAATCCATTGAAAGTGTAGAATACAAAAATTCAAAAAATAATCGTCCGACAAAATTAAACACTCATCGTGAATCGTGCATGACTTGTCTGCTGTTAATCCTAATCTACGGCTCGTTTGACTCTATTCCAATGAATATCTCCTTAATTCATCTCCTAACTCGTAACCAAACAACGCCTAAAGAATTATTAAGGAATATGATAATAGGCTGTTAAATGAACGGACTTATGAGATCCGTCTCTATGAGTAGTCAATGCAGTACACCCGAACTTTATCGATTTCTATTTGTATGTATGGGAGTTACAGTTAGGTAAAACTACCATGTAGATCATACAATTTCCTAGTGGCATCTTTACAGTGATAATTTGGACTATTATCGTGATTTTTCTTTGCATTGACTTTATTGTTTTTTTTTTTTTGGGCCCCGAGGCCGAGTCTAAATATTTAAAGCTGAAGGAGCGAAAAGATCAATCCATCTCGAGACCCGTCGAACAAGCAAACCAACTTTGGTTAATTTTACACGTTGAACAGTCCACATCAGATCTACAGAAGGAAATTTTGGGTTTGGCGAGAGAATAACTTAGTTAATAAATTAGTTCCAATGATAATGAGAAATCAGAAAATTGATGAGATAAGAAAAAAAATAAATATGACAAATTAATTATAATGAGTGTTTGAGTAAAAAAATAGATTTTATAAATATAAAATATAATCTTGTTAATTAACAAAAATAAAATTATAAATTAGAAAAATGGTGAAAAATTTTTGTTGACAAATATAATATTTAAATATTAAAATTTGTTTTTTTAAATAAATTATATTTAATGAAATATTAAAAATTTTAATAAAATATAAGTAAGAAATAATATTATATTAATCTTTTATAATAAAATTTTATATTTAATAAATAAATTATTTTATAAGAGTAATGTGAGAGAGAAAAATAAGGAAAGAAAAACAAAAATGAAAAATGAAATTAAAAAATAAACAAATATCACGTCCAAAAAGAATTTTTTAAAAAAAGAACCAACTTGGTTTTACAAAAAAAAAAAAAAAGTGGAACTAAGGGAATGTTTACTGCATTACCATTTCAAAAATTGTCACCTATTAAATTATTAACAATGTGCATTACCTTGTTTATTATGTACAAGTAATCTTCTAAGCAATTTAAATATCACTATAGAATTTTTACTAAAATATCCTTTATCACTAATATTAAATTAAATATTATATAATCTAATTAAAAACTCAAATAAAATTAATAAATTAAATAAATATAATTATAAATATTTCATATATATTTTTAAATAAAAATAATGGTAATTTATATAATATTCAAAATAATAATGTGCAATTCATGTTTATAACAATAATGAAATAATTTTTATATAAATTAACATTATTAATTATGATGGTAATAATATTATTTGTTGTTGTTATATAAATTTTTATATTATTTTTATAATTTATTTGTCTAAGATAAAAAAGAATAGAAATGAAAAAAAATAAAAATAAATTATCATTTGAATGACAATCTGAATGAATACTTTTATTTTAGTCAACGTGAATTGTCACTCAATATACATTGCTAAGCAATCCAAATTACCTTAAAATAAAATAATATGATGAACTCAGATAATTTAACTTCATATTACTAGTAATCTAAAAAGATTACTAGTAGGAAAACACCCCCGAGATGGGATTACTAGTAATCTAAAAAGATTACCAGTAGAAAAACACCCCCGAGATGGGAATCTGCGCCTTCAGTTCTCCCTTGAATTTTGAACGTGATTCCGCCAAAACAAGCCCTTTATGAAGCAGAACAATGAACCAAGACTTTACGAACCATTGATCTCTAATCCTGCAGCGGCAGTATCATGCTACTCCACTTAAAACCATTATATTGATCATGTATTATTAATTCAATTTTAATAGACAATGTGGGGCTTAGCTGAAAATCATTGATGAACAGACAGGTACAAGTAAAATTGATCATAAATGTAAATTGTGCCATTGTTTTATATGAAAGGAAATTTTCTTATACGAATTCAAGATTTCCAGTCTAAAAAAAAATGCAATCCGGTAGCATGCACATCAATTTACGGACCAAAAGATCTTTGTTTTCTTTTCTCTATGTAATAATAATGACACGATGATAATTAAATGAACTATCATCATGGCCTTCCCCCCCTTCGGTGTCATGAATAAGGAGAGATGCCTTGGGTAAATTGGAATGGGCAAGCTCACGATGGATTAAATTAAATTGACAAGATTTATAACTCGGCATTGCACGGGCACTCCTAAAATGTCACCAAAAAGGTGGCACGAGGTTGGTACGGAGTCCAGACGGTCCGACGTTGAATCAGCCGTTTGCCTCATGCTTGATGATCACCTGCCAATTCCGCCAAGAAAGATTTATAACCCGTTCGGTTTCTCACTTTTTCGATTAAATTTGACATAGTTCTCACTTTCAACCAAAAACTTGGAAAACACAATTGATCTCACCCCAGAACAAAATAGGTGGAGCCAAATAGGGCAGAAAATCTATATCATCTATTTCTAGAAAGTGATATGGGAAACAACATATCATAGAAAAATTCCCGCATTATAACACGAAGACGAAAGTTAAATTGAAATAAAAACACCCAGGAACTTATTGAAGTTTTTTCCCCATTGTTTATTGTTTTCGTATTTAACTTGTGAAAAAAAAGACAAGTGGGAGATGGAAAAGCAAGCAAAAGTAATAAAAAAAAGGAAACTAAAGAAATCGCAGAGACATCATCAATCTCCATTTCCAGATGAAAGTGGCTTCACCTGCAAATATTTAAGGATAACAATATTTCTAAAAGGAAATATTATAAAATTCTAAGGAGATGAAAAACCTCAAAATTATTGCAGGCATCAGTACTGGAAAGAAAGGGGTCATATACGCAGTGCTGTCTCAGAGAAAAGAAAGAAAACAAATGATACATCATGGAGAACAAGAAAATATAGGTCCGTGACTTGGAAATACCTGCAAATGGGCAAATTGACTTAAGAGAACTTGTATGCTGATCGGAGGGACAAATATCAAGAATGAACTTAACATCTTTTGCTGTCACAGAACCAATTCATAAAAACTTAACATCCTCAGAGAAGTTAACACATAGATCCCAATAATGGGGAACCCCAGCATCAGCAAAAACCTTTTTGGCAGCAGCTTCACTTACGCACTGATGAACAAGAAACCTGTTGAAGGTTGGTTTTGCCACGCTTCCTTGCCACACCAATACACAACTATTCGGGGAACCATCCCCTTCTTCAGTTTCCCCATCCTCATTTTCCACAGCAGCAGCCCAGTTTATCCGCTTCAGCATTAACTTCCCATACCTTTTGATAGGCTTCTTTCCTCCTTCCACGACCACAACAGTCATTTCATCTGATATCACAACACAACCTGTTAAACGATTCTCCTGGGCATTAATATCTACCTTGAAACGAGTTTGTGGATGTGAGAGGTCTTTAATCTTGTAGACAGAAACAATAGTCTCCAGATTGTTCGTATCATCAAAGAGCTTTCTCTCTTTCTTTTCCCGACGTTCAGCTGGGGTGAGTTTACGGGCAATATTTCTATCAACGTGAGCTTGTTCACGCTCAGCAGCAGCACTGCGAATTTCAATTTCTAACTTTGTCGGATCTTGTGTTGCTTCAGCAGCAAGAACTTTCATCAAGTTACTCATCTTGACCTTGGGCTTTGGAGGCTCCAAAAGACCTTGTCTGATCATTTCTTGCCTGTCTCTTTCTTTTGCAAGGCGCCTCTGTGTCCTCAATTTCTTCTGCTCTTTCTTTGTTAGCTTAAGAGGTTGTGGTGGTGGTGGGGCAGGTTCTGCTGGAGGCTCGATTGGCCGTGGGTGTTCAACATATATAGTTATCTTTTCCATGTTCAGTTTAAGTTCGTCAAGACCACCATAAGTACCTGAAGGAAGAACTGGCTTGTCCCTGAATGCAAGCACAAAAAAGAGAAGTCATGGGGCTAATACACTGTTGCATTAGATGTACAAACAATCATTCTAGGAATGCAACTTACCACCACTCAATTTCAGGTATTTCTTCCTTTTGTTTCTCCTTAAAAGATCGAACTCCTACTGCTATCAGGTTTGGGTTAATTTCAGGCTCTGCCTTCGCCTTGGCAAGCTGGGCCTGCTTAATCTTCAATTCCTTCGCATGTGCTTCCCCAAATTGAGACTAAAAATCATGCAATCAGTTAGCCTACTTGTATAAAAGTAGAAAAAGTATTACATATGACAAGAAAAGTCAAAAAATAAATCTATGGCACCTTAAATTTTATGATTTCAGCCTGCTTTGACCATTTCCCTTCCTCGACAAACTGAAATGACATCCTTTTTGGCCTCAATAATTTCGTCTTATTTATACCCATACTTTCATCAAAATGAGAACTGGACTTAGCAATTGCATCCAAATCTGGTCTAATAATTTGGAATGCATCTTTCTTTTGCTTGTTGATGTTGACCTGTTACCATATGTAAAAACAAATTAGACAAAGTCATAACTTGATTGCCACATGATAACAACAACAAACAACAACAAAGCCTTATCCCACTAGGTGGGGTCGGCTTGCCACATGATAACACAAGAAATATTCAAAATCACCTTAAGGGTACTTAGGTTTGCTGGTTTTGTCATACTGATTACATTGCCATGCTCATCAATTTCTCGACCCTGGGCATCAAGACGCAACACAGGCGCCTTCGCCGGTTTCAGTGGTACAGTTGCATCAGCTGTCATTTGTCCAGGGAACATATTAATAAGTGGCGCAAACTCTGGATCTTGGCGAAATCCCATTTTAGCAGCAAGCTCCTGTGCGCGTTTGACAGCTTCAATGCTTGCCATGTTCGTAAGTCCAGGAAGAACACCAGCATTACTTGGTACAGAAGGTTTTATAGAGGGTGCACCCGCAACAGGTAAGCTGGGTGATGCCTGGACCTGGGCTATGGAACTCGACGAACCAGACTGTCCACTAACTTTATTGAACAAATTCTGTGTGCTATTAGTGCTTGTACCAGCTTTGTTTAACTGAAAAAGAAGAAGTCAGCTTCATAATTTAAAGCAGCTAAAAAAGAACATGCAAATAATTCAGGACAGAAATTCAAGAGAAAATACCAAAGGGATTTTCTTTAACTTCTCTGACAACTCCTTCTGCATTTGTAAAGCTTTTTTAGCTTTTGCTAAAGCATCAAGAGATAAACTGCCACTTTTGCCAGTAGCTGAAGTTGTTGTGCCATCTGTACTAGATTTTCCAGGAACTTCATCAGATCTAATACTAACTCCCGCATTTTCAGTGGTGGTAGTAATTGAAGATACCTTATTAGACAGGGGACGAGAAGGTGCAGCAGTCATGGAATCATTTGATGAGAACATGAGAGGTTCCTGGTCAACAACCTGCATGACCAGAAAAAAAAACTGCAATTACAAATCAGAATGCTTTTCTCCACCTATTGATGAAGTATGCTGCTACCCAATTTTTTTATTTTTTTATTTTTTTGCCTTGAGGGTGAAATGAATCAAGGATGACTGACTTAGCCATCCAAGTATTCACTGCTAGCTACAAGTGACAGTTTGTGTCTTCTCAAAAAAAAAAAAAGTGACAGTTTGTGACAATCAAACTAGAACCTAGGACATTGGGGTAGTTATTGATTCAAGATGCTACCAGACGGGTCAAAAAGCAATCTTGCATCAAAGTTTTGAGAAACAATCTTATTCAGAAGTAAACTGTCAAATCATTAATTTCAATGCCACTTCTCAATGTTAATACAAAAGAATCTATAAAATTTCTTTGACAAGAAAAGAATCTATAATATCCAGCAGGAATCACAATACAATCCATCAAACAAGCTCTATCACACATTGGAGTTCTATCAATGAAATGGGCATCCAAGAAAGTAATGCAATAATCCTATCAGCATTATTTCAGTGCAAATTCCAGGTAAATTAAACAAATCAAATTACAGATACTCACATTTACCGTGGAACCACTCTTCTCGAAAGTCAAGTTTTCATGTCCATAATTCTCTAGATCCTGGCTATTCACCACCCGTTCCTTCTTATCACTAAACCTTCTTCCATCCTTTCCCGATCTATTATTGTCTGCATCGGTCGAAATCTTTCCTTCCACTCGCTTTTCCTCCTTATGCACCTCCTCCCTATGTCCGTTCAAACCACTTGAATCCACTGCATCAGCTCGGTCCTCAAATCTCCGCCTCTCCCGTTTCCCCTCCCTCGCACCGTCTGAAACCTTTGCCCGTTTCCCCGCTGCTTCTAGCTCCTCCTCGTCTCCATGCTCCCTTCTCTTCCTGGAGGAACCATGCCTCCGTCTGTCCACGGAATCCTCCCGCCCCTCGCGGTCGACGGAGTCCCTGGCCCGACTGGATGACCGTTCCCGTCGGCGATCGGCGTCGCAGGGGGAATCTCCGCCATCATCATCGCTAGATCTGCGGTGCCGCAGGCGGCGGTCATCTTCAATGTCCTCTCGGTGCCGATTCTCGTCGGAGCGATGGTGGTGATGTTGACGATGCTTATGTTCTCGATTCCGATCGCGGTCCGCTTCGCGGCGGTGGTGGCCGGCGGAGGTGTCCCCATCGCGGTCGATCGGAGAAGGGGACCTCCTAGAGGATCGGCGACGTTCGGACATCGGCGCCTAGGGTTTTCAACCGACGACGAGGGTTTTGGGAATAAAGAGGGATAGAAGATAGAAATAGCCCAAATAGGAGACGAGCCGAAAGACAGAAAAAAGGAAATGGTTAAGCTAAACACGAATAGGAAATTATCATGTGCAACATATAAGAAAAATTTATCCGATCCAATCCAAATATAATTTAGAGAATAATTTTTAATAGATTAAAATTCACCCAGGCCCCATCCGAAAAATTGTAAAAAAATCATGAAGTCCCTTTTTTATTTATATAATTAATTCATAAGGTATTAATTTTATTATAGACATCATATTTTTTGTATATAATTTTATGATTTCCTATCAAATTCTAATTTGATATTTTAAAAATTTTAGTAGTGTATTTTATATTTAATATATAATTAAATATTTTTAGGTTAATTTTAATTTATTATATATCTTTAAAATATAATTATATAAAGAATTTAATACTCATCCTACCAAGTGGTCCTTCCACCATTCTCCACCGTCCGATGGATGAGCGACGCAAGAGAACAAAATTGCATGTTTGTGCGTCAAATCTATGTGCTCCATGAGTGTGAGTCGTCCGGTTCGATCCGATTTGAAGAAAGAAAAATACACATCCGATTTGGTCGGATCGAGTCAAGGGGGCTGGGCGGGCCGGATCCGACCCAACCCGACTCGATTTGGGTTAGGTCAGTTCGGGTGATCGGGTTATCTAACCACCCAATTTTCTATTTTTTAAATTTTTTATATTTTATTTAATATAAAAATATTATTTTAAATGCATAAAATAAGTTTTCTAATTATTTAATATTATTTTTGCAATTAAAATAACTTCGATCCAAGCACCCGATAAGGGACTTCGTGAGGGGGCTTCGGTCCTAGGACCAAGTCGATGATATGGTTCACTTCACATTACGGAAGCAATTGCCTTGGGAGCTCCGGGGGCATGACGTCCACAAAGTTCTCAAAGGTTTGAAGAACTTTGTGAGGGGTTTGAGTGGAGGGCCCCGGATCTTTCAAGATGGCGGTCGCTAGAAAGGTGTGCTCCTATTTGCGCAACCCCTTCACCACTTGTATGCCGGAGAAGATCTTTTGCTTGAGATCTCCTTTTGACCTTACGAAAATGTTGTAAGGTCCCTTAGGGTCGAAGATGACAATCGAATTGGTGAGCGGGATGACACATGCATAAATGTGTCTAAAAAAATATCACACCTTTGTAGTCATCCACTGGTACCACTGTCACGTCGAAGCTTCCCAACTATTTGCCGATGCGAACCTTCACTTCAGGAGAAATTCCTATGGTCGAGATAGACTATGTGTTCACCGTCTTGAACGTGGCATTAGTCTTCTTTAGTGGAAGCTTCAGCATCTTGGCAGCCACTTCTGACACGAACAACTCCGATGCTCCCGTGTCAATGAGAACATTGAAGACTTACCTGTTCAGCTCGATATCCGCATAAAGTCGAGCAGCCAATGAGGAACCCTTCGAGATGTTGATGGCACTGTGGACGTGCATCGAACTAAGACATGCCTCCCATCTTCTCCTTCTCGTCGGGGCAATACACAACATTCACTATCGTCTTCTGCGAACAATCGCTTGTTCAATGTGAACCTTTGCAAATGTAACAAGGCTTCGAAGGTTTTCCGTCCGTCCTGAATCTATCATTGTTGGGGTTCTGTCCTATTAGCCCTTCCCTTTATTTTGGTGGTGTGGCTTGCCTCCTTGCGACTTTAGCTTTTCTCTTCCATCATTGCCCTTGCCCGGGACTTTGATGGTGGAGTGTTTGTTTTGGCGTACTAACGATTCAACAACAATGACTAGCGAGCAGAGGTTGAGGCAATCTCTTCGCTCCAACTCTATCTTAGATCATGGCTTCAGACCCTTCACGAAGACCGTCAGCAATGTGTCTTCATCCACTTGAGAGTTAGGCGGAGCTCGATGAATTCTTTCACGTACTCCTTCAACGTGCCCTTCTGGTAAATGTTGAATAACGCAATATTGACCTCCAATCCCGACTTGGCAAGGTAGAAGTAATTTGTCAGCAGCCTCTTGAAGTCGTCACATCTCTTAATGGAATCGACATTGTCACATTCCAACATCGTCGCAATGACACTGCCACCATAGACTCACCGCATCTTGGAAGTAGAAGGATGCAGTCTTCACCATCCTCGCTTATGAGGTCATGTCCAAAGCCTGCATGTATCATCGAATGTTCCACATAAAGTCATGGATCTCCCTTGCTGACCTCTCGTCTTTGTAGGGCCTTGGCTTTGGCACGTCGATTCTTGCCTCATGCGGGACGGACGTCTCAGGATGCCACCCATCCCCATAGCGTCGCTTGAGCTCTTTCCGTATGGTCTTGAGCTCTTGTTCCATCTCAAATCTCATGTTTGAGAGACTATTGACCAAGGTCTTCCGCATGTCCATGATTGTCGCCTCCACGGACTCGAGCCGCGTATACAATGGCGCCATCTTGTCCTACACCATTGTGAGGTCCACGGTCTTCTCCAACTCCCACTCATGCGTTGCAAGTTGGTCTTGCATCTTCCCACGTCCAGTTGGAACTGACCGAGGCGTTGCTCGAAGGCGGTCATGATGTCCTTCGAGCGGGTGTGCCCTCGCTTTGGGCGGCCCTTCTCCAGTGCGGCAGGTTCATTAGTCATCTCCGAGTTCGATGTCATTCCTCCTTAATCGTCGAATGCCAACTTGAGCGGTCCCAAAAAAGTTGCTCTGATACCAACTTATCATGGGGTCATTTTTCGCTCGACCTACCCGTGCGGCACAACGTCTAGGCAAGTTCTTTTGAGCCCTTTGTGGAAGCTTGCTTATGTCACTTTTTCGATGCCATAATTTTTGGAATGTTTGGTCCCGAACGGATGCTTCGGTGAAAGCGTTTGTGAACAAATGGGTAGCTCGGTGGAATGCTCAATCGCTTGGGACACTTTGTGGGTTGCCACCCCATGCTCGAGACACGTTGCTAGGTTTTGAGAAGCTTTGAAATCTTTGTTGAGTAAATAAAATGATTACAAAGGATTTCGAGAGATCACTAGCGGGTTTCCCATAAGTTTCCACCGATTCGGGTGGTAGATATGCGATGTGTAATGTGGAGAGCAAGCTAGTGGGTGCACTTTTTTAGAGTGCATATTACAAAACTGCCACTATCACACTTGAAAATAATAATAAGTATAAAAGTGAGTTAAAAAAAGAAAAATACATGGAAGTAAGATAACTTGGCGGTCCACGGGAAAACCCCAGGACACTTGCACTATTGTGAGTGGTCCACTTCCAATGACACTATCACACTTGAAAATAATAATAAGTATAAAAGTGAGTTAAAAAAATAAAAAATACATGTAAGTAAGATAACTTGGCGGTCCACGGGAAAACCCTCAGGACACTTGCACTACTGTGAGTGGTCCACTCCCAACGACAGCGATCCAACTCTCCCAACGGTGGCGATCTAGCTCTCCGAACGACGACGATCTGGCTCTCCAAAAGGTGACGGTGATGGTGATAGTCGATCCAGCTCTATGAATGGCGGTGGTGATGGGAGTTGAGGGCATGACTGTGAGTTCCATGGTCGAGTTCGTTGTTGCAGTGACGACAATCGGGGATCTGATTATATAACTTTTGTCGGGCCGTTG
The DNA here is from genome assembly GCA_030549335.1 of Pontederia crassipes. Taxonomy (NCBI): domain Eukaryota; kingdom Viridiplantae; phylum Streptophyta; class Magnoliopsida; order Commelinales; family Pontederiaceae; genus Pontederia; species Pontederia crassipes. The sequence continues at coordinate 51,733,291 of CM060189.1, read as the reverse complement.
AAGCTTCGACGACCAAGTAAGTTCAGGGGCAACGGGTATAACATATTGTTCCTGAGCAATGAAGCTTTGGCGACGGGAACAACTATAAGTTCAGGCGACGACAGATAGATGAGATCGCAAGGGTAGAACAAAGAAACAAGATTAAATCAACTACAGCTAACCCTTCTCGTCAGTGATGAAGCTCCGATGACCAAGGCAGAACGACGGTGGCGACTGGGAGATGAGAATGTGAGGACACAATGAACTGAATGCGATTGGCGAGAAAGGGCGAAGGGAATTCGTTCCCTAGGCAAGATCTTCGAACCGGACGGCTCGCGCAAAGGAGCACATCGAACTGGCGCGCAAACCTGCAATTTCTTCCCTCGCATCGATCATCCATCAGACGATGGAGAATGGTGGGAGGACCATCCTACAAGATTAACTTGGTAGGATGGGCATTAAATCCTCATATAAAAGTATAATCACAAAAAAATCATTTGAAAAAATAATCCGCTAAATGATGGAAGAGTGATTCGACAAATGCAACAAGGGGGCGACCCCCCACCCCCATCGGTCGCCGATCGCAGCAAGGGGTGACCCCCCTCGGTGCAAGCACTGACACGTGAAGGGAAAAGAGGGAAGTCACCTAGCGATCAGCGACCATCGTCGATCGCATCGCAGTAAGGGGCAACCCTTGCTGCGATCGGAAAGAGGGGAATAAAGGGACGGTCACCCCCTATTGTGATCGACGACCATCGCCGAACGCCAATCACAACATGGGGCGACCCCCCTACTTCTCCCTGCGCGCAAGTGTCGACGCTGTCTCGGGGGCTTTTCCGGGACAGCCGAGTTAATTTACTTCCTTGTATTTTTTCTTGTTTTAGCCAATTTTTGTAACTTAGTTTTATTTTCAAATTTGATGATGGTAGCTTTGTAATATGCATTTTAGAAAAGTGCACTCCTAGTTTGTCTTCAATATCACACGTTACAAATTATAATGGTATAGTAGGGGAGACATGTTAGTGCTTCCCCATAGCCCCTTGTAATCATTCTATTTACTTAACAAATATTTGAAAGCTTTCCAAAATCTAGCATTGTGCCTCAAGCGTGGTGTGGCAATCCACAAAGCGTCCGAAAGCGTCCGACGTGATCAAGTGTTCCGTCTAGGCATTCGTTTGTTCCCAAACGCCTCCGCCAAATTGTTCGCTCAGGATCAAGCATCCCAAAATCTATGGCATTGATAAAGTAGCATTAGAAAGCTTTCACAAAACGTTCAAAAGAGCTTGTCTAGACACCTATGGGTCGATCGAGTAAAAATGACATTGTGACAAGTGGTATTAGGGCCACTTTCCTGAGATGCTTAGTTTGGCGTTCGACTATTAAGAAGGAATGACGCCGAACTCAGAGATGACCCAAGAGCCTGTCGCACCGAAGAAGAGCTGCCAAGAGGGAGGGCGCACTTGCTCGAAAGACGTCATGACCACCTTCGAGCAACACCTCGGCCAGTTTTAATTAGACGTGTGCGAGATGCAAGATCAACTTGCAACACACGAGCGGGAGTTGGAGAAGATAGTGGACATCATAATGGTGCAAGATGAGGTTGCACCATTGTATATGCAGCTCGAGTCCATGGAGGCAACAATCATGAACATACGGGAGTCATTGGACAATGGATTATCAAACAAGAGGTTTGAGATGGAACAAGAGCTCAAAACCCTACGGGAAGAGCTCAAGCGCTATGGAGATAGACGACGTCCCGAGACGTCCGCCTCGCACGAAGCAAAAATCGATATGCCAAAACTGAGGCCCTACAAAGGTGAGAGGTCGGCGAAGAAAATCAATGACTTCCTATGGAATATCTGAAGGTACATGGAGGCCTTGGACGTGACATCAGAAATGAGGACGGTGAGGACCCCATCCTTCTACTTGGAAGATTCGACGAGCTTATTGTGGCGATGTCATTGCGACAACGTGGAATGTGGCAACATCGATCCCACTAAGAAGTGGGACGACTTCAAAAGACAGCTCATAAACTACTTCTGCCCTGTCAAGTCGGGATTGGAAGTCAAGATTGCGTTGCTCAATATTTGCCAGAAAGGTACGTTAAAGGAGTACGTGAAAGAATTCACCGAGCTCCGCCTACAGAACTTCTAATTGGACGAAGACACATTGTTGACAGTCTTCATCAATTGTTTGAATCCTTGGGATAGGACGGAGTTGGAGAGATGAGATTGCTCCAACTTTCGCTTGCTAGTCGTCGTTGCCAAATCGCTTGTGGAGTATGTCAAAACGAACATCCCACCACCAAAACCACCAAAGCCCTCGGGCAAGGGTAATGGTGAGTGAGAGAAGCCAAAGTGGCAAGGAGGCAAACCACACTACTTAAATAAAGGGAATGGTTACCGGTTCAAGATATTAGAAAGCCACTGAAGCTTTGCTACATTTGTGAGGGTCCACATTGAACAAGTGATTATCCGCAGAAGACGATGATCAATGCCATGTATTGCTCCGATGAGAAGGAGAAGGAAGAGACATGTCTCAGTTCGATGCACGTCCTTAGCGTCATCAATGTCTCGAAGGGTTCTCGTCATCTGCTCGATTTTATGCGGACATCGAATTAAAAGGACAAGTCTTCAATGCCCTCATCGATATGGGAGCATCGGAGGTGTTCATGTTAGAAGTGGATGCCAAAAAGCTGAAGTTGCCACTAAAGAAGACTTCCGTCATGTTCAAGATGTTAAATGTGAAGTCCATCTTGACCACAGGAATTTTTCCTGGGGTGAAAGTTCGCATCAGTCGGGAAGATTGGATGTGATGGTGGCACTAGTGGATGACTACGAAGTGGTAGCAGGCATATCTTTTTTCATGACACATTGTTGCATGTGTCATCCCGCTCACCAATTCGATGGTCATCTTCGACCCCAAGGGACCTTACAACATTTCTATGAGGTCAGACATAAATATAAAGCAGAAGACCATCTCAGCTATGCAAGTGGCGAAGGGGTTGTGAAAACAGAAGCACACCTTCCTGACGACCGCCATCTTAAAAGATTCGAGACCCTCCACTCCAACACCTCCCAAAGTTCTCGAAATCCTTGAGAACTTTGCAGATGTCATGCCCTCAGAAGTTCTAAAGTGGTTGCCCCCGAAGAGGACCATGTCATCGACTTAGTCCCTAGATCGAAGCCCCCACATGGAGTTCCTTATTGGCTAGTCCCTTCAGAACTCGCAGAATTTCATAAGAAATTTATCGAATTATTGGATGCAGGATATGTTCAGCCTTAGAAGTCTCTATATGACGTCTCGATTCTCTTTCAAAGGAAGCATAATGGATCCCTCTGGATATGCATCGACTATCGGGTGCTTAATAAGCTTACGGTGAAGAACAAGTACCTCATTCCTCTTGTGGCGAACTTGTTAGACCAACTTGTAAGTGAAAGATGGTTTACCAAGTTGGATCTTCGTTCCACCTATTGGCAAGTTCGGATTACTGAAGAAGATGTGCAGAAGATGACGTGCATCACAAGATACAACTCCTTCGAGTTCCTCGTGATGCTTTTCGGCCTCACCAACATCCCGATAACATTTTTGCACTCTGATGAACAAGGTATTGCAATCCTTCCATGACAGGTTCGTGATAATCTACTTCGACGATATCATGATCTACAATCGCACTTTGGAGGAGCATATAAAACACATTCGGCAAACGTTCAATGCGTTGCGGTAGAACCAGCTCTACGTCAAACGGGAGAAGTGTGCTTTCAGTCAATCAGAAGTGCACTTCTTGGGACATGTTGTCGGAAGTGGCAAGCTGAAGATGAATGATGCGAAAATTCGAGCCATAATGAAGTGGGAGCCGCCCAAGCGGTCCCTACATTTGTTCGTTCCTTGGCCTAATGAACTATTATAGGTGGTTTGTCAAGGGGTATTCACATGTAACGACTCTTTTGACGAATTTCCTTCGGAAGGATGTGAAGTGAGAGTAGACACCTACATGCTAAGAGGCGTTCGACACCTTCAAGAGGGTCATGATGGAGGAACTAGTACTCGTCCTGTCAGACCACACCAAACCTTACGAGGTATAGTTAGATACTTCTAATTATGCTATTAGAGGAGTTCTTCTGCATGAGGAGCATCCCATGGCGTTTGAGAGTCACAAACTCAATGACACGGAGTAGCGCTACGCCGTTCAAGAGAAGTAAATGACCATGGTGATCCACTGTATTAGGACATGGCGACACTGCCTACTCGGGTCACGATTTCATATTAAGACGGACAATGTCACGATAAGCTACTTCGAGATGCAGAAGAAACTCTCATCAAAACAGGCAAGGTGTCAAGATTTTATGACGGAGTTCGACTATGTCCTGGAGTACAAACTTGCCGACGCCCTTAGTCGACGCACAGAATACGCGATCATGAGCTCCTCTTAGGCTGACATGATAAAAAAATCAAGGAATTGGAGTCGGATCCGAGCAAGCAAATGAGGAAAAACACGTCGATTTTGAATGGAAGATGAGCTGATCTTCACCAAGGAATGTAGCATCTACGTTCCACTATTCGACAACTTGCGACATGCCATCATGCAAGAGTGTCATGACTCTAAGTGGGCGGGACATCCGGACATCCGCCGCACTTTGACACTTATCGAGGACAACTACTTCTACCCAAGAATGGAGGATGATGTTGAAACTTTTGTGAAGACATGTCTTGTTTGCTAGCAAGACGTCCGACGGACTTCTAGAACCTCTGCCTATTTTAGAGCGACCATGAAAAGATGTTTCCATAGACTTCACCACGGGCCGGTCCAAGTTGGAAGGGGCGGGTACCATCATGGTGATCGTTGATCAATTTTCCATTATGCTATTTTCGTCGCCGACTCTACAAGTTGCCATGCCGTTGAAGCTGCAGAGTTATTCATGAAGTATGTGGTGATGTATTGGATCCTTCCTCAAAGCATAGTCAACGATCGAGATGGACGGTTCGTTGGAAACTTTTGGAAGGAGCTGTTCAAGATGATGTGTTCCAACCTGCACTTCTCAACCTCACTTCATCCTCAAACCGATGGCCAAATTGAGAGGGTGAATTGTATTTTGGAGATTTACTTGCGACACTATGTCAGTATCAGTCAGAAGGACTAGACGAAGCTACTCGACATCACACAATTCTCTTACAACTTGCAACGAAATGAGTCGACCAATCAAAGTCCCGTAGAGATAGTGACGGATTAGCAACCTCTCACTCCATAAGTCATCGTCACTTCTTTGGTGGCAAAGTCCTCTTTGCTCACCGCATGGCGATGGAATGACATGAGCATAATGATATGGCTCGGACATATTTGCACAAGGCATCAAAGCGCCTGAAGAAGTAGATAGACACTGCTTGACAGGACATCAACTTTAAAGTCAAAGATTTGATCCTTGTGAAGCTGATCCAACATCTTCGGCTAAGCGAGAAGAATCTGCACAAGTGTCTCATTAGGCATTACGAGAACCCGTTCAAGATACTGAAAATGGTAGGTAAGGTGACCTACAAGCTTGAGCTTTTGCCATAGATGCAATAACACCCCGTCTTCCATGTTAGTTTGCTCAAGCCCTACATCGAAGACTTTGAAGATCCCAGGTGTGGGGTTTCAGATCGCTCCCCGCTGGCCATCCGGGTGAAGAATCGAAAGGAGTATCTTGATCGAACATCGACACAAGTTGAGAAACAGTCAAAGCCTTGTGGCAGTTCAAGCAGAATATTGACTACTCATTTTTCATCTTAATTCATGTGCATATAAGTCCTGAAATGTTCGTATTCATCAAATTATGTTAATATACATGCATTTATTTTCTCAGCATAATATTATCCTACGTTTGCACATTTGGGCTGGATAATATATTGATTTAGTTCTTATTTGTCTAGTCTTCATTTGAAGAGTTTGATGCTTGCTGTTCATGATGTTGTAGGATCAAATCAAGTAAAAAAAATAAAGAATCCTATTGGAAAAGTATGAGGGGACCACAGGCAACTGCCAAAAATAATAAGAAATGAATCTTTTCTCAGCACAAAAGCAAAAAGGACCATATGACAAATGACAAAATTAGATGGAATGAAAGGTTCTCATCAAGATCAAATGGTGATGATAGTGTCGTATACAAGGAGAAAGTGGAGAAACAATTGGGGATCTTCTCTCCTAGCCATTTGGCTGGAGGCTAGAGAGTTCTTTCTTGCTGGAGTCTTGGAGGTGAGGGTTTTGTTCTTCTTTATGTTTTAGAATGTTTTGATTCAGTTCCTCATATGCTTTTGTATTGTTTTGATTAGTTATAAGGAGTTAAATCTTAGCTCTCTTAGGATAGGATAGTAGTTTAATTTTTGTTTATGGATGGATGATTGAACAACACTTTTGTCACTGATGTTAGTACATTTCTGAATGTTTTCAAATCAGTTCTATGTTGATGTGAATCTTACTTTACAATGGAACTGAGAAGTTGATGTTTGATCCTTTCTTGCTCAGAAATGAGTCAAGAACATCATCATTTGTTTTCTGGTTTAATCTTTGTCAAGATCTGAATGCATCATTTTACTTCTTGTTATTGTGAATCTCATCTTGTAATGGCAGCTGAGAGGCTGATTCTAAATTCTCTTGTTGTTCAGAAATGAATCAAGAACAACAACAACAACAACAAAGCCTTATCCCACTAGGTGGGGTCGGCTATATGGATCATACGACGCCATTCGTTGATCCATGTTTATAAGATTCGACATGATTTTATGCTGGCTGTCGGGGCCTAACACAACCCTCCTCCTTTATCCGGGCTTGGGACCGGCTATAAAATATAGGCGGAGTTAGAAATGAATCAAGAACATTAACAATTAAATTCTGAATTTGATTTCATCTGTGATTTCTAAGAAATGAGTTACTTGGTTTTTTGATTCTAATCCATGCTGAGAATGAATCAATCTAGCTTTTCTTGATGTGAATTTCATATTGGAATGCCAACCGAGAGGTTAATTTTAGATTCTCTTGATGTTTAAAAATAAACCAAGAGCATTAGCACTAGTTTGTGGATCTGATTGTGTTTATGCATTGAGTTAGATGTTTCATGATAATCTAATATTAGTTGAAACCCTTGTTGAATCAACCTAACTAACATTCATATGAAAGTATGATACTTGGTTTTAACTTTAATGCACTGTGAGAGCAGTCCTTATAGGTTGAATCTGATTTTGATTTGTATTGCTAAGTTGTTCTAATCCATTCCATAATAGAATATTAGATTAACTTTTTCCTAAGAAAACATTTCACATCTATTAGTATCATCTTATATCAGTCACTTAAAAACACAAAAAAGAGTTAACTTAGTTTAGGATTAATCCAGATTAGTTAGTGAATCTTACGTTTCAAATCACTATGGATACGACATTCGGGTCTACTGCTCTGATTTGTGCACTTGCAGTTTAGTGAAGTGAGTTTAGACCATATATTATTTAGTTGCATTTTCAATTCTGTGCTATAAATCAGCAAGTTAATCGTACTCACATAATTCACATAAAATTCGAAATTGTAGCTCCAGAGACATCGCTGACTTGAGTGGGGGAGAATGTTCCGAAGGATTTTCCGGGATAGTCGAGTTATGTTACTTCATTGTACTTTTCCTTATTTTAGTCAACTTTTGTAACTTAGTTTTATTTTCAAATGTGATGATGACATTTTTGTAATTTGCACTTCAGAAAAGTGTACCCCCTAGCTTGTCTTCCACATCACACGTCACAAAACTACCTCCCGAAATAGTGGTATAATAGGGGAGACCTGTTAGTGCTCCCGAAGATTTTTTTGTAATCATTCTATTTACTCAATAAAGATTTCGAAGTTTCCCAAAATCTAGTATTATGTCTCAAGCGTAGTGTGACAATTCACAAAACATCTCAAGCGATCGAGCATTCCACCTAAGCATCTGTTTGTTCATAAACGTCTCCACCGAAGTGTTCGCTCGAAACCAAGTGTCCCCAAAATTGTGGCATTAAGAAAATGACATTAGAAAGCCTTCACAAAACGTTCAAAAGAACTTGTCTAGACATTGAACACGAATAACGACGGATCAATCAAGCAAAAAATGACCCCGTGACACGCGCAAGCAAGGGGAAAGGGTGGATTACTTGCTACGACGCGGCCAATGCCGGTCGCAACAAGGAGCCCCCTCTTTCCCTCCGCGCGACGGTCGCCGATTGCAATAGGGGCGATCACCCCCTCTTTCCCCCTACGTCCCAGCGCCAGCGTGCGCAGAGGAATAAGGGAGATCAGCCCCCTACTACGACACGATCAATGATGGTCATCGGTCACAGAGGGGGTGACCACCTCCCTCTTTCCCCTTGCATGCAAGTGTCGACGCACAAGCACTTGTGCTCACAAGGGGAAGAGAGGGGGGGGGGCCTGTTGCAACACGATCGATCGTCGGTTGTAGCAGGGGAGCGACCCCCGTCCTCCTGTGCATCGACGCTTCACCCCAGCGCCGCGATGAATCGATGAAATCTACTATTTTTATTTTTTAATGTATTATTGATGGAGGGGTAATTTTTCGTAATGAAGTTAATAGAAAATTTGACAGAAGTTGACAAGATAAAAAAAATCACGATAATTTAGGGATTAAAAAAGTTCGTAATTTATAATTAAACATAAAAAACTATGATAATTTAGGAGTGATTTATGCAAATAATCCTTTAATTTAACTAATTGATTTATTTTGGAGTACTGCCTCATTTTTTCTAATTAGTGGACGAAATAATCTATTTTCTGTTGTATAATCTAATTACCCATTTCATTTCAAGGTTAACGCTTTAATTCTTTTAAGTTATTATTTATTGTTCATCAAGTGTATAGTGGATTTAATTATTGATTTTTTAGTTTTGCTTTTATTTATTAACCAGATCTCGTAACTTTTTAATTAACACATTAATTACAAGAATCTTTTATCGTCTAATAAATTAAAATCTTATGTGATGTAGAAGCCTCAACCTGAAATTGGAAAAAAAATGCATTTAATGTGAACGCGTGTGAAGGGAGTCTGCGTCTCAAACATTCATGAATTAGTTAATTCTAACCTTATTATTATTTCATTATTATGTAGTCTGGTAACCAAAATGACATGGACTCGTTTTAAATTAATTTATACTTTTTAAAAGATAACGATTACATCGTAAAGACTTATTTTGAGAAGGAAACAAAAATGTTTACCAACCAAAAAACACTTGACCCTTTAAACTATAAAACTTTTTGTTTTTCTTGATAAAAATTAAGAAATCTGTCTAAGGGCTAGAAATTTTTTCCACATACGTGATAAAAAATAATGACAATTTTCTAGCTGTAAAATAAAGGGGATGGCTTTGACAACTAGAAAAAGCTTGACCATCATCATATCTTGTTGTAATAAAAATTTATGAATTCAATTTCTGAAAATAGTTTCCATTTATCTCACACTAAAGATGTGAGATGTGATATTTTTATATTTCTAAAAGTCATTTTAAAATTAAATAATCGCACAGATATTTTTTTATTTAAAAAACGTTTGCTCATGACAATAACAAGATATATAATAATAAATCGACCGCAAGAAATTTATTAATTGGCTCGGCTGGATTCTTTTGGTCATCTCCGTCTTCTGACTTGCGTATTGCGTCTGCCCACTGGCCTGAAGCCATCAGCTCACGCTTGAGCGCACTGCGCAGCCATGGCTACCGACGCCGAGGTCTCATCTCCTGCTCATCCCATCTCTCCCCGCTCGTTTTGTTCCCGACCCAAACTTATCCTTTTGTGTTCGTCTCAGCAGATGGAGGTGAAGCCCGGAAAGCTCGTGCTCTACTCCTACTGGCGCAGCTCGTGCTCCCAGCGTGCCCGCATCGCCCTCAACCTCAAAGGTCAGGACAACAATTTGGCAGTCCGCAGCCGTTCCATCTCTGTTTCTCCATGCGCTCCGTACTGTTCGATCGCTCTCGGTGATGAGAGAACAGCACTGAGTGGTTTGGATGTTCGTTTAACTTTGTTTTGGTCTCCTTTTTTGAACATGGAATGAAGGTCTGGAGTACGAGTACAAGGCTGTGAATCTTCTGAAAGGCGAGCAGCTCAATCCAGGTATGTTAGTTCCTCATCTTTCACCGATCTGTGGTCTTTTATATATCTCAGTTGTATTGCTCCTTTGATGCTAATTCGGTAGTTGTTCCCTCTCTGTGTATGCACCTTTTTTTCCTCCTCTTCATGCTTCATTTATTTGACTGCAGAACTTGGCATTACTTTGTAGAAGTAGTGAATAGAACTACGGTGAAAGTAATCGTTTTGTATTGGTTTTGATTGTAGATTTTGACAAGATTAATCCAATCAAGTATGTGCCGGCTCTCGTCGATGGCGATGTAGTGGTTGCTGATTCACTTGCAATCGTATTGGTAATACATTGCATTTCTATAGCTTAATTGGTCCTGTCTAGAAGCACAAGATTGATGGTTATTTTGGACCATTTTGTTGTTTGTTGAACATGATCATGCAGTATTTAGAAGACAAGTATCCCCAATATCCATTGCTGCCACAAGATTTGAAAAAGAAAGCCCTTAATATACAGGTAAATGGAATACATTGAATTATTGATCCACCTTTTCATCTTGGCATTTTGGTTTTCAAATATGTACTACCGGACCCACTGCTGACTCTGTTTACTACTATCTATTCGTCCTGGATAGCAAACTAATTCTGAGATTGCAGGCAATTTTATCTACTGAAAGGACAAAACATGTTAGTTTGGGTCCTGTCTATTCTGTGAAACTTTTCTTTCTATAACCATCTGCCACATCTTATACTTGTGACTGACTGGCAGTTCTAGTGATCGAAATCATTTGAAAATGCGAAATGATATAAAATTTGTCCTACATGGGATTTGAAATTAACTTAATTTAAAGTGTATAATGACACAAAACAAAGACAACCAACTACATCCAACTTGCTCTTTATGACAATTATCAAGTTTCCTGCTTCTTCTGGTTAGATTTCTCTCATGATTGTTTGACAATTTCATGTCTATTGCAAGTGGGTTATTCACATTTGATGTACACTCATGATTTTCATTGGTGTGGCAATTATTCGATAAACATGCAGGACTACATAGCTGGAGCTTCTGTATGTTCCATTTTTCTCCTATATTCAAAAGTATCTTTTTCTTGGCATTAAATAAAAGTACTTTGCCATCATGTTTTGTCGTGTTTTCTATTTCAGTCCGAGTTGCTCTCATTCTACATGCTAGTTAAGATACTGTCCTTCGGAATCTACTACTGATGATTCCCAGTTTACTATTGTTACAGGTGGCAAGCATTGTCAGTTCAAGTATCCAACCTCTTCAGAATCTTCCTGTACTTGTAAGCCTTAGCATACCTTTCTTCTTTACATGCCCTATGTTTTCATTTGAATTTTGCTTCTTCGTAGTGTTTAATTTCAAAAGTAAATACTCTTTTTTGGTGACTTGTTGCTGCAGAATTTCATTGAGGAAAATTTCAATTCAGATGAGAAAGTTAAATGGGCCCGGCGCCACAACAACAATGGTTTTGCAGGTTGGGCTTTCTCAGTAAATAGTATTATTCTTCCATCAAACATATGCCTTTTTGTGTATGTCACTCATAAATATATTAATCTTCAATGTAATGCTACAAGGAGCATATAATCATGTGGAAGAATTTCAAGGAAGTGGCCATAAGGGAAGAAGTGAGAATTTTGTGATAACATTGGACAAAGTTTTACCATGTCCCAAAAAACTCAATTGCATTTTGTAATTTGATTACTTGCATCTTAAGGTTATGAAGTCCAGCATTTGAAGAGCATTAGAATTCTCCTAATTAACCTCCAATTGTCCGACCTCTAACCACACTGAGTAGAAACCAGGTTAAGTGCCATCACATTCATTATGCAGTTAATATAGAACTTGATAGTTGGTATAAATCCGAAACTGTCTTTTTGTACCCCTAAAGGGATCCCGCATATCTTCAAACCAGATTGTGTTTTGCACATAGGAAATTATTTGGGCATCATTATCTTTCATCTGTTACCATGACATTCTGCTTAGGTAACTCGAGGGTGATATCATAATCTACCTTGTTGAGTTTTTGTATCAAATGAACACACCTTGCACTTACCGAAAAATGCACATTTCTAAGTATAAGAACTATGCTTTAAGTTACAGAGAATCAAGAGAAGTCTAAGATCCCTAGGAAGCATTAATGCACTCAACACCCAGATCATTTCTCAAAGACAATTCTTAAATGTACTTATTCAGTGTAAGATATGCATTGCATGAGAAATTCCCTGATGTTCTTTCTTATGCGCTCGCTGTTTTTTATGAGGGAATGCTTTAGCTTAACTTTACATATGCTGATCTTTTTTCGTTTCACTCTGGTTCAGCGATTGAGAAACTACTAGTGGCCTGTGCTGGAAAATATGCTACAGGAGAGGATGTTCAGCTGGTTTGTCTATTAAAACATTTGGTTATTTCACTGTCATGACATGCTTATAAATTACTCTCTTCTGTATAGTTTTATCAACAAGAATATTCATGTGTACTGTAGTCTTGACACACTGTTCCACATCGTGTCTAATTACCATTTTTGTATGATAGTGGCAAAACCTCGGTCGTTGGCCTATTAATTTATTTTCCAAATGCAGGCAGATGTATTTCTGGCACCCCAAATATATGGAGGAGTAACTCGTTTCCAGATTGATATGGTAATTTTGACTCTTTGATTAGTTTTTTCAGTTTTTTTAGTGCGATGGACTGATCAAGTTCCACAATCCACAACAATCTTTCAGTGACGTGGACTTTTTATTAAACCGAACCGAATTGGAAAATAAAGGGTCTGAAAGTTCATCGTTTCATAGTCAATTTTCATTGGAGAATTCTGATAAATTTGTGTTTTTTTTTTGTTGATTTTTGCTCCTTACAGACTCTTTATCCAACACTAGCCAGATTGAATGAAGCATATATGGAGCATCCTGCTTTCCAAGCTGCCCTGCCAGATAGACAGCCAGATGCGCCTTCATCATATTAAAGCAATAATGTATGATCAGCATGGATGTGTTGTGTATCAACACGAGAGTTGATAACAAACGGTGACAGCAAAGCAATAAACTGCTCAAGTGAGGACTACAATGTCAACATTTAAAAGATGTTTATTTTTCTCTCTTTGTCATGGAACACTTTTGTGCGTCAGATTCGTATGCTTTTGCCCCTTAGTCCCTCTCGCCCATGCCTTTCTCTCTCTCTCCCTCCCTCCTCCTTGCATAATATCACCCCGCCGTCACTGCATCGACAACTCGCTCCTGTTGTCCTCGAATGCTTGCGCTCTATCCGAAAAAGATTGATATTTTTCAAAGAATTTAATGGGGCTCTTACCTATTGGGGATCCTACCTATTCAAATAGATAGGAACCTCCTACCTAGCTTGATGGCTGATAGTGAGGCGCAGTTCATTTTTATTTTGAAAAATTAGTGTGGTTCCAAAAAGCGGTTCACCAATGTCTCATCTAGCCGTCCTAATCATCGTTCCTCTTCTCACGATCGACGACGATGAAGATCTCATAGTCGACGATGATGAGATCAGAGAGGGGTGACAATGGGATGAGCAAGCTTCGCGACGGGGAGATCGAATAGGGGTGACACGGCTTGTTGACCTCATGATCGGCAGCCTGCTAAGATCATGAGCGACAACGACGATGATCTCATGGTCGGCGATGATGAGATCGGACATTGACAAAAGCAGGGCGAGCATGGTCGACGATGAAGAAATTGGACAGGGGCGAAAACGACTTGCTGACCTCGCGATCGGCGGCTTGCTGCGATCATCAGCGATGATGATCTCATGGTTGAAGATGGGGAGATAAGACAAAGGTGACAGCGGGGCGAGCAACATTGGCGATAGGGAGATCGGACAGGGGCGGCAACGAAGCAAGCAGGGTCGGCGGCCTATTCCTTCTACTTCCTCCCCTCCTTCATATGACCGCCAACATCTCCCCCATCCCCAACCAACTGCCGACGCCATCCGCATGGCGACACCTCTCCGCCCTCGCAGTTCGTTGGCGATACTCAGCCGCCTACTTCGTCCCCTCCAATGGATGCAAACGCTGAGGCGGAATAGGCCGACGACCGTCCGCCCCCTTTCCTTTCAAACTCCTTCCAACAAGCTAGGGTTAGCGGCAACGAGATTGGATGGTAAACTTCGACAGAGGAGTTTGACGGTCCCCAGGTTGTTAGGGTACAAATAGAAATTCCATTGAACCACGTCAAAATCACAGTAATCTTTTTTTTTTTTCCTAAAATAAGAATGAACAGCGCCTCATTGTAGCTGTCCGATCAAATTAATGTTAGATTGAAAGTAAGATGAAATATAAAGCATGGAAACAAAGATAGTTTTTTTTTATTCTGACATATGGACATTTATAAAATTGATATCCATTTTTTTATTAAGTACATGTTATCATTAAAGTTTGTACACGAGTCATTCGATATCCCATTTTTAATTGAAAAATGAACAAAAAACTAAAAGTAAATAAAGTCTCAAATTTTAACTCCAGAGTTTCAATTTTCTAAAAGACTCAAGAATGATGAGAAGAAGCCGACGGTACCGATAGAAATAAAAGTAAAATCTCTATAATTCTTTTTCTGATTCAATTATTTTCATATTTTTTATCCTTCCTTAACATGGACTTGACAGGGACTTTCAAAATTATTACTTGCATTGTTATTAATCCGCAAAAAGAATTAATGTATTTATAAATTCAAATACCGCATTAAAATGAATTATCATATTATTAAAATAATAATTTTTTAATAAAACGTTAGAACTTATATTGTGCGTCATAAAATTATATAGTTGTGATGTCGGACCACCATTATTATGGTCCGTTTTAATCGACCTGACTTGGCTCCAATCCGAGTCGATCGAGAGCTCTGGTCATACGAGACTCCATTAGCCTTTCCAACAATAATAACGTAGCAAAGGTTTTGTTTATAACGGTTTGCTTGAATTCTTTAAGAATATAGAATACTCTTCTAAATGGCTTAGTTTTTTTTTAAAAATAAAATTACACATCAATTTTAGCATGGTACGATAGCTAGATGTCAAAATTTAAATCTCATTAAATTCTTATAAAAAATATTTTTCTTTCGTTACACAAAAAAGAAAAAAATATAAAATTAATGATGTTTCTTAAGGGTATTCCCAATGATCCGTTGGGTTGAGTCGGGTATGTGTCAAAATTTTTCTACCCGAGTCGACCTGACCCGATCCGAAGATTCAAATTTTTTTATTATTTTATTATTTTTTAGTTTTTAACTTAGATTATGTATAAAAAGTAAAAAAAAATATTAAAATAAAATATTTTAAATGTGTAAAATAATATTTAAATATTGAATAAGTTATTTTATACTTTTAAAATAATATATAATATTTTTTATATTAAATAATAGAAAAAGTAAAAAAAAAATTTTAAAAAAAAGAAAAAATGTTTGGAAGGTATCCACGGTTCCAACCTTCCAAAATGCACTAATCCGATCAGATCCGACCCGATCAAAATCGGGTCGGGTGGATCCGGGTCGGATTTCTTATTGTTTCTCCTGTTTTTTTTTTCTCTTTTCTTCGTCCCAAATGGTTAATCTTTCATCGATTTGCCGCAGAAAGAAATTTTTCTACTGAATTATGCTTTCTTTTTTGCTTTTTCATGCCTTGGCGATTCCAAATTGCACGCATTCGAGGAAGAAAGTTATACGATTTTTGGTAAAAGATTATATATATTAGTCTCTTCTGTGAGATTTTTTTTTGCAGTAAAAGCTAGAGCATGTTTCGAACTGTATGAATCTTACTCTTTTTTTTTTCTTCTTCGTGTTCCATTTTGAAGGTGACATGGATGACACTCACCATTAAGAAATTTCCTTTCTGTTTTTTCTTGCTTTTTTCTGCGTCCACTGTGGTTGGTAAATTCTGCTTTATGAACTTGAGCAATTTAGTTCGCATATCGAACACGTTCTGGAATGTTGTGACACTTGAGCGAGTCACATTCTGTTTTCTTGTTCTTTTTGTTTGGGCAACAGATTCCAATTTTAACATGTATTGTTTTGTGCTTTTAGTTTGTTCTGCGATATGATGGGATTGGGATTGAGATTAAATGCCACTTGAACCACTGACACTGTTTTTTTTTTGTGTGTTGCTGTTATTTTTCTGTTCTTCATTCTCGCTTGATCGATTGAATGACCAAATGTTGTATTTTCCTGTATGACCTAAATGAACATGATTATCAAATTGCACATTAATTATTTAGGGTTGTCAATGGGTCCTCATATAAATTGGGAGGTTGAGGAGTTGAGGATGCAACTTGCAGAAAAGGGCTCCCACCCTACAATGTCACATGCCAACTTAATTATTTGAACTGAATCATTAAAGTACCACTTCAAGACAAGTTCTCTGTATTGTTAAGAGTAAAAGTATTGTTGAAGCTGTTGAGGATTTTGTCTACATCGGTGTTCTTTATGTTCCTATATGTCTCATTTGTTTATGTTATTTTGGATGAAAAAATCAGTAATGTTCGTATTATATAGTTAAATTACTCTCAAGTTGGGCCATTTCATCCCTGTTACCATTAACAACTTGTTGACCTGGAACTGTAAAGTGAATTGATCTTGTCTTTTTGTTTACCTGTGATCTAGGAAAATTTTAATTTCTAATTTGTTCCATCTTGAAGAGGACTACTGTACTATCAAACTTAATGGTTTATAACAAAGATTTTCTGAAATATTTGTATAAAAGTTGGTCATTTTTTCAATTAAGAAAAATGTGAAGATATTCATGCTGCCTGTCATGCTTCTCCATATGTGTGTTCCTTAAAAGTAATTATCCAGCTACTTTCTGATTCAAGCATTTGCAGTTTATGACGAAAATATCTTTGTTTTTGCTTAGTTGTCACTAGTACCTTTTTAAGCCCATATGATCTGGAGAATAATCAGTTACAAACTACACACAATCATCGTTCGCTTTCTTCATGAGTGCAAAATGACAATGATTATCTATGACTTAATGCTTTCAATGGACAGGTAGAACTGAATGATGCAGTAAAATTATAGGTAATGAATGACTTTTATTGTTAAGAATATTTCAGTTGAAGGCACAAACACTTCAATTCATGACAGGAATGAAGATGCTGATGTACTGAAATTATTCTTGCAGCTGACTTGAATAACAGTTCACCCCAGAAGTTGATGTGGGTGATAGTGAAAAGGATGCGAGTTGAGAAACCTACTAATGTATTTAATTATGACAAGTTGCAGCTTAGACATGCATTTATCATTTCTGTCAACTTGTCATGGTATTCCTGAAATTATGATTCAGCAAATATTTTACATTGTTATATGTTCAAAACAACATGATAAATAGGGCAACTGTTGACGGTAGATGGTTTGACGTGCAATCAGAGGCCTATTTTTGGAGAACATTTAGGTTTTGGTAGTTCACAAATGAATCTTGCTAAACAGAAGTATACAAGCAAGGCCATTTGCAATTCTATGGGGCTATATGGTTTAAAAAGGAATAATTGGATTTTTCATGGACGTAGGTGTTACTCAAAAAGTATTGTCTCGGGAGCCATCACAATATTTCAGGCCTGGAGAAACTCATTTGACACAACATCAAGTTGAATTGTATTTTGTTGTGAGACATACATGTGCATAATCATCCATTAATAATGTAGATGGCTATATAAAGTGGTAGTCATCTTTTTTCTCTCAGAAAAAAAATAAGATAAGTAGGAATTGAATACTGTCCCTATCAAAGGTTAATGGTGGGCAATGGGCATACGCATATTTTTGGAGGAGAATTTATAGTTGCACATCTAACATGCAAGTTTCCATCAATTAAGATATTTTCCTGTTTTTTAACACTACCAAGAGACAAAATGGTCTCTTTCCAAGTCAAAGTCTAGAAGACTTCTTAGGTCAACTTTTGCATCTTGCTTGCAGCCAAAACCTTGCTATATGAAGCTTCACTATAGATTGATGTAAGGTTTAGGAAAGGGGATTGCTTGCTTTGGCACTATGATAGGGATGGGGTCAATACTTCTTAGTAGAAATGGCGATTGGAGCAGGAAACAGACAGCCCAAGGATATTACTTCTTGCTCAGTTTTTTCATTCAAGTTCTCATCCTGTTTGCAGAAACTGAAAATCAAGATGGTATGCTAGAACTTGTTCTCATGTCTCTTTCCCCATGCAAACAATATTATCATACTTCTGGTAGTTGGGGTCAGTCTAGTTCGTTATCGAGCTGAGGATGCCTTTTTCCATATCTATCTTGTTACTTGTAAGGTTACTTTCTTTAAACGATCGATCACCAATTGTTACTTCTCTAGCATATGATAATCCCTTGTTCAGTGCATTCCATGGGTTAGGGCTTCATTGAAACTTGGTTTGTCTTCAGATCTATTGATGAACTTGAAATGTGATTATGGCCCCCAAACCTCATATTACCATTTATCTTGTATGTACTTCTTTTGGTCTCTGTGTTCCTCTAATTAGAAACTGCTAATTTTGGAGTGTGACGAATTGCACCAAATGAAGTCTTTCAATCATGAGTCCTGTAAATCATCTGGATAAAAGGCCAGTTGATTGAGAGTTGATAAAATCTTAGATCTAATTATATGTTTTCCCATGAAATCTATTTACATACGTACTGAGTAGCGGTGTCACATTCTTTTTCATTTCAAAATTCAAGATGTAATTCATGTTAAGGTAATTTATGTATCAAGATTTTGAGAGTAATAGCTATTTCTTGTATTCCTCATTGGCTCCGTGAAATGTCATAGATGACTAGTAACACAGTTTAAATTGGAACAATGAAGCTTGTCTTCCGATTCAAATCTTCCTTTTCCATGTAGCTGCTGCACTACAAGGGCTTTCCACTCTGTGGAAGAATACTCCCTCCAACTGGAAAGGTTCAGATCCTTGTGGCGACAAGTGGGTTGGAATCACTTGCAACAATTCACGAATTATCTCCATGTGAGTAACAGAGAAAATCAAAGTCTAGTACACATCCATGGGTTACCCATAGAGATAATGTGTTGTACATGACAATTTCATGGTCTACAGAACCCTGTCCAGCTTAGGACTAGAAGGCACACTCTCTGGTGATATCCAATCTATGACCGAGTTGCAGGCATTGTGAGTTTCTCTAGTGTCTTTTTTGCTTCAGTTGTTTTCTTTACCTTGCTGCTAATGTGAACGCATTTAATGAATATTTCTCTCTTTTGGATCTCTCTCTTGTTTTGAGAAGCTCAGATCTCTCTTTTTTTCTCCTGAAAAGTATAATATGGGATGCAGGGATCTTTCCTATAATAAAGGCTTGAATGGAGGACTGCCAGTATCAATTGGGAAATTGAGCAAACTTGTAACTTTGTATGTCATCCTTCCATAGAGTATGCTCGTGCTTCATTTAAAAATGGAACTCTGAATTGTATTATTTTCTGAATTCCCTCCAGGATCCTTGTTGGGTGCAGTTTTTCTGGTGAAATACCACTTGAGATAGGATCTCTTTCCAACCTGGTTTTTCTGTAAGTTACACGGGTCCACAGTTCACCAAGGCCATGCATTTTTTTTATGTACTAACAGCAAGAAGACATCTTTAACAGCGTACTGATATCTGGATCAAACAGACATTTACTTTCTTTTTAGTACTTTATAAAGGAGAGAGATAATTTTGTTCTTTGTATTAACATGACTTGGATATAATTACCTTTAAGTATGAATTCTTCATTTCCAATATGAAGCTTGAGAATTGAGAACATTTGAAAGTTGGCATAACAATATAACATCCTGTTAGAGGGGATTAGAAGATGCAAGACCTTAGACTGCTTAGAATATTCAACTTGATTTCAAGAAACAATTCTCAAAAATGGATGGTAGATGAGACTAACCAAGTGTCATTTGATTTAGGTTGAAAAAGTTGTATTTGTCCTGTTAAATTTAGATGATTTCATTTCAAATTTTTTATTCTCCATTCATTCATCTTGTTATATTTAGAATGATTTGAGTTGGTTTTATGTTTTTTATACATGTTCAATTGTGTTCTTGTAAACATGATGGAATAAGTTAGGTTTCATGTAAGTTATTTTAAAAGATTTGACTAACTCAACATGCTGCAAAATATACCAATTGAAGTATATGAATAGAGGAATTGCTCAGGAGTTCAGGTGATCATAGAGTAGACAGGATAGATACACTTCTGGTTTTAAGTTCTCTTTTCTTTTTCCGACTAAATAAAATGACATGGCGTTCATGGTATTCTATTGCTTTCCTCATTTTTGCTCTATTGGCAGTTATCATGTTACTGCATTCTACTATTTAAGCTAGATATACAATCATATTTCCCTGTGATATATTCAAACAAATTTAGATAGCATATGTTTCTTTATGTTGTTCAGCACAGTTCCTGTTTGCAGATCCTTAAACTCAAATGGTTTCACTGGAAGAATTCCTCCAACCATTGGCAATCTGTCCAAGCTATATTGGCTTGATTTGGCTGATAACGAGCTTACTGGATCAATCCCAGTCTCTGATGGCAATAAGCCTGGATTGGATTTATTGAAACATACCAAACACTTGTATGTATTGTTATTTGTTAGTCCTATCTTCAGATTATTGGATGTGACATCAATATAAATCTGTTGCATCGTGTATGGATGAATTTTCAGC
Organism: Pontederia crassipes; assembly: GCA_030549335.1. Taxonomy (NCBI): domain Eukaryota; kingdom Viridiplantae; phylum Streptophyta; class Magnoliopsida; order Commelinales; family Pontederiaceae; genus Pontederia; species Pontederia crassipes. The sequence continues at coordinate 51,712,574 of CM060189.1, read as the reverse complement.
CACTTTGGTATGAATCAACTCTCTGGAATGATCCCAAGTAAACTTTTCAGTTCAGACATGCAACTGATACATATGTAATATTCTGTAACTCTTTATGTCATAGTTCATTTCTTTAAATCCATGTTCATAAGTTCATTTCTTTAAATCGTTTTGGCATAATTTTGGTGATTCAAAATATGGACATTTGATAATTATCTTTTTTTAGTTGATCAGGTTGTTTGATAACAACAAACTTTCAGGAAGCATTCCTGCCACGTTAGGGCTTGTTCAAACCCTAGAGGTTCTGTAAGTATTTTTTCTTCCTCATAAGAATTGATTAAAATGTGGAGGATTTGCTAGCTTCTAATTGCATGTCATACTTAACAGGCGCTTGGACAACAATGAATTATCTGGAGCTGTTCCTTCTAACTTCAACAATCTTACTAAAATTGCAGAATTGTGAGTCCTTTATTTACATTTTTCGTCCACAAATTATCTTTTCCTGAATTTTCATCTTCATATCCAACCTTTTGGTCTTTTCCTTCTGTGGTCTATGATCTCAGGCATCTAGCCAACAATCAATTGACTGGTCCTTTGCCAAACCTTACAGGGATGAATGCTCTTAACTTTGTGTAAGCGCATGTGACCATTGATTGAAATTCATTTTGATTTCAGAAAAATAATTTACCAACTATTGTGTTTAATTTAAAATCCACCTTCTTGTTTATGGTTCTTCAAACTATATAATATGATGGCTTGTTTCAATAGCTTTAATTGAGTAATTTTCTCATCACATGCTGATTTGTGCATGTGAAAATGGTTGTTGTATGTTAACAAGATCAATTCGCTTTGGACTGAAAAGATTGCTGTCTTTGCAGGGACATGAGCAATAACACCTTTGATCCTTCAGATGTCCCGCCATGGTTCTCCACATTGCCATCTTTAACATCACTGTAACATCTCTGCTTTTGCATGCACACCTATATCTGCATTACCTGTTTAGTCATAAAATAGATTGACAACAAAGACATTAAATGAGCTACTCAAAAGTTTCCCATGAAACACTTGACCCATATAAGGGCTTTAAGTTTTTTTTTTCAAATTTGCAGCAATTTTAAGAGGGAAAAAAATTCAATTTAACCATACTAGTATGAAATGGTCGAATTGACCCATACTTCTACATTTTTTTTGGTAAGCAGGGTTTTACTACTTCAAGGAGAGCAAATTGACGGATAACAATAAGTAGTAAAAAAAAAGATAACAGGTAAACTAATTGCTCAAGTAATGTAAAGATAGATTAAGTGTAATTAATCCAATTTCAAAGGTAGTAGAAGATGAGCATGAAAAAGATTATAAGTTTCTTTCTAAAAAATAAGAAGATAAATTTGTTACCAACAAGCATTAACTAAGATGAGATAAGATCATAATAAAACTTGGTTATTAATTTCAGATCGCAATAAAATTAAGATTGGATTCTTAAGATGGATTAGGATTTACCTAATTTATTATCACGACTAAAAAGTTTGCAATTGACTATGTTGATTTTAATTAGAATGAAACCGCTTCGTGCGTCAACCCTCAATCCAACCAGAAATTAAAGTTCTTTAATATGTAACTCATATATTATTGATCATTGTTTTAAAAAAAAACTTATGTTATTGATCACCTCTAAAATGGTTTGTAATCTAATAGACCACACAATCAACGTTTGTGCCATGATAATGACATCTAATGTCTCAAGTTAAAATTAAAAATTCCTCTAAAAAACATAAAGTTAAAAAATCATTATCAAAGCATCAAGAAACTCAAGTTAATCACCACCAAAAAAACTTTGTAATCTACTCTTAGAAACCAATCAACTTATCAAAAGCACAATGTATCATTTTTTTTAGAGAAAAAAAGATAACCTTAAGAGTTGTGGTTGCCATCCATCCAATGCACAACATTGATGTTCAAAAGAAAATGAATAAATAAATTGGCTAAAAATTCTTGAGGCTTCATTGTTATGTGGAATCTGCAAAGTAGCCCCCTCCTTGGGATATATCTAAACAAAGGGTGACATTGCAAAAGGTTCGTTCTAGAGAATAGAATCTCAGTAACATAAATACCTAGGGAATTGCAAGTGTTCATATATCCTCAAAATCCACAAATATATATGTTTTCATCTTCGTAAACACTTATGTTGAAACTGATCCCTTGCAATATCTTAAATTATGATTTCTTCGTTTGGAGTAAAGAAATTCCACATATATGCTGCAGATACCTAGAAAAGCTGAGAATTAGGGGGCAGATTCCGCAGGCTCTGTTCAGCAATTCACCGTTGCAGATTGCGTGAGTACAAATGTTGCATAATTGTTTCATTCTCTCCCTCCCTCGCTCCCTCTTCTGGTTATTTCTTGTGTTAACCCCCAGAATAGGTGCGCATATGCATCTGAATGTGCTTCCAGAAATCTTTGTGCATGTCCTCATGCATCTGGACATATATTTTTGTTTCAAATGCGACCATGTCTAGCATATTCTGACAACTGATATGATCTTCATTTACACTTTCAGTGCTGCTGCATATCTGCAATTGTACATTATGAGGAATTATATTGATGTGTCCCTTTACTACCTTTAATATTATTTTTCTTTATCTGATAGAAACTTGCTTGGTTCAGGAGGCTGCGGAGTAATAATTTCAATGGCACTTTAGACATTGGCTCACAATACAGCACTCAGCTAAAGCTCATTGACTTACGAGACAATGATATAAGTGCAGTTACCCTAGAAATGGGAGTCCAACAACAAATCATGTAAGACATTTCAAAGATTCTTCTTCGTGCATTACACAATGTCATATGCATATCTGTTTCTATGGAGATCTGCCAAATGATATCGTTCAATAAAGCTATTGTTATGATGAAGATAAAACATTAATAAACAGTAACTGTTATTTTCGTTTTGAACAGCATAAGAATATATTTGTTTCTTTCTGGTTAAGACTATATTTGTCTTCTCTCAGACTCGTGGGTAATCCTGTCTGTAAACAAGGAGGAATATCCTACTGCACACTTCCACAGCAATCTCCAATTCCGTATTCAACACCATTCAATTGCATGCCAAGATCTTGTCCTTCTGATCAAAATCTTAGTCCGAACTGTAATTGTTCATATCCATATATGGGTACTTTGTATTTCAGATCCCCTTCTTTTTCAGATCTTCAAAATAGTACAACTTACCAAATACTACAAATGAAGCTCATGGATTCATTTCTCAAAAATCAAATTCCTGTTGAATCCATATATCTTGGCAACTCTTCTGTGGATGTTAACAACAATCTGGAAATGGCTCTGGAAGTATTTCCCAGTGGCAAACAGAATTTTGAGGATATAGATGTCTTGAGGCTTGGCTTTATTCTTAGCAACCAGACATTCAAGCCCCCACCATATTTTGGGCCATATTACTTCCTAGGACAAAAGTACCTCGCCATTCATGATAATTTGGTTCCAAACCTATAATCTTCAAATGCTCAGGTGAAATCCTTTTTTACTTATGTTCTCCTGAAATATACAGTGGGCGGTGCAATAACTTCAAATTCAAACCGGGTGCTTGTGATAGTTGGGACATCTATTGGTGCAGCAGCTCTTTTTCTAGTAGTTATAGGCTTTGCAGTTTTTGCTGTGAGACAAAAAAGAGAAGCCAAGAACTCTGTGGAGAAAAACCTGTCCTTTGGTGAGATTCCATGGTCGTGTGTGTTCTTTAGTGTCGATCATAGAATTGTTTGTTCTTTTATCATTTTCCCTAGTGAATAAGTTATAAATTCCAAATTTAGGATCTTTTACTAGAAGCAGTGGCAGCATTCCGAAGTTAAAAGGCGCAAGATTCTTTTCTTTCGACGAGCTAAAGAAATCCACTAATAACTTCTCAGAAGCTAATGAAATTGGGAATGGTGGATACGGAAAGGTACATTCTTTTGTGTATGCTGGTTTAGTGGTAGTTCTACCTCATAACAGTTTATAATGCACTTTGGCAGGTTTACCGGGGAACGCTAAGCGATGGTCAACTTGTTGCAGTCAAAAGGGCCAAAAAAGGGGCTACACAGGATGCAGTTGAATTTAACAATGAGATAGAGCTGCTTTCTAGAGTCCACCATAAGAACCTTGTTTCTCTTGTTGGATTTTGTTTTGAGCAAGATGAACAGATACTGGTCTACGAGTATGTTCCAAATGGAACATTGGGAGAAAGTCTTTTAGGTACTTGATTTCTTTTTTCATTCACTGTTAACTCTCTCTTCCTCACTCGATAACAGATGAAGTCAAATGGAAAAAAAATGTAACTCGAGTACTGCAACACGCTCAATATCCTTACTAATAGAAGACTTTCTTTAGGGTGAAAAAATATGTCTAAACAATAGTTCTATCATCAGGTAACTAATATAAGACTTAAAATCATGAGCATTACAATTGGAATGTGGGTCATGCATATGTGGCTTCCGTGGAGTCACCTGATGCCAAATTTCTTCTGAGTTGATGTTTATCATATGTCAGTGAATAGGAAAGAGCCACAAACATTCCGCAGTGCCTCATGTAGTTGGTCAGCTTTACTCATGATGATTTATAATTCTGTATCCTACTTTGTTTTATGATATGCAGGAAAATCTGGAGTGCATCTAGACAGGAAAAAGAGGCTTCGAGTTGCCCTTGGTGCAGCTAGAGGTCTTGCCTACCTGCATGAGCTTGCTACTCCTCCAATAGTGCACAGAGATATCAAATCTAGCAATATTCTTCTTGATGATCATTTGAATGCAAAGGTTTCTGATTTTGGATTATCCAAGCCCATGGGGGATGATTCAAAAGATCATGTTAGCACACAAGTAAAAGGGACAATGGTTAGTACATTGTCAGATTCAATTCAATAATTTCCATTGTGCATAATTAGAAAGAGAAGGTTTGGGAAGTTGAGGAAAAAAAATCTTGTAGGTTGTAGTCTGATTTTGTAAATTCTCATGATATCAATTTGACCAGGCTCTAAACAACTTGAGCTGTCCATCAAGATTTAAATTCACGTTGGCATGAACTTTAAAATTCAGCAGAAGAATATCTAATATAACCTTCTGTGAGACAAGAATCAAGTAGTCCCATAACAAAACTTTAGATAGATTGCTTATTTAGGCAAGCTTAACTTTAGTCGACATTTTTGTCCTCCTGCACATATTTCTTTTCTTACTCTAATGCAGGGATACGTAGATCCTGAATACTACATGACTGAACAGTTGACTGAGAAGAGTGATGTGTATAGCTTTGGTGTCTTATTATTGGAGATGCTAACTGCACGAAAACCTCTAAAGCACGGGTGCTATGTTGTGAGAGAGGTAAGGAATATAATGGACAAGACAAAGGAACTGTATGGCCTTCATGAGCTTCTTGATCCTGCAATTGGACTGGGCACCGGCCTTCGTGGATTTGAGAGATATGTTGACTTGGCAATGCAATGTGTGGAAGAATCGGGAGCTGACCGACCTACAATGAGCGAAGCGGTAAAAGAGATTGAGAGCATTATGCAGTTTGCTGGCATGCCTCCAGAAGTTGATTCTCTATCAACATCACTGAGCAACTTAGGGTCAAGCAAGAGTCCCCGCCATCCATATGGCAATGACTCCTTCGACTACAGTGGTGCAAGACCTCCAAGATTGTCCCCCAAGTGACTGCTTGTCCGATTTATGTGTTAATAATCTCCTCAATTAGAGCAGATGGAGCATAATGATGGAAGTGAGACAATTAGCTACTTGGTCTTTGTACGAGTCAATGTTGTGGCTTCTGGCTCATTTGGTGTAATCCATATCCCGAGTACAAAAAATGTAAGTGAGCTATGTTTGTCGAAGTTTGATGATGTATTTCAGTAGTTGCGTTCTTCAGATTCCAATTGTCTATTGCAAACCCTGTGCTGTTGGAATTATTTCATAACATTAGTCTTGCTCCATTTGTCATGAATCTCTTTGTACTTAGGAATTCGCTGCTTTTGCTTATCTTTCGAGTGAATGCTGATTCTTATTCAACAGGTCAATATTGATCATTCTTTATGTGGGTAAATTCGATAAAATACTCTCAAAATTTGCTCACTTTTTCAACTTTATCTTCAAACTTTATTGTTGATGTGCTTTGAATTATTTATCATGTACCCAAAATTAGGAAACGAAAAAAATGAGAAAAAGAAAAAAAAATGAGGATATGTGACGGAAGCGGAGGGTTTGGGCCACTGATTTTTGTGGAGGGTGCAGGAGGGTTAGGGTTTTATCATGATGACTCTTTTTGTTCTAGTGAATTTCTTCTGACGACGGCCTCTTTTGTCCTTAGATGTTTTTTTTTCACATTAATCAAGAGGGGTTTACAATGTTAAATTTTTGTGTTCATCTTCTTTTTTATTATTCATCGATCCTTGGTGTTTTACCCCTAACACTTTACCTTGTAAGTAAACTGTTCTTTTTATCTGCCATAATTTATTTTTTGGTTGCACGATCTACGTGGCAACCACATGTCACATTTCTCTCTCATCTATGTGTGCAAGTGTCCAATACAACATGTTATTTAAATGTAAAATATTAAATTAAATATAATAATATAAAATTTTTAAAAAATAAAAATAAGGGGCAATGCCCCTTCATCCTCTCCCACTGGAACCTAAGCGCCCATTGGAGGAGAGAGATGTTGGATCACAAGACACTAAGAGGAGAGTGAAAGCACATGGTAGACTCTAAAGTAGAACAATAATGATCACAACACATGCATGATAGAGTAGGAAGGAGAGGGAGATATAAAGACAAACACAAGATGAACGGTGATTTATTGATGAGATTCGATCACACCTTTGCCTACGTCTCCAATCTTCTTTATAGTAGTTGATATTCAAAACTAAACGTTTTGTAATTTTCTACACTAAAATAGGCGTCCGTTTCTTTCTAGCGGATGTCTGTTTTGAACTAGCCATTCCACACAAAACGAAAATCCATTTTTTGGAGCAGGCGTCCTCTACTCCATTGATAGCTTGATAAACCTTTACTCTTTTATACAACTTTTACACAATTATCCAAATGATGTGATTTTTTATTCTATAAAAAAAACTAACAAAATTATTTACAATTTTGATATTCATTTTTCATTCAAAATCTAATGGGATCATAGATTAATATTATGTTAAAGTTCGGTGCATAAAGTTGTTTATTTTAAATTAAACTTTTTATACCTTCACTCTTTTACACAACTTTTTGTACAAGTATTCAATTGAGATGATATTTGATTTCATGAAAAGCTAACAATATCATATACAACTTTGATATTCATCTTTAATTCAAAATGAATGTCAAAAGTTCATGTTTATTTCATGTTTTGATATTCGTCTATGATCCCATTAGATTTTGATATACAAGTTCAACTTTATACAAGTCCAAACTTTGATATTCCGTGAAACACTAACAATATTATTTACAACTTTCATGTGTACTTATTATAAAAAATCTAATTATAAAGTAATTAAATATTAAGTGCAAGTTTAGTGCACATTTAACTTTTCAGGCTTCACTTGTTTATGTATAATTTTTTAGATGGTTGTCCAAATGAGATGATTTTTAATTCTATAAAAGCATAAGAGAATTATTTACAACTTTTATATATTCTACTCTTAATATAAATCTCATGGAAACATAGACAAATATTAATCGAAAATTTAGTACATAAAGTAATTCATTTTTATTTAAACTTTTTTGACATTTTAAATATAACTTTAAATATTTTGAGGCATACAAATATAATTATATAGAGTATAAAAACTTTGTTTCAACAATTTTACCTTTTTTTTATGAAGATAAATAGAGAAATATGAAAAGTATTGTGCTCCCTAAAACTAAGTATTTTTTACAATGATAGATATGCACGTAAGTTTTAATTGTAAAGTATTTTTCATAGATAATTATATTCATGAGATCCACATAATAAATTTGGGTTATATATATTTCTTCTATATAAATTTCTCTTATGTTTTTATCATATTTCTCTTCTTTTTGTCTCCTAAAAAAGTAGTTTGCACATTAAGCACAAATATGAGACAAATGTAACTCTCTCTTAATATATAATCTTCCTAAATTTTTCATTCTCCATCTTTTGTCATATAAGAAAAAATATGTAAAATATCATAAGAAAGACAATAAATAAATTTCATTCTTTGATCACATCATAAGAGTTTCAAATATAATATATGCGATAGACAAAAATAATTCCCCTAAGTTTATGATTGATTCATAAGAGCAAAATATGAAATCAAATTTCGTAGTGATCATCCAACTTATAGATTGTTCCCAGTAAGGCCACTCAACTTGTAGGGTATTTCGAGTAAGATCACACAACTTTGATTTGTAACAAGACATTCATTCAATTTGAAAAACTTTTCAATCATGGTCATCGCGACTGTCGGTAGCCCATTTGTTGGTAGATCACATACATGGATAGTGCACATTATATTCGTTCGGTGATAGTGCCTCCAATGTCGATGACATTGTCAAATGCCTAGACACTCGAGGCGACGATAGGATGTGGACGTAGTAGAAGGTTTAGGAGAGCGGTGATCAATGTTGTTAGGACCGGACCAGATGACGACCTGGACAAGTGTCCGTTTTAGGTCAAACCAGTCGGGCTGATCGGTCCGATCGGATAATAATGAAATATTATATTTAATATAATATATTAAACCAAGCTATGATATTTTGATTATATAAACATATATGATGTCAAATGTAATTATACAAAAGAAAAAAAACAATCATAAATCATAAATTTATAATTAATTTTAATATTTGATATCGAAATTATTATACACTTGATAAATTAAAATCTTATTGAATTTTATTATCATATACAAATTTTCTATTGGTTAATTTATTTTATTTCAAATATTTATTTTGTAAGAAGCAACAACTATATTTTTTCCAAAATATTATGACAAGATTATATATAAATAAATATGTAGTATAATTAGTAGTTAACTATTTAATTTAACTTATTACATACTAAATTAAAGAAATTTAAATTTATATATATATTATTATGTATAATACTATATTATACTAATAATAGTATCGTTGTATATTATATATATAACAAAGAAGTTTACACTATTGATCCAACTAATTTATCTAATATGATAAATATTATATTAATATAATAAATTTATATTGTAATATACGTAGATGATATTAAAAATTGAATAAGATCATAATCCATAAGTTAAAGATGAAAGTTTAATGAATTCAAGACTAAGTGAAGGGAAAAAGAATAAGTGTGTGCACAAAGATAATCTCACATTGATAATAGTAACAAAATGAGAGCAAATGGACAAGTATTAATTGAGGAGAGGACTAATAGACCAATATAATAGATTATGGAGAAAATTCGTCTTTGGATAATTTTCAAATTTATAATAATAATTTTTTTATCAAATTATCTCTTAACAAAAAAAAAAAAAACAATTGATCCAAAAAATGTGGTTCAACATGGTTTTGATCGGTTCAATCTGGTTCAAATAGGGGTCTAGTTTTGGGGCATCAAGTGGACCGTATTGTTGATCGGTCAACGGTCCGACCGACTGGCCCTGACACATTGACGGTGATGCATGGATTTTACAGCATATAATTAGGCTTGTATTTAGTCTTATTTTGTATAATTTGATCATAGAATGCATTTATTTTTATAGTGATTTCTTTAAATTCTTTGAAGTAGCAATCTACCTCTAGTTAGTGTATTTTGAAATAACTATCGATGGAAAATGGCAAAGGATGGGATGAAAGAGGAATAATGCAAAACGGAGTTAAATCAGCTTCCAAAAAATAAAAGTCCAATTTTCATGGCTTCATGACAATTACGATACTATCTCACGGAACAACACTGACGGTAATTGTAGCAATGGAAGGTCGACATGGCATCTGATGTGTCAAACAACACGGCATCTACATATGCGATCGAACGACAAATAGGCTATAGGCGGTCGTGATGATCATGACCGAAAGGTTTTTCAAGTTGGATGACCATCTTGTTACAAATTAAAGTTGGATGACATTAATATTTCAAACTTTTTGGATGAACTCCTCTTATCATTACTGTCATTTTCTTTCTCTTTCTATATTCTTTTAGTCCTTTATATATTCCCTTTTTTCCTTCAAAAAGAATTATAACAGTTTTTTATTGTGAATGAGGGGTTAAAATTTGATTTCATAACATGAATATTGTAAGCTTAAAGCATGAGTTGTGTCAAGAAATGATAATAAATTTTTTTTATAAATCATGAAAATGTAGGTCCATGCTCATATAAGTAAAATAATTGTTATTTTTCATGGTATGAAATAAATATCTCATATGTAAATACATTCTTACACAAGTCATAAAATGTTACATATATTTTTATTTGTCCAAGATAGATATCATTTAAACATTATTTGACCATGTGTCATATGACATATGAATACTTAAATGATAACAAGTTATGATTATATAAATTTATGCACATTAATGCTACAACACAAGAGTTCATATGCCAAGATAAATGTAATGAAGTATATGATATTTTCTAAAAAAATAAAATTTTAGGCAAAGTTCTAAACCTTGATTTTTTTTAAATAGCAAACCCACAAAACATCAAATGTCTAAATGCAAACTAATAAAAACCTTATTAAATATACATTCTCATAGTTTTTAACATAGGTATTTTCAAAGTTAAACTTATCTTAATATGTCCAAAAAATGATTTTTCTAAAATCATAAGTTTGTCACAAATTATGATAACTAGTAGATAAGTCTAAATAATAAATTATTGTGACACATAAATATATCTAAGTTTTCATTTATATGCTTATAATAATACTTTTACTATATACTTTGTGCCTTCACTCTTTCAAATCCATTTTCTTTTTTTTCTTTGTCACAAGATAATAATCAAGATTAATGACAAGAAAATGATAAATGAAACTAGAAAAGCATCCAACGTTAATATTTTACATGCTCCATTTGTCACACACAACTCCGTGACTAAATTCTAATCTCAATTATTACATCCCTAAATTATATTTAGTAATTCTAAAAATTAAATCGACAAAACCTCCTTCTCTTACTTTCTTGTGTTATTTGCAAATACATACAAAAGATGCATATATATATTCATCAAAGTTTAAATAAAAATTATAAAACATCACATTCACATAGTATCATTATTCCACACACCATTTCACATCTAACACCCCATAGAATCAAGTTATATACGACCTTACAAAAAGTTCTTCTCAAACTTAATTACAATATCCTAGATTATCTATTATATGCATGCTTTCAAAAACAAAAGTGAAGAGGAAAATAAAAATGCTCCAGCGGCTCGACCTCTTCTATATGCAGCAAAACAAACTCCTAGTCAACTCAACTCGAGAATTTATGATATCTGAAAAATTTAAAATGGGTACTGTGAGCAATAATCATTTGCTCAGTGAGTGAAATAAAAGTACAAAATAGGAGAACAATACGTGTGCATATAATATTTAAATAACCATATTTCTTTCATATGAGAAAATATTTAAAGCATAGCACATATAATAGAATTTGTCAAATCATATGAACTTTCACATAAGTAAAAGTAACTCAAGATATCATTATTTTCATAATTAAACTCTACACATGTGTCATTGCACATACTCATCATGGGTCAATATGTATCCCTCGATGATCATGTGGCATATAGTTAAGCAGAGCTTTATAATCAAGAGTCACGAATACGCAGAGCAAATCATGAGTCAATACGTATCCCTCTATGATTATGTGTCATACAGTTAAGCAAAACTCCACAATCAAGAGTCTCAGATACACAGAACAAATTATGGGTCAATACGTATCTCAATCATGATTGTGTGTCACACAATCATGATTCTTAAATATACAGAACATATCATGGGTGAATACGTGCACGCACCCAAAGGGCAAAGACATCCAATATATACGCCCCAAAGGCTTTATGTATATCGAATGCAGTCCCAAAAACCTTTTTCATTTAGCATGGTCAATGTACACATGAAATTTTATAATAGCAAAATAATATATCATCATCATATATCAATATTAAGTAAACTTATTTTAAGTTCACGAACATTGTTCAAGATATGTTTCAATAATAATAATAATAATAATCTTTACTTAAGATAATACCATAAATAAAAAAGTATCATATGTCATTTTGCTTTGTTGTAAATTTACCCACTCATCTTATATTTTATCCATTCAAAGAGGTTTATTAGATTTCCTCCCTTTCACTTGTAACTTGATATTTTCCTACAAACAATAATGCATTTTTACTTTCCAATCACTAATAGGGTAATATGCAATGCATGCTCATGATGCAAGAATGATTATACACCTTAAAATGCATATAATCTCCTATAATACTAATTTCTAATTTTAGGTATTTATATTCATAAGCTATTTCACACTTGGGACTTTTCAATTCTCCAAAGCTTAAGTCTCAGAATTTGAGACTGGGTCTGTTAATAAATAATCCATAACTTCTTAATCACATGGAAAAATCTTATGATTCTGGATTAATTAGAAATTAAACATACTAAGGTTTATAACTCCCAAATATCATTAACTAAATCCAAGTGAGTATGTCATAACATCTAAGGCAATCTGGCCTAGGATTTGTGTCCTGGCATACTACATGTCACTGAAATATTGATTTATATTTTTCTTCATACTTGCCTATTTAAATAGATCATAATTTTCCAGAAAACTAGACTTTCTTAGTATTGTTCCATAAAAATTAGAGAATTTAACTCACTGTATAGCCTTATAAAAATAATAGTTAATTCGGGTCGTGATCTGTCCACGTTATGAAATCTGACAGAAGAATCACTATGAAATGAAAAATTCATTTCTCCCAAAATACATGTCCAAATAAGATTATTCCACTTCTCACCGAACTCGCTATATAGCCTTATAAAAATAATAGTTAATTCGGGCCGTGATCTGTCCACGTTCTGAAATCTGACAGAAGAATCACTATGAAATGAAAAATTCATTTCTCCCAAAATACATGTCCAAATAAGATTATTCCACTTCTCACCGAATTCTTGAATGTCTAGTTAAGCATATCCAAATTGCAAACCCTAATTCACTTTATTTTGACCGTGCCTAATTTACAAATTGAACATGTATCAGGCTCGGGACAGGATGAGTGACCAGCGAAGATAAGTTTATAACATCCTCTATAAACTCCTTTTTAGGTGATTCTAGAGGCCATGAAAATCTAACTTCAAATGGATTAACCATATAAAATTTCATAATTTATGATTTCGTAATCACGAAGGCATGATCCTTTGAATAAGAAGAAAAATTTCGGATCAAAATTCACCTTGAACAACATATGTTTCCGAATTTCCCTAGTCCACTTTGCTCCGGTTCCGCCTCCGGTAATTTTTCTACGGTGAAAGAATAATGTTAAGTGGCTTATATAGTTTTTTCAGAATTTTCTCATGACATAAGACAGTTTGAAAAAATATCCCTTTAAGCAGCTGTCCACCTGCCTGCTTCAGCTGCTTAGAACTTAAGTGATGATCAGTCATATTTTTTTGTCATAACTAAATGTTTTAATCCTAATTAAGCTTACTTAATCTTATTTAAAAATACATTATAATATTTAAAAAATTTATAACTTATTCCTAATAACCTTATGTAATTAATTTATAAAGTTTCTCGATAATTAAGTAATCATTATGCACTAATTAAAATATTAATTACTATATACAAATATCACTAAATGAACATTCAAACTAACTTAATATTTAATTAAGTGCATGATTATGCAAAAATGACATGTGTAGAGCACATTAGTGACACCATCTTTCTTAAAATGATAGTAGCTATTTCCAATATGAATGTGAGGAAAGAATATGAAAATGCAAAAGTCATGTCAAGATATTTCACAAAATGATATAAATCAATTTTGATAAGAGATGTATATAGGAAATTGAAAATGATCTATTTAGTAACATGCTTCATTTCAAACATGTGTAGAGATATAGAATTTAGTAATTAAATGACACGAAATATTTTTCAAATGCCATAGTGATATGCTCAATCATCTTATTCCAAATTAGTTTGTCAAAAATAATAATGTGAATGTATGCCCAAATGACAACGTGTAACAAGTCAAAATTCATAATAAGTTCATGCACATAAATTAATAACACAATAATCATATTAAAATATGCCAAACATGTTTGTTATAAATATGAAGTCTCTTTTATAGATAAACAAAAAATATTCAAATTTAGAAGACTTAGAACACTTCGCAAATAAACTCACATGTGTCTTTTTATTTGCCAAATCAAAAGAACAATTGTAATAATAAGCATGACAAGATTAAAAACAATTTTATTTCTTTGACATGTGAACAACAAGTATTATCACAAATAAAAAAGTTATCATTAATTAATTTCAAAAATCTCCATAAACATTTTTAATCATTCAAAAGATATTCAATTAGTATCCCAAAAATTATGACTTCTTTTAATTTCAAGATCTAAAACATAAAATATCATAAAAAATATGTGATAATCAAACTTCAATAAAGCAAAGTCATTTATTATTTTCCACTCTTATTTTAAAAATATGATTCCTTTATACTTTAAAATCATAGGCATTACATAAGTATATCGAATCACAAATATCAAGCTACCAAGTACAACACAAGATTTATATAAATCAAGTATACATGCTCAATGAAAAAATCAACATGAGTGTCAATATGCATGCAAACTTTAGCATTAATGTAAGCATCCTTGTTTTGCTAATTAATATAATTTTCATATTGAATTAGCAAGATTGTTCAAAAATGTCAACTTAACAATTACGATCACAATTCAATAGACATTTTAGTTAAGCATATTTAGTAAATAAGAGTAATATATGAACTTTCAAGATTAGATGAGCAAGATAATTTTAGTATACACAAGGACCTTAATCTTTTATCAATTAAACTCATGCACATACTATGACAATAAAAAAATAAATTCAAGGCATAAGTGTGCATGATATCATAATAGGTTCAAATCTTTATTTTCATATGCTAAAATGCCTTTACCACAATCTTTATGCCTCCATCTCATTTCAACTTCAATTTTCTTTTTCTTTGACAATAAATAAATAAATTCAAAGCATAAGTATGCATGATATCATAATAGGTTCAAATCTTTATTTTCATATGCTAAAATATCTTACCACAAGTTTTATGCCTCCATCTCATTTCAACTGCATTTTTCTTTTTCTTTTTCTTTTCATGTGATGCATACCTACATTCAAAAGATTATTTGAATTTTGGTACCCAAATTAGTTTGGGTCCATGGATGTTAGTCATTTCATCTCATTTCACTATGATATCAATTTTCAAAAGCTCTCTTTAAATTCTTAATTTCAAATTTCAAGATAAGTTTTTCTATTCTTATTCCATCAATAGATAAACGGGTGAATATAAAATGTTAACCATAGTATTATTGTCATTCCTTTATTTAGATTTAAAAATGATTATTTCTTGTAAAAATATCATGTAAGTCAAATAAATTTTAAATGTCAAAATGTGGACTAATAAGTTTATAATCAAATGCTCATATTTGTTGAAAGATAAAACTTGAACTAATGAGCAACATATGCATTTTCAATATTACATAATTAAATAATCCAAAATGGTAACAAGAAAAACTTTCATGATATATCATATATTTGCTCAAAATTCAAATTATCAAGTTGCATATTAGAACCTTGATGATATACTTGTTTCAAGTGATTTTTACAAAAGCATTCTAAATTCATATCTAGCATGATTCATATGATTTTCAAGTGATAGTAAGAATTATGAAAAAAAAATTATCAAATAATACACTTGCATATCAAACAATACATTTTTATACAATATAAGAAAAATTTATATAAGTGCAAGTATCATTTCAAGTTAAAAATTTTAATGTCTATTTGAAGTTACACAAATTCAAATAAAATACATATTTCAAATATGAGGATCATAATTAAAATTTATATGCACAAAGTAAATTTGTATTGTAATGATCCTCTTAAAAAAATGCATTTGTAATTCCTTATTAAGCACAAGTACAAACAAAAATTATTTGCATTTTGGTATCCAAACTTGATTGGGTCCAATATTATTAGTTATGGTTCCTTTTGGAATCTACGTCATCTTCATGACTATATTCAAAGATTTCTTAATTTTACATTCGAAGGTTTAGTGACCATGAACACCACAATAATGACAAGTAATAGATGGCCTAATAAAATCATATGATCATATCCAAACTTTAAAGTATCATTATAGGAGGCATGAAAATCTTTAGCACCATGAGAACTATAATAAGAATGTTTAGTTTTCAAATAATGACCATAAGAATACTTAGGTTTTAAAGAATAAGAATATTTTAAATACTATAATGGTTTTGACAATAGATTTTTAGTTTTCTTAACATTCTTAATGTTTTTCCAAGAACTAATAATTTTGTCATCTTAACTTTTTGTAAAGAAATAATTTTCTTTTGTAACTCAGTATACAATACAATCAACTTTGAATTATCAACTTTTAAAGATTCAGGAGATGCACATAAATAAGAGAATTAATTTTAGTTTTCAAAGTCTCTTTTTCAATTATGCATGCATCATTCTTCTTTTTCAAAATTTTAAGTAGATTAATCAATTTGTATTTTCACATTTTAAGAAATTACAAGATAATGAAAGAGAATCATTTTTACTTTTAAAAATATCTAATTGAACTAAGAATGCATCATTTTCCTTCTTAAGAGATTCATAATTTTTTTTCATGACATGAAAATCATTTATCAAAGTTTCATCTTCTTTTTAGAAAAATATATTTTTGAATTTGAATTAAAGAAGAAAGTTCTTTAAGCATATCAAAGTCACATTATCATCATCATGACTAGAGAAATTAGATGAGTTGGAGGCTATCCCATCATCTTCATTCTTTGTCATTAAGCATAAATCTTCATTCTCAGGATGTCGTGGATGTAGAATTGTCATTTTCTTCATTGTCCTTATTCAATGTGTTTTTTTTTGTCAAAATTGTTACCTTCGTACCTTTCTAAATTCTCAAATCTCATAAGAACTAGAGTATTTAGAAATAAGATATAGAGCTTTCAAATTAAGTTTGACAAGTGAAATTTGAAAATCATTATATTCAAAGAAGGTAATATCAATAGAAACACCATTCAAAATCTTCTTTGGCTTTTCAAGATCATTTCCTATAATTTCTCACATATCAAAATCAATTGTACATATAGCAAAAGAATAATCTTTCAAAACATGGTGGTTCGAAAATGGAAGAACCTTCTTCCAAAAATGGTGCCATGCACTAATCTTTATAAATAAATAAAAGCAAACTTGCTCTGATATCAATTGTTGGATCACAAGACACCAAGATGAGAGAGGGAGTGAATTGGTGTTTTATCGAGAATATCGACTTACAAAATACGTCATAGAAGCACAAAATCGATTGGGTAAACTTTAAACTAGAACGATAATGATCAAATCACATGCATAATAGAGTAGAAGGAGAGGGAGAGAGAAAGACAAACATAAAATGCACGGTGATTGTTAATGAAATTTGACCACACAAGTTATGTTTGGATAATTGATATGTGTTTTCAAAAAGAAGGTTGATGACTGATGAAATTTTTCTATAAGATAAAAAAGATGACAAGTGTACCAGATGCAGAAGTAGTAAAATAGTGAAAAGATGTCGATCCCATGAGGACATTTTATCTTATTCTTATTGGATGAGAATCTTAAAAAAGTAATGAACTAGAGTTCTGAAAAACTTCGAAGAAATAAATCCACAAGAAGATGTAAAATATCATATAAGAGAACACTAGACTTTACTAAGTATTCCTCCACTATTATTTGACATAAGCAAAAAGGAACAATTGAAATATGATCTAGGACTCTAATCAGATGTCCTATCTATTTCATCAATAAAGTATTTGAAGAAAGTTTAATCAAATCGTTTTCCAAATATTTATGAATACAAATGCAATGAAATTCAATTCATCTCAAAGACTCCTAAATCTAAGGCTGCACTCCTCTAAATATAGTAGATAGGGGAGAGAGATGAGATGCTAAAACAAATAAATTCTCCATAAAATCACAACATTCATATTCGAAAATTATAAAAGATCTTTTTATTTCAAATGATAGAAGAGTTCAATAAAGTAAAGTCTAATAAAAGCACTACTCCATAGAAGGAGTATTAAACATCATGAAAAGAAGATTAGAGTACAAAAGATGAGCAATAAAATGAAACTCTAAAACTTCAAATGTGATTTTCCATCAAGTAGACACAAAAATGACTCTCTTTTCTTTGAATTGAGAATTGGATGTTTTTTCTTCTCTGATCGGATGCCTCTTTAGAGTGAAAGGGAGAACCTTTTTAAAGCCATGATCGACCTAAAATTAGGGAATCAACTTGGACCGTGTCATTAATGACACGGTATGATTACCAATTACATGATCCCCATCTCAGTGCGCCAAATCTGGTGACAAATAAAATGGATCGTGTAATAAATGACACGGGTCATGTTAATATCTGAAATCGCAGTGTCCGCCAACTTCATATTTTCATGTTATTCGGAACGGACACGAGCCATTTTGAATAGACACTGTGTTATTCAGCGTCTAGCAGGGCACCCCACGCTCCATTTTACCATCGACACACCTTGGATAAACACTATCCATGTCTGAGGACGTGGACCGTTTTCTTCTCATGAGAAGAAAATTCGTGTGAATATCATATAATTATAAAAAATAAAAATTCTACTTTAAAATAGCAGAAAGTTGATGGATGCTTTATTCAAATTCAACTTATCAAATTCAAAAGATGACGATGTTTGATATAATTGATCACAGCACCATAATTTCATCAAGTTATGGCGTGGGAATTACTAGGAACTTTCCCTGCAACTTTCGAACTTTAAAATTTCGGATTTATATACGTGAGGTATTGCGTGAGTTGTGCCATCATCACTGAATCGACAGATACAAAAAGAAGAACGAACGACAAATTAAGAAAAAAAAAAACAAATTATGAATCTTAGTGACAAAATCACTCAGATGATAACGTAAAAGACGAGTCAATGAGTTGAATTTTTCTTCACTTGGTTTTTTCTATTTCTACAAGATCAGAACTAACACAAACAAAGAACCGGAAACAAACTGGAAAATCACGAAACATTTTGATGTTTTTCTTCTTCTTCTTCTTTGCATCACATTGGTCATATGAAGCAATTTCCCAAGCAGATCTTTCCCACTCTTTTGATAAGAAACCCTAAGCTAATTAAGTCATTGGCTTCTCGAGCAGCGCGGAGAGGTACCACTCGTCCTTGTCGAACCCCCTGTCGAGCTTCCTCCCGGCGTTCCACCGGAGCTTGTTGAATCCGATGCGCTCAAACATCGGCACGTACGTCGCGTTGAGCTGCGTGCCCACGCAGAAGAAGTGGTCGAGCCAGAAGAGCCCTCCCGGCCGCAGCACCCGGTAGATGTCGAACAGCGCGAACTCGAGCACGACGTCCGGGATCCAGTTGCTGAGCACGTGCATGGAGTGCACGATGTCGAGGGTGTTGTCGAAGAAGGGCAGCCGGTGGGCGACGCTGATGTGCATCGACACGAGGCCCCTCGACGCGATGAAGCTGTTGAAGGGCCCGTCAAAGTTCATGGTGCTCGTCACGATGGTCACGTTCCGCTCCTTCATGCGCGCCGCGAACGTGCCGCTGCCCCCGCCGATGTCCAGCCCGATGCGGACCGTCCCCGGCGGTTTCTTCGCCAGGACGGCGTCGATGCTGTAGTCGAGGCCCTTGCCGTCGAATAGCCACCGGTCCTTCTCGCGCCCGCCCAGCAGGTCGAAACAGTCCTTGCAGTCGTAGGAGCCCTTGGTCTTGCCGCGGTTCACCAGGCAGGTGTAGTTCTTGCAGGTGTAGGAGTCCCAGATGATGCTGGTGTCGGGTGGTATCGTCCAGAGGCTCGCCGGGAACGGCACCGGCTCGACGTACCCCTTGGGGGACTTGGGATGGCACCGGCGCCGGGGCAGCGGCTCGCACCCCTTGAGCATAAGCCTCTGCGCGAAGACGTCGTCGCTGGGGCACTCCTTCCCGACCTCGTAGCTCATGTACTCGATCAGCTCATCCTGGAAGGCGCGGCAGGCGAGTCCCATCGCAGGGTAGAGCTCGTCGGCGCCGAGGTTGGGCGTGAAGCCAAACGGAAGCTTGTGGGGTCCCGCGGACAGTTTCAGCTCTCCGAACAGCTCGTCCCGCCACCCGTCCATGTCCCGAGCGACTGCCTTGTCGCCGTGCCTCTCGCCAAGCTCCTGGAGGAGCGTCTCCAGCAGCGCGCTCGTCGTCGACAGCCTCCGCTGCAGGTCCTCGAGCTGCCCCTCGCTCGCGGACAGCTTCGACCGCGTAGCGTTCAGCTCATGGAGGAGCTCGCTCGAGTCCCAGAGGTGAATGCGAGGCGCATAAGAAGAAGAAGACGACGACGGCGAGGACGAGCCGGAGAAGAGGTAGAGCGAGAGCAGATTCGTGAACACCACGAGGAGGACGATCTTTAGCTTCGTCCGCAGCGAAGCATTGTGCTGCGAGTTCTGCTTCCGGCCGGGGGTATAGTCGTCGATGCTGCCCATGGCTCCTATGCTCAAGGAGGTGCAGGATGGCTTCTGCAACCTGCAAGAAGAACCCGCAACAGCTCTAGAGCCCATAGAACAAAATGCTGAGTTCAGAGCCCCTTCATATATACTCGATCTTAATGGTGAGGTAGACAGTAGTAGACTAGCAGTAGTACGTGAGCTGATACTCTTGACAATGGCTGATTTAAGAACACTACAAGAAGTAGGCGAGTCAAACGTTGCCTAACGCACTAAAAGGAAGCCATGGGAAGCGTTTGAGATGGAGGGGGCAGAAGTCGGTATGGAAGTCTTGGATTCTTCTGCAACTTTTTTCTTCTGTTTGTTTCTTCTTCTATGTGATAAATGTGAAGAAGGCGGGGTAGAAGACGAGACAGACAAGATCTAAGGGCGCGGGCGTCGTGGTTTGTATTCTATTTCTAATGGTCCCTGGTTGGTTTGGCCGTAAGATTTGGCGCATGTGTAGGTGTGTAGGCATGGTGTCTGTCGTAGAATCTAAGGCTCTTAGAGTGTGGGAAGGAGCTGAACCCGGCGGTCGGCGCGTTCCATAAGTCAATATATTTGTTATTTTTTCTGTACGTGCTGTGGACCGAGGGCCATAGTCTCGTGGAAAGGCACATGCAGACAGATGCCTAGCACGGATTTTAATTTGAGTCAACTGTCGACCTTCTTAAGTAAGGGCTACACTTTTTAGGTCAAAGATTACAGATATAAATTGAAGTAATTATTATTTTTTTGAGTCCTATCGAAAAAAATATTAATTTTTTTGAGGGGCAATAAAGATGTATTACTGAAACTAAGAACACTATTATGCGGAGAAAATTTTGCATATGAGTATTGATAATTTTAATTCAAAATGATCAAATGTTTGGTTTCACAAAAAAATAGTAATTTTCTTTATATTAATGAGAAAGATAACTCTTGAAGCACCAATAAATATTTTTTATTAGGGTTTTGGGTCGTTCAGTTGGATAATATTTTTTGTGTGATCTTTTCATGACGTATTCAAATTGTTTTGAGTGTTGAAAGCTCAGTGTAAAAGAGATATCACTTAGTGAGTGGAAAAAGAATATAATTGATATACTATGATAGTCTTTGTCCGTATTTAAATATAAATATGTTACATTAGATAATTTAAAAATCATTTTCAAAACTTGAGCCATTAAACGCATCATTTTATATCTTTTTATATAATTTTAATATTTTTCTCGCATTTATTAATTTAATATTCTTTTTCTAACGTGCCCAAAAATTTACCTTCCTATGTCGTAATGGCATTTGGTCTTCTTTTGGTGCGGCGCAAGTGGGAAAGCTCAATAATTTCTTTTTTCGATTAGATTTTCAAAAGCTAACTAATTTATCTATTACACCAATTATAAATCAAAATTTTCTAATTCAGCACCTATCATGAACATCATCTCCACCTATGCCTCCATCTTTACTTAGCATGATCAGAAATTAGAGAAATAAAATTTTAATAAGCAACATGACTAAGTACTTAAAACATTGTGCTTTCTAATAGAAATAATCATTTTTTTCAAATGCTAATTATTAAGTCTCAATTGGTCAAAAACAACAAATGATCAATTTGCAAATAACAAATATCTTTATCAAGTACAATTAAACTTTTCTTTGTTAACTTGTGCATCTTGCTTTTTTTTTCTTTATCAAATGCATATCTTTATCAAATGAACTTGGCTTCTTCATCAAATGCAAGTGCACTTTTTTTTATCAAATGAAGATTGTCTTTATTTTTTATCAAATACAAGTGTTTTGAGGTCACTAGGTGTTAGTAGCCTGATGTTTGATTCTCATAATCATCATGTATGTAAGAGTTTATCCTTACGGCTCCTAATCAAACACTGAATTAATCAGGTGTTAGTAGACCTGGACATTTGTGGGTCACGTGACCACAGACTGTAGCCACAGACCGAAAAAATGCAATTGCTCCTTCTTCTTTATTGCATTGTACTAGATTTTCTATACACAAATTTCTAAGAAACTTCTATGAATGTTATACTAGACGTGTTTTTTTACTTTCATTAATTGTTACCATAGCTCTTTCATGTATAATTAGCATGTCAGGATTATACGTCAATTTTGAAGCAAAATTTTCTTTCACTCAACATGTAAAAAGTATAATAGTGTGTGGGCCGAGTCATCGCGACATAAATCCTAATGGTTGTGAACTTAACTTCCAACTCTTACAAAATTTGACCTAGGGTAGTAAAAAAATCGGGCCAGTCGACAGTGAACTCGGATAAGGTTTTGCATCATCGAGTCCGGACAAGGAATGCAATTGCAACACCTAGGCCATGTTTTGAATCTTTGATACTACAGGATGGGTGGTTTTGACAAAGCCTAGGGAGTTGTGCATACAATGTGAAACTTAGGAAACTTCTTTGGGGATGAAGAACTTTTTAATGTCATAATTAAACCTATTTAACTTGATCATTATATTTAAAATCATATTAAAAAAGAATCCAAATTAAATCTATGTGTGCTTTACCTTAAATCTTATTTTTCGGCCATAGACCTCGAACTTCTAGTCGCATTTCTAACATCCTTGTACGAAGGTGATGACCAAGGTTGGATGGGCATAGGACGGACATGTCCACGGGCATTGAGGAGAAAGAAATAAAAACACAAAGAGAGGCCAGAAAACTCAAGTGTAAAAGAGAGAGAGATGGGTGATAGGAGAGACCCTTGAAGTCCTATTTATATGTTGGATGTCTCATAATCCTTCTTCAATTCAATTTAGGAAGCCTCTAATGCCACTCCAGCAACCCTTACTGCCACTCCCAAAAAAATATTTTGGACGCATTTGCCCTTGATCTCATGTTACGAGCAAACAAATTGAAATAGTATAATACCTTTGATCCTACTACATTAGATGATAAGCAAAATAATTCTGCATGCATAATTTTTAGAATTGCTCTACAAGTTTTCCCCATTCTTAATAATAGCCAGCACAAAATAAAATGAAAAATTTGAACAAAATTGTAAGTATATATTTTATTACACAATCAAATTAATTAAGAGAACTTTATCTATAAAAATCTTTACTAACGGAAATTGAACTCCACAAAAAAAATTATTCAAGTATACAAATTTAAACATCAATCACACAACATGCAATATATGATCTAAAGGCTTATTAAAAAAATAATAAATCTTGTTGATTGATTATCAATATAAACTCAATATAATAATTTTCTAATATGTTTAGAAGATTTTATATCCCATTCCATGAATCCAAAATAATTCTAGAAAATACATTACCACATTCAAATAATTAAACAATAAATATTCTCTTAGCCATCATCATATCATAAATCAAAATATAAGAAAATGTGCTTCTTGCAACAAAAAGTCTTCTTTTCCCTTTCACCGTCGCCCAAGCTTCAAACTTTCCACAACTCAAAATCAACAAAGATGATTGGTTACTCAAAATCTTCCTACAAAATAACAAATAAAATGAGATTAAAGGCTCTTATCAACTTGTGCATACTCAAAGAGAAACTATATAAATATTGTAAGAAAATAAATTAACATCTAAATGTAACATACCAAATTGTGACAGTTATTCGAGATTGATGGATGAATATGGAGTCAAATTCAAGTCTATAATATTCATTGTCCTTGCCTCCTCAACTTGATTCTCCATGTCATCTAAGTTTGAATTTCTTACATTGTTTCTTTTTGGACATGTGCTTTTATTATGACCCTCACATTTGCACATGCTACATTTTCTTACTTTTTTCCACTAATTCAAATATTGAAGGATAACGTCTTGTAGAGCTAGGGCCTTTTATTTTCTTTGAGCTTGTTGGGCATCCCTTATGTGGCTGAATAACTAGTTCAAGAAGCAAAGGAGATGATCCATTTACATATTAGGATACTTGTCTTTGAATGTGTTCTCTCACAAGATGTTGATTATTGATATCTCTCTTGCAAGTTTTGGATGATGCTTTTGAATTGTGCTTCTTGATCATCCAGCCCGTTATTAATATCAACAAAACATTTATTATCAATCCTCCAATGATTGTGTATATCAAGTTGTAAGGCACAATTTCCCATCATTCTCATCATGTATTCCAACCCATTATTTTGAAAAATGATCATTGCATATTGGCAATGGAGAGATCCAGGAAGCCAACTCATATGGTTTGAATAGTATATTTAACACAAATATAGATACACAAGTTACAATATATTTGAAAAAAGGAATCCGATATTGATGAGGCACATAGATACGTTCACTAAAGCGTTTGACTTGATTTCCTAAAATTGATTAATAATAGCAAGACAAATTTTATTTTTGACATCCAAAATGATAAGATAACTTTTTAATATTGCATGTGCACCTTCGGCTCTTGAACTAAAATGATTACCAAAATGCATAAATGATTTTTTCCATGAATAAACAAAGTAATCCTTAGATGGAAACCATGTGTTTCTACAATAACAAGAAACTTGCATTTTCTCACTATATCTTTCTTAAAAATTGTGCCATGCTTGATCAAATGAGTGTTCATCAAAAGATTGTACACACTATTCCAACTAGACAAAAATATAACACAATTTTCATCTTTTTTGAAATGACATTTTTTCAATATGCCCATATAGATAATATATTTTTGTTCTTGGAAATATGACTCAAATAGCGTTCATCAAGGTCAATTCCATATCCGATACAATTACCAAAGGATGAATTTCAATGCTTAAGATCTTGCTAAACATCTCTAATGCCCATAGGTAATCTTGTTCTTCATCCTTTTGTAAAAAGACGAAACAAGAGTAAAATGATGTATTAAAACTTGTAAGTCCAATGATATCAAGCAATGACATTTTATACATATTAGTTTTATATTGCAATCCATTACAAAAATAGTCAAAATAATTTCTAGTTAGCATGATTGATGTCGGATGAGAAAAAAATAAATGAGTCAAATGGCCATCTTCATCATACCTCACATCCTTGTAACATACATATAGCTCCAACACGGTAAATGAGTTCTTGTATAGTGTGATACTTTTTCATTGATAAGGAATATAACTCATTATATTCAACTTGGTCATGTTCAACTTGTTCATCCATACTTTTTAAAAGGGAAGGAAAAAATCTTTCCTGCAAAATTAATATGAGAGCATATAACAAAAATATTATTCATGATAAGTTTAATAAGATAAAATCAAAATGATATTAACACAAAAATTCATGAATAAACAAAACAAACTTCTAATAGTAAACTTAAGTGAAAGCATCAAGTGACTAATGCCAAATTAAATGTGCAGTTTAAAGTCATGAGAAATCATTATTAAGCATGTTCCTCACAAGATAAACAAAATTTACTTGCTTATTTTCACAAGGTTAGAATTCTAGCATTGGGTTATGAGCATTGGTGTCCACATAAAAGTCATGAAAAATCATTAGTGAGCATATATCCATTACTTATTTTATTGTTACCGACCCACCATTATGTTCCATTATTTCATTATTTATGTTAGTTAAGAGTTAATTTTTTGAGATAAGCAATGAAAAATATTGATAAGCAACATAATTACATTTTTAACAATGAGATATTATTATATAAATAATTAAGAACTAATTATATTACTTATTAATACAAATGAAATTTTTGGAAAACCCAAATGAAATTACATATTGTTGAAATAAGATATCGTAAAAATAATATATGCAAATTTGAAGCAAAATATTTAACATTAGTAAGAATTCTCTTATAAAACCATATAAGATTATGAAGGTACCCTAAGTTATTTAAGTGCCCTCTCAACTAATTGTTCCAAACTAAATACATAGCAGATGCATGCTTCAAAATGTTCTCGTAGATTTGAATCACTTCTTTTAGTAATCTACTCTTTTTTTCTTATTTTAGCACAAAAATAAAGAAATCCATAAATCTATTGTAAAAGTAAGCTCTTGAAGTAGAAGTTCTCTAAAAAAATAATATATGAATGCAAAAGAAAAAAACTAAGATGAAACATTTTGGTTACTGATCTAGGGCATAAAAAATATTTAAAGAATGTTAATACAACTCGTTTGTTATCAGAAAATTATATTGACGTCTTACTTGAAGTGTTAGACGATAAATTGTAGAGGAACAATGAAAATGAGTTGCGACCACAAGAAGAAATGGAGATTGAGAAAAACCAAAATGGAGCACCACCGTTCTTTGAAGAAGTTCCTTTGAGAAGAAGTTTTATGTTAATTTTGGTTGTACAAGCTGACATTTTGGGGCATGGGTGATAGATTGATGTCTGATAACTTTTTTATAACTTTTCTTGTTAAAAGTGAAAAGGATAAATGTGTCCAAAACTTTGTCATAGGAGTGGCACCAAAGAACATTGGAGTGGCATTAGAGGCTTCCTTCAATTTAATCTCCTTAAACAATTATAAATAAGATTAGAATTCAATTAGGGATTTATCCTCTCTTCTATATCATTCTTAGATTTCTATATAGTTTCAAAATTAAATAATTAATTATCATTCTTATTTCTTAATTTACAAAATAAAATAATATAAATTTTTTTGAATATTTTTTAAACTTAAAATTTCTAATTTAATACTCATTGGGAATCCTTAGGGACTACTTACGGACTATTTGGCTAAATTTATAAGTCACTTATAAGTTAGTTTAAAAAAATCTCAATATTTGGTAATAAAAATACGGCTAATAAAGAGGATCAAATCTACTCATAAGTAAAAAAAAAGTAGGGAGAGGGGTGCTTATTTTTTTCTAAAGAATAAGATAGTTAGTTATCTCATAACTAACTAGTTGTATTGATATAAATCATTTTGTCCAAACGTGTAACTACTTATTTTTAAAAATAAGTTTCACTCAATAAAATATTTATCAGCACTTCAACTTATCAGTTATTATATATCAACTAAACCAAACAGACCCTTAGGCTCCCATTTGACTAAACTTATAAGTAGCTAATAAGCTAGTTTGAAAATGTCTTAAGAAGATATTAAATATACTTATAAATTTATGGGGAGGATTACTTAAGTCAATTAGTTGTATCATAACTAACTAGTTATTATTAATATTAGTAGTTTTATTCAAATACGTAGCTGCTTATTTTTAAAAAATAAGTTTCAATTAACAAAATATTTATCAATATTTCAACTTATCAATTATTATGTATCAACTAAGCCAGATGGGCCTTTAGTATCCAAGTGATTCTAGAGTGATAAAAATAAGTAGTTGATAGAAGAAGAAAGTTGTGAGCAAAATCTAAGAGAAAAATTGCAAATGTAGAGTTAGTTGCGGTTTCAATTCATCCCTTAGCCCTTGATACCACATCCTTCCTTTTAACATATTTTGACTTACAACCCTTTAATTGAAAGTCCACTGCACTTTTCTTGTTTTATTTCGAAAATGATCATTCATCCTCTAATCCTCCTTTGTTCGAATAAAAGGGGTATTTATTTGTCAATAGAGGAGAAATCCTTCCCCAATAGTGGCGGTACATTAGGCTCCAACAACAATAGCAATGAAGGTAAGAGAATTGTTTTTACATCAGTCACCTAAATTGAAAGCTTCAATGTAATTCTAACTCTAAAGAGCATCAACAAGAGTGAAATTTAAAAAAATTAAAGAGACACAACATAATTTTATAAAAACAACTATTTATTTAAAACTAATAAAATATTAGTAATAAACATTGTGTGATTAATATATATATATATATATATAAAGGAAGGGTACGTATAAGCGGATTGCCCATTATATAGACATTGAAGAGTGGCGTATAAGTGGGTTGCCCACCAAATTAAGTGAATGCAAGGTGGCTTCCAAGGGTAGTGCATAAATAGCGAATGTGAGGGTATTGGGATAAAATGGAGTGTTTTTTTTTTGCTGAACTGATTTTACCCCTAAATCAAAAGAACCAAATCTATTCCTAAATCTGGATTATGCATTTTGAAAAGAGTATTGAATTATCAAAAGTCGTGTTGAATTTTAATTTTATAAATTTCTTTATCAAAAGTATTGAATTAACTATCATAATTTTATAATTTTTTATCAAAAGTATCGAATTTAATATATACATCATTTTTACACTACAATGTAAAGCATTTGATTCAATCCATAGCATTTTTATAATTAACATTAAAGTATCAAATATATGTGAAAATTCATCTCAACACCTATGATCATAGAATAACATATATTGTGACAATTACTTCTCCATTGATGATGTTAAAGCTATTCTTATCGTGAACCAATTCAGTTCATTCAGTTAAATGACCGATTTCAAGATTTAGTTTGATGTAACTCTAAAGAAAATTAGATCCCTCAAGCATACCTTGTGTCATCTTATCAGGATTAAAGATGTCCAATTTTTAATTCCATCATTAGTAACAAAGCCAGGAACTAGGATGTAACGCAATGACACACACCATCACTCAAAGATCGAGAGGTCAAAGAGGCATATGTACTTCTTTATTTTCAATCTTTAATTTTCTTTCATCAGGTCTGTAGACCTCCTTATTTGTTTGTAAATTTAATAAAGTTTGTATAGTAAAATATAGACGCCAAACTAATGTATACTTATAAAATGACAAAAATGGACATAATTTATATTAGAATATAATTTATACTCATATGCATCCTATTCATAACAATTAATTTATGATTTAGTACTCGAATTGTAATATTTTTTAAAATATTATTTTAATATAAAATGTTAATTATTACAGTGTTATTCGTCTTGTAAATAAAATTAAAGATGTGAATCATTAAAATAAATTGATAATTATTGCACAAATCAAGATACAATATACTATTTTGAAAATAGATATTTTTTTATTAAAAATAATGAGGGTATATGATGAATAAAAATGAAACTGCTATACTTTATATTATACTATTCTTATTAGCTTATAGAATTTTGTACTCAAACCCCTAAATACTATTTTGACAAATATTTATTAAATATCTATACTAGCATTTTGACTCGGTCACAAACAATGCTATAGGATGATCATATCATGTATCACTTATTAATGAAACTACTCCAAAGACTTTGTTATGTAATATATTCATTAGAGTATGTCATTACTGTCAAAATGACTGATTATATTCATTAGATTGAGTTTAGGACATACCATTTGTTCTTATGAACTTTTACTTGCACTAAAAGTGAATTAGGATTTATAGGATTAGAACCTCCTTCAATTTTGAATATAATAAAGAAAGAGTACAAAAGAGTACACTGATATGTATATTCTTTCAACGTAGAACAACTACACATAATGATACTATCATGTTCTTAGTAGGCATGATTATGTTAAAAGCTATATAATATAATTATTCATTGTAATCAAATATTGTAATGGAATACATGACCAATTTGTAAACATTATCACTTGGAAAGCTTTTCACGGTCAAAGTTGGGTCTACCTAAATAGATCATAATATTTTTTTTAGATAGCCGACTATCGGTATCTGAGAAGTGGAGCCGATAACTCAATTCATGTAACGTTAATGGTTATGCGCACGATCCATAGGTTGGAGGTTGGTCCACCATCGGGTCTAACTAATCTGATTATGTCGTCATACGTTGTGTGCTTGATAGTGACAAGTGGGACTCTTAACAAAGATAATCTACATTTACAAAGAATTAAATTCGAGACATTGTTTAAACGAGAAGGAGCTGCTTATTACTCCACCCCAATCTTTTTTGGTAGCTATATAAGAATTTAAATAGATGAAAATAATAATAAATTCTAATATGATTTATTACATCTTTTACTCTATTCTTGTACCCGAATTTTTGGTACACAAGAACACGAGGGGGGAGGGGGGACAAGTTTTTGCAATATTGGATATATAATATTATATATTATTATATACATATATAAAATATATGATAAGGCCCCCCTAATTTTGTGACTTGACATAACTAAACCCCTCTTGACTTTTTTAAACATTATATTATATATAGAAAATATATGGTAAGATCATCTAATTTTGTGAACTTGACATAATTATAATATGTCATTATATTAATGAGAGAAAATAAGTGTATATTTATAAAATATTATAGTATAATATGTGTATTTAAAAAAATATAATATATGTACTAATAATTTTGACTCCCTTCTATTAAAAAAATCAAATTAATTAGTTTTCATAAAACAGTTACTTTCATATATCTTTCTTTAACATGATAAACATAAAAAGGAAAAAAAATATGCATGATGAATAAAAAATATTTTAATATAAATAAAATAATAATTATATATTTATTATAAAATAATATTTATTATTTTTAAATTTAGTTTAAAATTTTGATATAATAATGTGTGTATATATATGTGCATTTTATTATTATTATTATTTTTGGTGAGCGATAGAGAACTAAGAGATAAAACGTATCTGAAATACAAAAAAAAGGTCGAATTGTAGAATGAGAAGATCAATTGATATCGAACTGTTTGTTATGTTAGATTAATAAAAAAAATAAAGAAACAATGGAATTGTGGAAGGAGAAAATATGACAACGAGCATTTAATCATATATAAAAGCATTTCATTATATGAACTTAAAAGTA
Source organism: Pontederia crassipes (assembly GCA_030549335.1). NCBI lineage: Eukaryota > Viridiplantae > Streptophyta > Magnoliopsida > Commelinales > Pontederiaceae > Pontederia > Pontederia crassipes. The sequence continues at coordinate 51,681,269 of CM060189.1, read as the reverse complement.
TCCAATATAATGCATATTTCATCAGCATAATCTCGCAATCTCACGTCCCCTCCCCGTCATGACCATTATTAATTTGTAAATTGCTTCAAATCCTTCGAATTCGATGTATATTTAACTTCTACCTTTACGAGTTCCATGAAAGAAATGATGACATTGTTTGAATCATGTGCAATAAAAGATGAATGTTTGTTAAGTAGCAAATTAGCTACCACGTGTTCTCTTGCATTCTTTTGTTTAAGCAACTGAATTTTTTGGCTGGCTATTTTTTTTTAATCCAGATGATGCACAACAATTTACGTCAACTCGTAGGTTAATTTGGTCATCTAGTCAAATGTTTTTTTTTCTTTTTTTTTTTGTTGTTATACAAATTGTCCACATACTAATTACATCACCATAATATTTTGTCAACAATGCTCTAACCATCCTAAATACATCTTCCTTGCTTCGTCTAAATTTATAATTAAGAATAAATTTTTTTCAAACATTTACATTACTTTTAAGGATATGGCATATTTTATTTTAATACATTTAAAGCTTTAAAGCATTTTTAAATTCCCAAGTAAGTGAAATTTGTTCTATTAAAAAACTTAGTAATTGATTGGATCATTTTGGTCGTGTCAAATGTAATCCGTACTTGACCCATTGGTGACCAAAATTTGATCAAACGTCCCCAAATCGACTCCCGTTACGTGGCAAAAATCAATTTGAAGACACTATGAACGCTATTATTTTGTCCATGAAGACGTTATGAACACTATGATTTTGAAAACTTAAGAATCGAGACACGTCAGTGGAAAAAGAATAAAAATAAAGGAATAAAGAAAATAATAATTTTAATTGCGGAAGTCTAGAAAAGTGACTACATCATACCTAAGAAATATCATATGGTTCTACATCATAAGTTCATAAATGCGAAAGGAAAATAAAACTAGATAAGTCCTGTGATTCATGTGTTTTCTTATGGCTAGAGTCTTGTCGCAGCACACCTACTCAACAAGGTTGTCAAGTTTGAGTTACTACCTAAGTTTTTTTTCTTTTTTTTTTTTTTTTGGGGGGGGGGGGGGGGGGGTTGAACTCATGTCGTAAATTCGATACTATGTAGTATTTAGATATAATATTAATTTAATATTTTTATTTTTTAAAACAACATAAAAATATATTAATAAATACATAAAATTTTAAAATAACATGAATAATTGGAGAATAAAATTTCACAAATCATAAAACTTGTAGAACAATCTATTTTAAAATTATCAAGATAAGTATGTATATATATATTCAATTGAAGTATCATAAATTCATATAATGAAATTAATAAATTTATATACAAACAGATAAATGTAGAGGAAAATTAATATAGCCTAAATTTTTTTGTCTAAAATAGTATATTTTCTTTTCATTATTATCATAATTATTATATAAATTTTTCATTGTACGATTTAGTTTTTATTTAAGTAATAAGGTACAAGGAATGAAATAATAAACATAATTCATTTGAATTATTTATACTGAATTATATATTTTTGTCCGATTTTCTATCTTAATTTTAATTTATTATAAAATTTTAAATAAATTTAGTATGATTATAAAATAATAGTGAAAAAATAATAAATATATTTATATGTATAGTAAACAAACAAATGCTGTGAAAAAAGGCTTCGCGGAAGCTTTAGTGTTGAAGTTCGAACCAGCATTCTCCTTTAATGGGATCATCATGCCTCCCAGGCAAGCTAAAATTCACATATTACTAAAGACAAAGTGTAAACTAGTTAATCATCATGCCACCCAGGCAGGTTGGTTGAAATTGAACATTTTCTACATGGACCGGTTGACCTGTGTTCTGGACCGGTCGACCAATATTCTGAACCGATCGACCTGTGTTCCTGATCGGTCGACCTATTTTTCAGCCGGTAACTCGATCATCCTGCACTATTTTAAGCATAACTTTTTGCACAGTTATCCAAATGAGATGATTTTTAATTCTACGGAAAGCTAACATAATTCTCTACAAATTTTTTTTATTTATGATTAATACAAAATCTAATAGTATCATAGTTAATTATTTAATCAAAGTGTAATACATAAAGTTATCCATTTTTCTTTAAACTTTTTCAGCATTTTAACTTTAATCTTTCGAGGTTTGTATCATCAAAATATAATTTTATATATCACTAAAACTAAGATCCAACAATCTCCTCCTTTTTTATAAAGACAAATCGAGAAATATGAAAAATATATAAGTTGCGAAAAAGTTATAACATAAGTTGTAAAATCAATTTTACTCCCTCTAACACTCAACTTTCCTTACAATGATAGATATTCACATAAGTATAAATTGTAAGGAACTCTTCATATAAAGTGATATTCAAATCACATTTCTCATATATTTCTTCCCCTTTTGTTTCATCAAAAAGAATAATTTGTATATGAAGCATATAGGAAATCATATACAACTCCCCCTCTTAATCATGTCATTTTTGAAAAGAAATTATTTTCCCATTTTTTTATATTAGAAATATGTAAAATATTACATCATAAAGAGTTAGTATGTAAGAAATAACTCCACCTAAATTTATGACTATTTTATAATGGCAAAATGGAAACAATTTGATGAAAGCCAAAAATATTTATATATATATATATATATTAATAATCAAAATATGACATAAAACTTTGATACAACAATGATATTCATGATATGTCAAAATAAAATTTAGTATGCTCCCCCTATCACTATTATCAATTTTAGATATTTTCTCTTTTCAAAGAAATAGTAATTTTGAATTTTTGAGTGAAATTAAAGATAGATGATACTTTTACCATAACGTTTGTGCCTTCACATTTCCAATTCCTTCTTTGCTTTACATGTGAGGCACACCTGAAAAACAATCATTTAAACTTTGGTACCCAAAAATTCTTTGGGTCCAATTTTGTTAGTCAAAGTTCCGGAACCCATATCATCTTATGTTTTCAAGATTTTTCTACTCTGCATTGATAAGCATAATTGCCATAAAATTCACATGCAAAATATGTAATATGTGATTTTCTATCGTAGGAATGATTAGACTTCCAATAAGAGTTTTCATGTCCAAAGTATTTCGTAGAATTATCCTTCTTTACATAAGAACTAGTTTTATCATTATTTTGTGAAATTTTCAAAAGATCATTTCCTTCTTTGTCTTTTCTAAAGAACATGCTAGTTTTACAATTTCGCATGTATATGTAATTTCCAGAGTTTCAATTTCATTTTTTATGTTTTCATTCTCCATAAAACATGTATTCTTTTCTTCTTTTAATTTTTTAATCTCATGTCGTAATTTCTCATTTTCCTCTTTAAGTGAGTAATATCTTTTTATAAGGGAGAAAAGTTCTTTATTTACATCTAAAGAAAGATTTTCTTCGGAAGAGTTCGATGAATCATTATTTGAAGGATTAGAAGTTACCTCATCGTCGTGTGCCATTAAGCATAAGTATGCTTCATCACTGGAAGAGCTTGACGAGTCACTTGTTTTATTTGACTCTTCATACTTTTCTTTTTACCTTTTCAAGATGTCTCTTCTTTGTGATTTTTGTATGATCTTCGGGTAAGCTTCTCATTCGTTTCTTGCTTCTTCACCAACTTGATATACTTATCTAGTTTTCTTGTATAGCAGACGAGTCTCTTTTCGTCCACTCTTCTTCTTCATTTGAGTCTTCTTCATTTGCATTTGCATTTAATGCCAATCTTTTCTTCTTGGATGCTTTTTCTTCTTGATCTTATTGGATTGAGATCTCATACGTTAAAAGTGAACCAAAAAATCATCAAAATCCAATTTGTTCAGATTTTTTTCTTCAATCATGGTCCGCTTCGTATGCCATTTGGAAAAGAGAGACCTGAGAATTTTTTTCACTTTTTGGAGGTTAGTTCTTACTCGCCCAATGAGGCTAAGCCATTCAAAATATCATTAAACCGAGCAACCATATCATTTATGGATTCATTTTCATGCATCTTGAATGAATCATATTGATGATTCAAAATATTTAATCTAGATTCTTTGACTTTATCCATTCCTTCATAAGTAGTAATAACACTACAAGAAAACATGACTTTAAGTGACGAAAAATTGTGACGGAAAAAATTCATCACAAAATATAATAAAATAGTGACAGAATTGTGAGGAATCAAGCTTTTTGAAATGTCAATGTCAAAGTTGTGATAGAAATATTGTCACAAAATATTTGATCTATCACAATTCTGCCACAAAAAAATTTTGTGGCTTAATCAATTGTGACCAATCGATTTTATTACAAATATGTCGCAAATCATTATTAGTGATGGATTTTCACTATTTTGTGACAGAAATTTCCATCACAGTAGCTCAATTTTTTTGTAGTGTGAGTTTCTTCCAAATTTTGATTGCACTTTTACAATTAGAAATCCGATTGAAATCTGTTGAATTCAAAGCACAATAAAATATATTTTTGGCTTTCCAATCAAGTTTTGAAAAAATCTTTTCTTTTTCTTTAGAATCAGTAGGTAACTCTTCATGAATATAATACCTTTTTCAACTATGTCCCACATGTCGATATCAATAGAACAAATGTATGCTTGAATTCTAATTTTCCAATATTAAAAATTTGATGCATTTAAGAGGGGAGGACGACTAATTGATTGTCCTTTGGCAAAAATAAGTCCACTTAATGCCATGGCTCTTAAGATGGTTAAATCTTAAAATAAGATAATTGAATCTTAAAAAAAATTAGATCTAAAAATGATTAGATCTTAAAATAAGATGATTCAATAAATCAAAACAAGAGCAACCCGTTTTGATACCAATTGTAGGATCCCAAAGGGTACCAAGAGGGGGGGGGGATGACGAAAAACCATCGTGGAAGCTTAAAATCAATTCTTAAATCCTTTACAATTCAAATCATAAATTCAATATTAGAGGGAGAGAGAGAATCAAACGCAAACACACGGTGGTTGTTGACAAGATTCGGCCACATCTTGGCCTACGTCCCCACTCCGACTTCTCGACCTCGAGACCGCCGAAGATTCAACTAATCTCTTCCTTTGTTCCAAATGAGGCAAAGAAGAAAGCCATTTACATCAACCACCTTTCCTCCATTTCGAGAAGCAAGACAACCTCTCATTCTAGAAAGTTAATCTTTTTCTCTCGCTCAAGAGGTAAGATTTAGAACCTCTTTTACACATGAGCTCTCTCTAATTTTTCTGAACAAAAAATATTTCTCTCTTTTACAATTCTATGCTCACAAGAGTGGAAGAGAGAAAGAAAGAAAACTTTAAATGATAACTTCAAGAGAAATTATCTTCTTTTGATTTCTTGAAGTTTTGCTTCAACACTTGGATGTGTGCTATTCCTTCTAGCTTTGGCACTCCTTTTATAGGCTTCTGCAAGTGAGAAAGTCGTTAAAAAATTATTCCACAATTTTCTCCTTCAAATTTGACCATTAATGTTCATTTGACTGAGAGGTCGGTCGATCGCACATATGGATCAGTCGACCGGTACACTTTCTTTTATGAAAAATGTGACCGTTGGCGAATTCTGCACTATCCGGTCGACCTGTGTTTTGGACCGGTTGACCGGTATCTCGACCGGTACAGTCTCAACATTTTGCTGGTTGAAATTGGGCATTTTCTGCATGGACCGATCGACCTGTGTTCTAGACCGGTCGACCAATATTCTGGATTGGTCGTGTAACGCCCCCAAATCGACCCCCGCCACGTGACGAAGACCAACCTGAAGACGCTACGGCATGCTATAACTTGACCATAATATTGACCATATCTCAGTCAAGAACCGAGACACGTCAGCGGAAGAAAAAGAAATAAAGATAAATCATAACTTTAATTGCGGAAATTAAAAGTGACTATGTCATTACTAAGAAATAAAATAAGTTCTACATCATGAATAAAAAATGCGGAAGGTAAATAAAAACTAATAAGCACTCTAAAAGCCCTATGGTTCATGTGATGTCCTATCGCCAGAGCCCCATCACCACACGCCTACTCCACCACATCACTGACTTGGTCCTGTGGAAATCAGACATAGGGGAGGAGGTCCTCCCGTAAGCTTTACAGCCTAGTGGGGAACCACATGATATACAGTGCATGACATGAATATAATAATCAGCGGTAAATAATCATGCTTAACTTGAACGTGAAAAATAACATATCAGTATCATGGATCATAATGAGAATAAGATCAGTAGATATCATGAATAATGAGGATCAATAATATATATTAAACTTGGAATCATGGCATACTTGACTTGACTTGAACTTGCTTCTTGATCTTGGTTATTAATTAGCAATCAGGGTGACTTTAGGTGCCTTTAATTCTTGGGGTATGCCAAACAAACGATACGGCCTTGTGCGGATCAATGTGTGATTAAACCATGACCAAGGGAGCGACCCTTATCTTGATGCACTTGGCTTGGACTGGCAACCCATCATTAATCTTTCATCTGAATTTAATAATCGCTTTTAATAACTTGTAGCTTTTTGTTCTTAATTCAACCGATACGATAGGATCAACGTGAAATAAATCAATAACAGAGTAAATAATGTAAATCAGTGAGGGATCTCTATGGGGTCAGAAAATAGGATCAATCATATATATATAATATTGGAATAAAAGGAAAATAATTAATAAATATAATAAAAGATTTTTTGAGAAATCGGTCGACTGGTTCGGGGGAACGGTCGACCGGTAGTCTGTTGATCGGTCGACCGGTATGTTAAGATCGGCTGACCGGTAGGTCAAGTCGGGTTTAATTGGTTCGATCGATCCGTTCGGTTGAACGGTCGACCAGTGGGAAAGGATCGGTCGACCGGTGATAGAGATCGATCGACCGGTTGACATGTGTAGAAATACGGCGATAGGCAGATTATCGGTCGACCGGTTGCCACAATACCTGCGGACCGGTCGACCGGTCGGCGTCCAGAAAGTTACGAAACTTTCGAATTTCATCGTTTTTTCAATGCAATCTCATCCTAACCTAGTTCATATCTCCTAGCAAATCAATCACACAACAATAGAACAATAAGAAGTGAATTATGCATGCAATTCAATCAATCAATCAAAGAATACAAGGAATCAATCAATTAAAATGATAACTTGAACCCTAGCTTTGATCTTTTCTTTTCATAACGATTAGGGCATGAATTTGGGACAATTCAGAGGTCATACAAGGTGATTTCGATTCACCCACCTGGTCGCGATGGATCCTACCCTTGATTCGTTAAAAATCCGTTTGAATTCCGCCCCTGTTTCCTCTCTGTTCTTCCTCTCGGCCACCCTCTGCAGAAATTTCAGCAAGGGCATAAGAAGGACAGCACTCGAAAGACGATGAGAGGAGAACAAGTAGATTTTCGCACGCCTTGAAATTGAGATGAAGGAGAGGAGGGATTTGTCACTAGATTTCCTACAGCCTGGCGTCGGTCCAGAAGTCCGGCAGGGTCTCGTGAGTTTTGCCAAGGGAGAAAGAGTTTTAACAAATTTTGTCTCATCTTATATAGACCCCTCTCTCCTAAACAAATCTGATTAGATCAGATTTAAATCTTCTTTCTTTACCAACTTTGAGTGGCATTGGGTCTTTTTATTTCTTTCTCTCAACCGTGCATTTAAATTCTGGTTTCTTTTCCTTTTTTTTTTATCTTTTTGTTGGTTATTACATCCTTACCCCCCTTAGAACTTATTTTATTTCTTAGTAATGACATAGTCACTTTTAAATTTCCGCAATTAAAGTTATGATTTATCTTTATTTCTTTTTCTTCCGCTGACGTGTCTCGGTTCTTGATTGAGATATGATCAATATTATGGTCAAGTTATAACATGTCGTAGCGTCTCCTGGTTGGTCTTCGCCACGTGGCGGGGGTCGATTTGGGGGCGTTACATTTATGGTATCAGAGCCTAAAGTTAAAACTCTCTTGACGTCCTAGTGTATAGAATAGTATAGTATGGTAAAAGGTTCATGTGCTATCGCCGAATAGTCGCCACACCCTCCACCGAAAAGCAATGTAAGTCAAGTTTATTTTTAAGATAAGTTATGATTTATTGATGCATGATTTTATTGTATGAATAGAGGATAAGCATGTCACGACGGTCAGAGCGTATTCAAGAGCAAATGGCCAGAGCGGACCGGAATCTTTATGAGGCATCAGAAGGCGCACTTCCTGATATAGGGGCCGCCTAGCCGGGTCGCGAACGTGGCCGTGGCCGAGGTCGTGCGCCAGGCCGCGGAAGAGGTAGAGGCCGCGCCGCTAGAGCGCCACTAGAGAAGCATGTGGATGAGTTTGCTCCACCTGAGGGTAGCCAGGCAGGAGACAGTCCACCGGCGTCAAGGCGTCGTAATCAGAGGGCACGCCATGAAGCAGTAGAAGACACCATTCAGGCTTTCCTGAAGTTGCATCCGCCTCATTATGATGGGAAGGCGGACTTTTTCAAAGCTGAAGAATGGATTAAGACCATGGATCGGATTTTTAAGCTGATGAGATGCACTGATGAACGCAAGGTCCTATATGCCACACACATGCTTACTGGTACTGCGATGGGCTGGTGGAAGACTACAAGGGCCACCAGGTTCAGAGGGATGGAAGAAGAGGACATAGCATGGGATGAATTTAAGAAGGCCTTCATGGCGCGCTACACTCCTGAACATGACCGCATCAACAAACAAGAGGAGTTCCTGCAACTGCAGCAGGGAACTATGTCTGTGGCGGATTACCACACCCAGTTCATCCAACTGGAGCAATATTACCCGATGCCATTTGAAGGACGTATTGGAGCTAACAGATTCATTAATGGATTACAGCAGGCACTGAAGACTTAAGTCCTGTCTAGGGATTGTGAAGATCTAGAGAAGGCTGTGAGATTGGCCACACGTATGGAAAAGGATCAAGCTGAACGCAAGGCCAAAGCTCCAGCCAAAGCAATAGAGCAGCCTAGGCCTCGAACGGATGATCAACGGCCATTTAGGAGGAACGACCGCCGCGATCACCGTTACAGGCCATATCAGCAGAGAGAAGCTCCAAGACAGACTCAAGCTCAACTACGCCCTGCGCCAATGTAAGCACAGCCACTGAGACAACTTCCACCGCCACCACGCCAGCCACAAGTTCCACAGAAGCCTTTATGTTCTCATTGTGGCTGTCACCATGATGGAGAGTGTCATAGATTGAGCGGCGCATGCATTCAGTGTGGACAGTTCAGACATTTCATCCGAAATTGCCCACAGGCTGCCAGAGGAGGCCGAGACAACCGAGCAGCAGGAGGTGCAAATTTCGTTGTGCAAGGTCGTGTGCACAACCTGGAAGCTGATGTAGCCCAAAATGACAATGATGTCATTAGAGGTACCCTCCCGATCGCCAACTTGTCTGCTACTATTTTATTTGATTCTGGGGCTACACACTCGTTTATTTCAGAGTCGTGTGCCCAAACTCAGCCTACCTCAGAAGCAGATGCCCCATGCTATGCGTGTGAGTACACCTATGGGTACTCTCCATGCTGCCAAGTACATCCCGAATGTACCTGTCAATGTAGACAAGAAAATTTTTTCTGCAGACCTCATCGTCATCCCCATGGTAGATTACGACGTCATTTTGGGGATGGACTGGCTTTCGTATCACGATGCAGCCTTGCAATGCAAACAGAAGAAGATCGTTATAGGGACGCAAGGCAAGCCTAAGGCAGTGATAAGAGACACTCCATCAATAAAGAACAAGGTCATTGTCTCAGTGATTAAGGCACAGAAGTTATTGCAAAAAGGATGTTGTGGGTACTTGGCTAGTGTGGTCAAGACGGATGCACCTGTCACTGAGCTCCAGCAGATAGATGTGGTGCAGGAGTTCCCAGATGTGTTTCCTAAGGACACATCCGGATTACCACCGAAATGGGAAATCGACTTTAAAATAGAGCTCCTCCCTGGGACTGCAACCATCTCTAAAGCACCCTACCGCATGGCACCTGCTGAAATGCAGGAACTAAAGAAGCAGATACAGGAGCTACTGGACAAGGGATTTATCAGACCGAGCGTCTCACCCTGGGGCGCACCGGTCTTGTTTGTCAAGAAAAAGGATGGCTCCATGCGGCTCTGCATCAACTATAGGATGCTCAATAAAGTGACAGTGAAGAATAAGTACCCCCTGCCTCGGATAGATGACCTTTTCAACATCGGTGTTCTCTAAGATAGACCTACGTAGTGGCTACCACCAGTTGAGAGTGGCTGAGGAGGACATACCGAAAACCGCTTTTCGGTTAAGATATGACCACTACGAGTTCTTGGTCATGCCATTTGGACTAACGAACGCTCCTGCCGCGTTCATGGACTTAATGAACATTGTCTTCCGACCATATTTAGACCAGTTTGTTATCGTGTTCGTGGATGACATTCTGATCTATTCTTCCAGTCTAGAGCAACACCGAGAGCATCTCAGGATAGTATTGGAGACCCTGAGACAACACAAGCTTTATGGCAAGCTTTCAAAGTGTGAATTTTGGCTAAAGGAGATCATGTTCTTGGGACACATAGTCTCCAAGAAGGGCATTGCAGTAGACCCTGCAAAAGTGGAAGCGGTGACGAATTGGACTAGGCCGAAGAATGTTTCTGAGATTCGCAGCTTCCTTGGTTTAGCGGGTTATTACATGAGGTTTATCAGAGACTTTTCCAAGATTGCTGCACCCCTCACGAATCTCACAAAGAAGGCAGAAAAATTTATCTGGACAGATAAATATGAGCAAAGCTTTCAGACCCTAAAGGACCGTCTGACTTCGGCACCAATTCTCACCATACCGACAGACAGTGGAGGTTTCATGGTCTACAGTGATGCGTGTGGGACAGGATTGGGCTGTGTACTGATGCAACACGGCAAAGTGGTAGCCTATGCTTCTCGGCAGCTGAAGAAGCATGAGGTGAATTACCCCACACATGATTTAGAATTGGCGGCTGTGGTCTTTGCTCTGAAGATCTAGAGGCACTACTTGTATGGAGAGACGTTCGAGATCTTCACTGACCACAAGTGTCTCAAGTACATCTTCGATCAGGGGGATCTTAACATGAGACAACGACGATGGCTTGAGCTCCTCAAAGATTATGAATTTGCTATCAATTACCATCCGGGTAAAGCAAATTCAGTCGCGGATGCATTAAGCAGGAAGTGGAAAGGCTCGCTAGCATATATGAGACTACGCGATTACGATATGCTAGAAGAAATTGAGCAATGGTGCCCCAAGCTGGGAACAAATGGAGCTTTATGGATGATGCATCAAATGAAGCCCAGCTTAATTGACAGGATCATAGCAGCTCAGAAAGTAGATCCTGAATATCAGAAGGTTCTGAAGAGATGCCATAATGAACCAGCAGATTTTCAGATCTCTGCAGATGGAGGGATTAGATATCGGGACAGGTTGTGGATTCCCACTGACGCTGATGTCTGACGAGAGGTACTGGATGAGTGCCACAAGTCGGAGTTCTCTATCCACTCCGGTAGCACATAGATGTATAAGGATGTACAACGCAGCTACTGGTGGCCGGACATAAAAAGAGAGATAGCAGAATATGTATCCCGATGCCTGGTGTGCCAACAAGTCAAGATTGAGCATCAGCGGCCATATGGCAAGTTGAAGCCTTTAGAAATCCCACAATGGAAGTGGGATAAGATCACTATGGACTTTGTATCCAACTTACCTAGGACTAAGATGGGTCATGATGCCATATGGGTAGTCTGGATCGTTTCACCAAGGCTGCACATTTTATCCCCATTAGATGGAAACAGTCAGTGGAGAGCTTGCTGGACCTGTATGTGAGAGAAGTGGTTAGACTTCATGGTATTCCAGCGTCTATAGTGTCTGATCGAGACCCCAAATTCACTGCCAGATTCTGGAGGAGCATGCAGGAAGCCTTTGGTACAAGGCTTAATTTTAGTACCGCATTCCACCCTCAGACGGATGAGCAGTCTGAGAGGACCATCCAGATACTAGAGGATATGTTAAGGGCCTGTGCACTAGATTGGCAGGGTAGCTGGGATGAGCACATTCATCTGATTGAGTTTGCTTATAACAACAGCTATCATTCTAATATTGGTATGGCACCATTTGAAGTCCTGTATGGACGACCTTGCCGTTCACCTGCCCACTGGAGCGAAGTAGGCGAGGAAAAGATCATGAGTAAGATAGAAGTGAAAGAAGCAGTGGAATATGCTGAAAAAATAGAATTGATTAAGCAAAGGATGAAGACTGCTCAAGGAAGGCAAAAGAGTTATGCTGACAAAGGTAGACAAGAGCAGATCTTCCAAGCGGGGGACCAAGTTCTTCTGAAGGTATCTCCTATGAAAGGAGTCATGAGATTCAGCAAGCGAGGAAAGCTCAGTCCTCGCTATATAGGCCCATTTGAGATACTGGAGCTGGTAGGCGAGGCAGCATGCAGACTAGCTCTACCCCCATCTTATGGGAGAGTGCACAATGTATTCCATGTATCCATGCTCAAGAAGTACAAACATGATGCTACAAATGTTCTAAGGATAGAGGAGCCAGATATAGCTGCAGACTTGACCTTCGCTGAGTATCCAATGCATATAGTGGATCGCAAAGTGCAACGTCAGAAGAACAAGGATGTTCCCATGGTCATAGTAGCTTGGCGTCACCACCAGGGCGATGACGCGACGTGGGAACTCGAGTCGGAAATGCGTCAAGAATTCCCTCATCTTTTTGGTAAGCCCTCTACTTAGTGCAAAATTCGATGACGAATTTTCTTTTAAGGGGGTAAGGATGTAATAACCAACAAAAAGATAAAAAAAGGAAAAGAAACCAGAATTTAAATGCACGGTTGAGAGAAAGAAATAAAAAGACCCAATGCCACTCAAAGTTGGTAAAGGAAGAAGATTTAAATCTGATCTAATCAGATTTGTTTAGGAGAGAGGGGTCTATATAAGATGAGACAAAATTTGTTAAAACTCTTTCTCCCTTGGCAAAACTCACGAGACCCTGCTGGACTTCTGGACCGACGCCAGGCTGCAGGAAATCCAGCGACAAATCCCTCCTCTCCTTCATCTCAATTTCAAGGCGTGCGAAAATCTACTTGTTCTCCTCTCATCGTCTTTCGAGTGCTGTCCTTCTTACGCACTTTGCTGAAATTTCTGCAGAGGGTGGCCGAGAGGAAGAACAGAGAGGAAACAAGGGCGGAATTCAAACGAATTTTAACGAATCAAGGGTAGGATCCATCGCGACCAGGTGGGTGAATCGAAATCACCTTGCATGACCTCTGAATTGTCCCAAATTCATGCCCTAATCATTATGAAAAGAAAAGATCAAAGCTAGGGTTCAAGTTATCGTTTTAATTGATTGATTCCTTGTATTCTTTGATTGATTGATTGAACTGCATGCATAATTCACTTCTTATTGTTCTGTTGTTGTGTGATTGATTTGCTAGGAGATATGAACTAGGTTAGGATGAGATTGCATTGGAAAAACGATGAAATTCGAAAGTTTCGTAACTTTCTGGACGCCGACCGGTCGACCGGTCCACAGGTATTGTGGCAACCGGTCGACCGATAACCTGCCTATCCCTATCACCGGTCGACCGATCCTTGCCCACTGGTCGACCGTTCAACCGAACGGATCGATCGAACCAATTAAACCCGACTTGACCTACCGATCAACCAATCTTAACAGACTGGTCGACCGATCAACTGACTACCGATCGACCGTTCCCCCGAACCAGTCGACCGATTTCTCAAAAAATCTTTTATTATATTTATTAATTATTTTCCTTTTATCCAAATATTATATATATATGATTGATCTTATTTTCTGACCCCACAGAGATCCCTCACTGATTTACATGATTTACTCTGTTATTGATTTATTTCACGTTGATCCTATCGTATCGGTTGAATCAAGAACAAAGAGCTACAAGTTATTAAAAGCGATTATTAAATTCAGATGAAAGATTAATGATGGGTTGCCAGTCCAAGCCAAGTGCATCAAAATAAGGGTCGCTCCCTTGGTCATGGTTTGATCACCCATTGACCCGCACAAGGGCGTATCGTTTGCTGGGCATATCCCAAGAATTAAAGGCACCTAAAATCACCCTGATTGCTAATTAATAACCAAGATAAAAAAGTAAGTTCAAGTCAAGTCAAGTATGCCATGATTCCAAGTTTAATATATATTATTGATCCTCATGATTCATGATATCTACTGATCTTATTCTCATTATGATCCATGATACTGATATGTTATCTTTCACGTTCAAGTTAAGCATGGTTATTTACCGCTGATTATTATATTCATGTCATGTACTGTATATCATGTGGTTCCCCACTAGGCTGTAAAGCTTACGGGAGGACATCCTCCCCTGTGTCTGATTTCCACAGGACCATGTCAGTGACGTGGTGGAGTAGGCGTGTGGTGATGAAGTTCTGACGATAAGACGGCACATGAACCATAGGGCTTTTAGAGTGTTATTTAGTTTTCATTTACCTTCCTTATTTTAGATTCATGATGTAGAACCTATTTTATTTTCTTAGCAATGATACAATCACTTTTAGACTTCTGCATAATTATGTTATCTTCTTTTATTTTATTATCTTTCCGCTGACGTGTCTCAGTCTTTGACGGAGATATAGTCAATATTATGGTCAAGTTATAGCATGCCGTAGCGTCTCCAGATTGGTCTTCGCCACGTGGAGGGGGTCGATTTGGGGGTGTTACAGGTCGACCTGTATTCCTGATCGGTGGACCTATTTTCCAGCCGACAGCTCGACTGCCCTGCACTATTTTAAGCATAAAATTTTGCACAGTTATTCAAAGATGATTTTTAATTCTATGGAAAGCTAACAGAATTCTCTACAACTTTTATATTTATGATTAATCCAAAATCTAATAGTATCATAGTTAATTATTTAATCAAAGAGTAGTGCATAAAGTTATCCCTTTTTCTTTAAACTTTTTCAGCATTTTAACTTTAATCTTTCGAAGTTTGTATCATCAAAATATAATTTTATATATCACTAAAACTTAGATCCAACAAAGGTAAAGTAGTAAAAGGATTCATGTCTTAATCATGTATAAATGTCAATGAGGACTTGGCTTTAGGATAATTCATCATCACGTTTAATCATAAAGCAAACTGACAAACATATTAATAAAATCAGGAGCTATTTTGTGCCTTGGCACGGCCATGACATCATAGTGGCACGGCCGTGCTGATGTGAATGGCACTGTCAGATTCTACGAAGGGGGTGGCACAGGCATGCCATAAGAGGGCACACCGTGACGAAGTGTGAAAGCGGTTGACCGGTTCAAACGGATCAGTCGACCGGATTTGAAGTTAGCGACTTGAGCGATTATTTGGCTATGGCACGGGCGTGCCAGATAGATGGCATGATCGTGATGGTTCGACCGACCTTTTACTTAGATTTTGTTGGGTGATAGCATGGGCGTGCCATAAGGTTGGCACGACAGTGACATTGATAGCACGAGCGTGCCAAAAGGGGGCATGACCGTGACGGCGAGGGTTCCTGACAGATTTCAATACGAAAATCACCTAAATAATTAACATACCTTCATTCTAGACTAATTTCTACATCCTAGCAATCAATAAGGCAGAAACATAACAACAAGAATCAAATCCTACAAGCAATTAATCAAGCAATCATACAATCAAGAAGAAACAGGGCAAAATAAATTCTTTTCGTAAAACTTTCGTAACTTTTCCTTCGTTAGCATGATTCACCCATAAGAAAGGTCTAATCTATCCAAACTTATGCAAGGTGATTACTGGATCTAAGTTTTAACGACATATAAAATCATATTTTGATGATAAAAACATTGAAAGATTAAAGTTAAAATGCTAAAAATGTTTAAAGAAAAAGGATAACTTTATGCACTACACTTTGATTAAATAATTATTTATGATCTTATTAGATTTTGGATAATCATAAATATCAAAATTGTAGATAATTTTGTTAGCTTTTCATAGAATAAAAAATAATCTTATTTGAATAACTGTGCAAAAATTTATGCTTAAAATAGTGCAAGATGGTCGACTTGCCGGCTGGAAGACCGGTCGACCGGTCCAGAACACAGGTCGGTCAGTGCAGAAAATATCCAATTTCAACAAGCAGAATGTCGAGACTGTACCGATTGAGATACCGGTCTAAAACACAGGTCGACCGGACAGTGCAGAATTCGTCAACGATCACATTTTTCATAAAAGAAAATGTACCGATCGATCAGTTCATATGTGCGGTCGACCGGCCTCCGAGTCAAATGAATAATAACAATCAAATTTGAAGGAGAAAATTGTGAAATGACTTTTGGTCGACTTTCTCACTTACAGAAGTCTATAAAAAGAATGCCAAAGCCAGAAGGAAGTACACCCATCCAAGCGTTAGAGAAAAACTTCAAGTCATCAAAAGAAGACATTCTTCTTAAAGTTTTCATTTTTAATTTTGTGTTTTTTTTCTCTTCTTCTCTTGTGAGCTTAGCTTTGTAAAAGAGAGAAACATTTTAGAAAAATATTGAGAAAGCTTCTGTGTAAAAGAGGTTCAAAATCTTACCTCTTGAGCAAGAGAAAAGATTAAGCTTCATTAGAGGAGAGGTGTGTCTTACCTCTTGAAGCGAAGAAAAGACGATGGTGTAAAGGACTTTTTTTCCTTGCCCCATTTGGAACAAAGGAAGAGATTCTAATGGAATCTCCGACGGTCTCTAGATCGAGAAGTCGGAGCGGACATAGGTCAAGGTGTGGCCAAACCTCGTCAACGACCACCGTGTGTTTATGTTTGATTTTCTCTCTCTCTCATATTATGTTTATTATCTGAATTGCTTTGATTTAAAATAATTAATGAATCGGTTTTGTGCTTCCGGGATAGTTTTTATGAAATCGATATTTTTTATAGAACACCAATTCACCCCCCCTCTTGGTGCCCTTTGAGATCCTACAGTGATTTTCAGTTACACCCACCTCTGTTCATGATTGATCCTTGCTTTGGTTCATCGGAAAAACTATCAATTGTGTCCTCTCTGTTCTCCCGTCGGCGCCCCTTTTTCTGCTTGCCGTTCGCTGCCGGCAAGTCGTTCAGTGAAGAAGGATGTCAGGCATTGCAAGAAATCAGATTAGGGAGAGAAGAACGTCATCTACCCTTGCCCAACGAGAGGGATTCTTTTCTTCAGTGCCTGTACGAGATCTAGGCCGAGAGGTGAAAAAAAGAGAGGAAATCATAAAGAAAGAATCAACCTTAATCTCTCTGATTATTCCCTTAATATTCGGTCCTTATCCCCTTATAAAAGATAAACTCATGGATTTATCGCACGATCATTTTGATTTCAAACGAACTCATTTTTTTTGTTTGTGTCGGTTGTTACATGATCAATTCCAATTTAACCTAATTATGGGTTCGAACTGTCGATTCTATTGAGGTGAGGTTAGTTCTGAGTAATTCTCTGGTACCCAACTTTAATGTTGTTCAAATGTTAGTACCGTAACAAAATAATCCCTCAACTAGTTAAACATTTCAACTTTAATCCATTTCACATATTAATTATTTTTAATACATATTAGATAATAACTTTAAATCATAAATAATAATTTAATATTTATTGTGATAAAATAAATTTTTAATAGTTAGATAATTTATTTTGAACGAACATGCTATTGGTAGATTTTTTTAATTCTTAAATCATTATCTATTTTAATTATTAAAGAGCAAATTTATTAGTATATAAACATAGATTTTCAGTTCTTAAAAAAATTTGATTAAATTTTTTTAGACTTTGATTATTCTACTTTGATTAAAAAAGAATGAGCTATAAATACTTTTTTCCTAAAAAATATGAGATAATGATATGTGGCAGGATAAATTTTCCATTTTAATATAGTATATAAATGTAAATATAGGTTATTTTTATTCTATCATAATCATATCAAATTATCATTTATGATTTAGAGTTATTATCTAATATATATTAAAAATAATTAATATGTGAAAGGAACTAAATTTGAAATGTTTGAATAGTTGAAGGACAATGTGGAGAATTAAAGTATACAATTACATGATTATTCCCTTTGCAAATGCATGCATAGCTCCAATTTAACATGTTTCAAACTTTCTCCACATCAAACTTATTCACACATCATTTTTATTCATCTGCCGCCAAGAAAGCCCACTAAGATAAATGCCCATGCAGAAAGACGACAAGCCCGACTTGATGAGATAGAGCCGACCAGACACCACACATCGATGGATGAGAGGTGATTTGCTTCAAGGCCGTAATGAAGGCCACCAGACGAACAACAGACACTGCCCTACATATGGGGACCAGCAAGCTTGCCCACCCACTGAATCAAAGAAGCTTTTTGAGACCGGGGACCACGATGACAGGTAGGCAGCAAAAGATGCAATAATGATAGGAACTGAATAAGACAAAAAGGAGGGGCCATATAAAGAAGGGGGAAGGCAAGAAGGAGGGGAGGAGGTTTGCGGATTCTGGAGGGATTTCCACCATTAGAGAAGAGAATTGAGAGTTAGGAAAAACTTGGAGAAACAATGCCTAATTTGATTCTGATTATGTGGGATGTTTGTTCATCCCGAATGAATTATAACTAACCGACCCTAATGAGACCTGTAGGTGCTTGATGTTTCTAGACTGATATTTCTTTTGTTCGCACTTTATCTTGCTGCTTTCATTGTCTGAACTGAATGTTGAGCTTCGCCTAGATAACATCTATTTTTTATCTTAGTTTTATCATGTATCTTTTGATCACTTGGATTTATGTATGGAATGAGCTTTTGAATCGTCTTCATCTTGCACCCCCGATTGTATGGACATGTCAGGCTCTCCGCGATCGTATGTAGAGAAATCGAGCTTTGATGAGATGATTTCATGCATGGTTTCTCTGTTTACCTCGCAGCTAAAAGTTTGGAGGAGTTTTTGAATCATCATCGCATTGCACCCCTGATTGTAGGGACATGTCGCGATTGTACGCAGAGAAATCGAACACCGACGATAGTGATTCGTAGTTCGAGTTTGTGTTCACATTAGCAATGACAGTTTTTTGTTATCTAGTTTAAACATCGTACATCTTCGAACTCGAGACCCGAGAGGGTTGTGTACATTCTGAGGCAGAGCCAAGATATTTCTTAAGTGTGTTCACTTGTTGACCTAATATTACACTATCTAAATATTAGAAAAATTTAAAAAATGCATAAATACTTTAAGTATAAAATAGTATTAAAAATGAAAATTCAAATGTATGATCAATTCTCTTAATGATATCAAATAAAAAAGTAATGTATTTGAATTATATAATTTAAATTACTTTAAATAAAAAAGTTATGAAGTATATTCTTCTAATAAAGATTTTTTGTTTCAAATAGTTACTCAACATAATTGTAATTATATTCAAATTACTTTGTAATGTAAAAATATTTTTATAACTATGAAATAGCATAATAATTATTTAAATATAAATTTAGCATAATGATATCTATTACATTGATATGAAATTAACCATTTTATCAAAAGAGAAATCAATAGGTGGGCAAAGTTAAAAATTACAAAGATAATCTAAATATGAAATGAGGTTTGCAAATATATATATTTTTATTGTGAATTCAAGCTGTGTAATAAAAATAAAAAAATTAAAATTCACTAACATAGTAATTAGAAAAGAACAATTAGAAAGATAAAATAGTATTTATTGTAATTAATAAAATGTGATTGATAAATGGATGGTTTCGTAAAAATAAATAAGAGTATTGAGGTGTCTCAATCTTAGGACCTCTAAGAAGTATACCAAGTTCTCCTACCAGTTGAGCTAGCTAATTGTTTGAATATACTACTATTATAATATCTATCCAGCGGGTGCACGCGCACCCACAGGAACCCATGTGGCTCCGCTACTATGAGGCTCCCATAATAAATGATCGTATTGAGTCGGGGACTCAGATTCACTGCAAGAAATTCGGGGATTACAGACGGTCGTAACCGTCTGTAATTTCCCCTAAAATCATCGGAAATACTATTTTCGACGATTCTTTCGACGGAAATGGAAACGTCCGAAAATCGCTCGTTGTAAATCTTTTCCGACGGTTGTGAAAGAAACGCCGCAAATATCGACGGTCACGGCCGCCGATATTTGCGGCGGTCGTCGAAATCGTCGAAAACTCCGATGGTCGTGACTGCCAAAGTTTTTTATGGTTTCATCGACCGTCGCAAATATCGACGGTTGCTACCGCCAAAACTTTCGGCGATCGTCGCCCGACCGTCGGAGTTTCGATGGTTAAAATCGTCGCAAAGAATTTTTATAATATAAAAAAATAGCGGGTGGTGGCCGAATCCGGGCGTCGCAAAGCATTTTTTAAAAATAAAAAAATTAGCGGCCGAATCCAACCACGGCCAAATTTGATCGCTGGCTGCCAGATCCGGCAAGCGGCGGGCCAGATCCGGCCGCCAGACGGTCGATCCGGGCGTTGGGGGCCGGATCCGGCCGCTAGGGCCAGATCCAACCGTTGGCGGTCGGATCTGGCCCGAAGCGGCCGCCCGACGGTCCGGGCTGGAGAGAGAGAGAGAGCCGACGGTCGATGACGTCCAGTCAGAGGCTCACCAGTTGGGAGAGGGAGAGGGAGAGAGAGAGAGGGGGGAGGAGGGAGAGTGACCGGGAGAGGGAGAGAGAAGAGGAGGGAGAGAGAGAGAGGAGAGGAGGGTGAGAGGAGAGGAGAGGAGAGGGTATATATTGGATTTCGAACGACGAGAAAGCGGGAAAATGAAAAAAATGAGATAACAAAATTTTAATTACCGCCGGTTCTGGCCATCGGAAATGCATATATTAATTATTTTTAAAGTTACCGACAGTTGTGACCGTCGCAAATTATTTAATTATAAAAATAAAATATTATATTTAATTATATATAATATTTATTTTTTATTTTACCGATGTTTTGAACTATCGCTAAATATTATCGACGGTCATAACCATCGGAAATAACGACGGTTCGGACCGTCGCTAATTATATTAATAAAATATCCCTCATACGATATCATTATATATTTATCGACGGTTACGACCGTCAGAAAATCCATAAAAAATTGCGACGGATGGATATCCGTCGGAAATATCGACGTTCCTAATCGTTGAAAAATTAAATAATAATATAAATCATTTCCGATGGTCGTAACCGTCGAAAAATCCGTCGGAAATCAAACCGTCGAAAAATCCATCGCAAATTGCGACGGATTTCGAACCATCGAAAATTGCCCGTCGGAAAATTGCGATTTTCTTATAGTGATTATCCGAGAAGTGTTCGAAGTGTGTGCGTGTGATTTTCCTTATTGTTGCTATTTTTTATTCATCTCTGATTCCGAGAGTCTCTGATCGAGAGGGCATATGGTGAAGGAGTTATATCTAAAGAGTTCTCATTAATTTCAAGTTGTATTTCTGAATCGATTTCTCTCACCTCTTAAATCATCTAAATAGTCTCAGTAACATCTTAGTTCCTTGCATTCTATCCGAAAGAGTTGTCCTTATTCTACTGAGGCAAGGCCAAGCCAATCATAGCCGTCTTGCTCTCAATTTATTTCTCTTAAATGTTCGAATACTTAGTTGTCATGAGACCTTAGCCCAAATCCAAGAAAGGAAAGCTAGATTTATAAACTAGAGTATCGTACATGAGAGTGACGATTACACCAGCTCTATAAAATCCTTCACGTGTGCAACATAGGCGTTCTGCAAACACTAGAGTATTGTGGGTGAGTCATGTGTCTCCCCTTTCATATCGTTCATATACACATGTGAAGGGGCATTCAATCGTTTGTGCTCATGTTGAACTAAACCCAAGAACCTAAGTCCTATAATAGAAGCACCTCCCATAAGTTCTCAGCACGTGTTTTTAATTGGTTGTCTTGCACTTTTCAGATTTAACCTTCATCTCCATATTATTTTCATATTTCGAAAACAGCAAAAACATTTAATTTCTTTTACTTAAAGTGTTATCCTTTTTACTCCCATTTTCAGCATTTTCTTTCGTCACCGAGTTAGTACGAAGAACCTTTTAAAGATTTTGCAAACACTATTCCCTATGGATCGAATCTCAAGCACTAGATGCACCGTGCACTTGCGGGTCACATTTTGATAGTGTAAAGAAATTATAAATTTTAAAACTTCATTCGACATCTTTTTCTATGTTCAAGAGCAATACACTAGAGTAAATTGTATATATATATATATATACAACTCCGCCTATATTTTATAGCCGGTCCCAAGCCCGGATAAAGGAGGAGGGTTGTGTTAGGCCCCGACAGCCAACATAAAATCATGTCGAATCTTATGAACATGGATCAACGAATATATTGTTACTAATAGAGCGGAATGGCGTCGTATGATCCATGTAGCCGACCCCACCTAGTGGGATAAGGCTTTGTTGTTGTTATATATATATATATATATATATCTTGAAGGCTTACGCTCCCTTTTCCATGACATTCTTTATATACACACTTTATGAAAGTCAAATGATTAATTTATTACTTTGGAAAGTTGGAATATCAATTTGAGATTAGCATTAAAGTTACCAATTTTGAAAAATACTCCGTTTGTTCATATCGATAAGTTCCCATGGCATATAGTCTTTCATCATGATGCTCATGTTGAGGCGCTAAATAATTATCTTTTTATATTTTTAAAATAAAATTGAATCAGATATGTATAATGCATATGCACACATTTTTTCCAAGATGAGGAGTTTGGCGACAACTGAAATTGCAGTACTTATTCTCTCGAATTTTCGTAGTCCATTAATGACCTTAGTCCCTTTTTTTGTCCAATGCTAATGCCTCGAGCATTTGCCTCCAAATTAATCAATCAACTTTTATTGCATTGGTGGAAATTTTGTTTCTCTTGTAAAAGTGAAGAATTTTGAAATTTGAGTGAAATGTTATTATTAATAATAATATGATATTATTATTCAGATAAACCTCTAACCAAAAAAGATATACACTAGTCAATATATGTGGATAATGAAGGACATATATATAGTAATAAAATAGAGAATCTTTTCTACATTTATTTATTTATATGGTATATAAATGTTAATATATGTGAGATATGTAAGGAAAAGTTTTAAAAACATTGTGACTAAGAACAAAACAATCGAACATAATAATTTAGGAGTGCATGTAATATTTTTATGAAAAATACAATGTAATAACCCATGGAACAATAGGAAATTTGCGTGTATAGCTCATAAACAAATAACTCTCATATATTCATTTTATGTAACGGATACCATTTCCATAGAAGAAAATCAATGGCAAATCAAAGCAATAATAGGAAAAATAATGATCATTAATGATAGAATTCAAAACGAATTCCATATCAAATTCAAAACCAATTCGGATTAAAAAAAAGGAAACGTTTCAAACGAAATGGCGGACAGGGGAGGAAATTCCTCCCCCGATTCCGACGCAAGGGCGATCTCGCGCCCCCTTGGAAACCCTCGCCGCCTCATCTTCCTCTTCGTCTTCCTCCGAACCAGTGACCGGCGGCCCAGCGAGCAACGAACAGGAGCAGAGCACGCATGCAGGCCAACCCGACGACCTTTCGTCATCCATCGACCTCCTTGACGTACACAAGAGCCGGGCGAGTCATCCTCGTCGGTCAGGAATGGCCAGAGATCGGCAAACGACGAAGAACAGTGACCGGCGATCGTAAAACGCAAGAAACCAAGGTACCATGGCGTTCTAAATTCCTAGACGAAGAAATAATGAGTATTTGATGCATATGGTTATTTCATTATGATCCTGAGTTGCTTGTCTACATTTTTCGTATAGTTGTTGTCGTGTTTTAACGGCCGGAAGGCCGCCGGAAATGAGAGAGAAATCCGACGGCCCTATTTTATCGAGAGGACCGGTCGACCGATTTCAGAAACGGTCGACCGATCCTTACCAAGAACTCGTCAAAGTTTTGATTTATCGGTCGACCGGCCTCACAGGGCAGTCGATCGACCTATCTATCCTCGGACAGATTTGATCTTAAAATCGGTCGGCCGATTCTTCGAACGGTCGACCGATCCACTTGTTTAACAGATGGATCCGATCTCATGATCGGCCGACCGGACACATGACCGGTCGATCGATTGGATGCACAGTGCTCGTCCGCTTGGTTTCACAATCGATCGACCGACCGAATGTGCACAGTCGACCGATATACAGGTAGTCCGACCAGAAACATGGTCGACCGATCCCAGAGGACCGGTCGACCGGTCACATGGAAACGGTCGACCGGTCTAGAAACGGTCGACCGATTCTGACAGTGAACCCAAATATGAATTTGAACCAGAATCCGAGACTTTGACCAATTCTCCTATATTAGTTGAGTCCTATTGAACAGAGACTCACTCCCAGTTGAATTCAGAATATATAGATGTCATACTAATCAAATATAAATAATATAAAAATAAAGATACGGGATTGCTAAGTGCCGCCCCCAATGTTAAAGCAAAGATCAATGTTAAAGTAATGGAGGGATAGGTAGTTAGTTGAGGGGATAACGAATCTACTGTCTTCAATGACCACTATTCCTGAGATTTCAGGTCTTCTCCTACCTATATTTCAAATGAAGGGTGATGCAAATGTCACACTCATTCCCTTAAAGATTATTGTATTGTGCCAGGGGGACAGGTAGCTAGCTGAGGAGACAGTGAACCTACAGGTTTCTTAATTGACCATTGTTCCTGGATTGTAGGAATTCTTCCCTCTACTTTCAGAACTGGGTGAGGTCTTAACACCCACCCCTTTTTCCTTTATGGGCTTACTGGCTTCAGAGCAAAAAGGCACCCCTGGCATCCCAACCTAATAAAGTCGAGCTCGCATAGGACAACTAACTTTAAGGTTATTATAGTAATGTAAAAGACGTAGTGCAACTCACAGTAAAGTAATGTAATGTAAAGCAATGTAAAGCAAGGTATTGTAAAGTAAGTGATGCAAAGCATAGCACTGTAACGTAAAGAAATTTAAAGCAGGGCACAACAAAGCAATATAGTACAGTAAAGTTTGGATCATTTTATAGTAAAGAATAACGCATTGACATTGTTATAGTCAGAGACTGATTCATTGATCCCATATTTATCATTAATTTTTATTTCTCCGTCTATCCGCTAATGTACTGGACTTTTTGCTCACGGATATTCGATTCCCCTGCAATGTGATTTTGCAGGTGAGAATGTCAACTAAAGAGGATGGAGGGTACAGAGTTTGGAGAATGCTGCACATGACTGCTACAATACTTATAATTTTCCTTGCTCTATTTATCTCAAATTGTAATTTGGTCTAGAGATACTAAGTTATTCCGCTCATCGAACTTCTCATTTGCTTGTTAAACTGATGCATTCCTGTTTTTCGTCATAAACTATGTTACCCAATTTCCGCTTGATGTTGGCGTTTGAACTTCCGCATGTTGGACTATTTATGTTATCAAATGTTCCTTAACTTTTCACCGTTTAATCTTCCGTATTAAAGTCCTTGATTATATTTTTATTATTTTATTAGTGCCACGTAAGTCTTATTATTGAATGATCATGGTTAATAGTGTAGTAGATAGTGTAGCGCTCCTGAGGTCAACCTGACTGCCTACGTGGTAAGAGGGGCGATTTTGAGAGCGTTACATTTTACATGTTAATATTTGGACAAAGTCATTTAGCTTAATGAATAGGTTAGTGGTTTTATGTTTATATTTTACATCCTTAATATTTATATTAATATTTTACATATTTATATTTTAATATTTATCGGGTTTATGTTAATATTTAGCTTAACATTTAGAAAAAGTCATTTTACATGCTTCTTTATATTTTTTAAAAATGTATAGCTTAGCGGGTTTATGTTTTGTTTGTACCAGGTCAGTAAAGGATTATACATACTTGCTGGTATTATTAGTTTGGTGAGGCCAATGATCTATGGAGCATAAGGCTCGTTTGGTAGAGGATATAAAATAGTTGATAAGTTGAAGTACTGATAAGTAGTTTAATAGTTGAAATTGATTTTAAGAACAAGGAGTTATGTGTTTGGTAATAAAAAAATTTATAAATTATTATTTTACTCAAATGACCTGAAAATCCTTAATATTATAATATGGAAAAAATGTAAAGAAAATATATGTATATTTTAAGAACAAAATAGTACATTTATGATCAAACTGATCAATTTTTTTATATAAAATATGAGATCCTCCAACTTATAAGCAGATAAAATAAATGTTTACCACATTTTTCTTTCCCATACCAAACAAGAAGAAAATTTTAAAATTACTTTTAAATTATTTTAAGTGACTTATAAGCTTAGCCAAATAATCCTTAAAAGTACCGTTTGCATTGGAAAGTAAAGATATAGAAGTTTTGAAGGGTGAAGAAAAAAAATGGAACATGGATGTGGGCATTGCTTAGTTGGCATAGCCACCTGGCATTCTGTGGCTGTCATTGGTGGTTAATTTCATGATCAGCAAAGAGCTGCCGAAGATTAATACAAATAAGTCCAACTGTGATGAAGGATTTACTAATCACGATTCACGAGATATGCTTGTAAGTTCAGATCAATTTCTTTACCCTGAGGATTTTAATGTGTGCCAGATAATGTTCAACTTAGCATGGGTGCCTAGTCTGTCGAGGCACAGAGAGTCGACTGTGGAGGTGCAAATGTCTGATGACAAGTAAAAACGCAGCTCAAACATCCATGGTCTGAATTGATGCAGATGCATTTTTGTTTTTTTCTAGCGGAAATCAGCTTTGCAATTTTAGTTGTTCCCTTATCATCCGAATGCTGAATTCTCTTAGGAAGAAAATGAAAATCTCCAACATTGGCCATGTTCAGTTCATCTCTTAGACTTCATGCAAGATGAACTGTTCAAACAAGATGGTGCTGCTTATGGGTGCTCATGCAGCTTCTGTGATGTGTGGTCGCCGGTCATGAATTTGAGATAATTGAAGCAAATCTGGTGGCATCTCTTGCTGTCGATACTTGTTTTTTTTTGGAAACATTGTGCGCCTTCTTCTAGGTATTACTACATAACAACTCAACCTCACACTTGTAAACTTTTGTTTTCACACTACATAATGTAATAGCATATTCACATTTAACTATTTATAGGGGAAGTTTGAGCCAATTTCTTTAGGTCCTCAATGATCATCACCAGCTTAGTGTTCAGCCTGTTCACGAAGCACTTGGGCAACCATCCAGCTGGATCTAGCTGCAAAACGAGTACTATCTGAGAACATGAACGTTTCAACATAAAAACAGAAATGCGATAATAAACAAAATATAGCAAGGTATAAATGCAGTCAGTCAAATTCTAGAAGAATTATTAAAAATTTGTTAGGCTAAGCTTGCATTGCGTGCTGTATACTAATTGAAGTTCCTTCAACTGAGATGAAACATTTCGATTGCTGAAACGACATATAATTAATTGAAAGCATGGTCTCATCATTTCACTAACTCTTCATGATCATGATGCACATGTTATGAGCACGTGTATCTCTTTGTGATTTATAATCATTCTCAAGTCATAAGATATGCACTCTATACTTATTGCATACCTGAACAACATAAGTCACCATGCAAGAATCATCATCCAGTTTCTCAACCACCCACCCAGACTGTAGCAATAGGCCTCTGATCAAGTTACTCTTCTTTGGATATAACCCGGCTGCA
Organism: Pontederia crassipes; assembly: GCA_030549335.1. Taxonomy (NCBI): domain Eukaryota; kingdom Viridiplantae; phylum Streptophyta; class Magnoliopsida; order Commelinales; family Pontederiaceae; genus Pontederia; species Pontederia crassipes. The sequence goes on along the minus strand of CM060189.1, from coordinate 51,653,571 downwards.
ATCTTTTTGGGTAAAGAAGCCACTGCAACTACCTATAACGAACAAAAGCGGTCAGTGATGTATGCTATAGCATGGATGATATCAAGATATGATATTATTTTTTCCTTCTTAAGAAGAATACATACCAGGGTGCCATCATCCATGGTCTCACGGCGCTCATAAACTATGAATTCTCTCTTCCTGAACAGAGGCTTTGAAGAATCACTAAACCTCAATCTGATAATGCTCAGATTATCATCAAGGTCCTTTATATATTCTGCTTCTGACAAATCAGCATCCCATTGCTGGTAGGAAGACAAGCAAATTGGACACGGTCAGTTCAGACATGCATCATTGTCATGTATGGAAGTATGATGTTGAAGAGATGATTAAAGCGATTGAACTAGAATGTTCAAAATTAAAATATTAATATGAACTGCAAACATACTCTGAACTACTCGGTACTGCTAATCTGAATTCTATCTTATGCAAGTTACATTGCTTAAGCCTTATACATGTTTAGCTAGAGAAAAGTAGTGCAACTATATATGCATTAGGATGACTAACTGCCCTCAATTTCAAGTAATAAAATGTTTCATTATACAAGAACTGACAATTCAGAATTTAAATCCTAATCTACAGTACTATTGGATAATGCATCCATACTTAGTTCTAAACAAGATCTATAAAATATGCATTCGCCTTATGAAACCTAAAACATAACACAATAAAGGCTTGAACATGTGACATCTCCTTTGAAAAAGTTGCTACATATCAACCACCAGGTTAATTGATCTCCACAGCTGCTGCAATAAAGTGAACCTTGACTGTTAGAGGTGGAGCAGCTCCAGTTTTAATTAAACAACCTGCAAACACTTTATGAACTCTGTGCATGGACAATCTGACGACAAAAGTATACTGTTGGGTATTAATATCCCAGTAGCATCCTTAAGTGGGGGCATAAATGCCAAATTCTGCCTTGGCCATGATCTGTTCAATTCAACTACCAGACCCTTTTGTATTTGTTTTTCAACTGTTCAAAATAGGAGAGTGGATAACAACCGAGAAAAAACAAATAGGAGAGTGCATGTGCTGCAGGTAATGGGGGAATTCATCACAGATCTCAAAGTGACTTGTACTTTAAGAAACTAAGACAGGTCACAAAACTTTTCCCAGCCATAGGAGATCAATGGCAAGACCTCCTAATGCAGATTCGGGCCTCAAAGTGCTTTGGACAACACATGCTTCTTGAGTTGGCTGTTTGAATAACAATTAATACATCATTTAATGCAAAATGCTATACAACTAAAAGGACACAAACTCGACGAGTGTTCGGAAGGAAAAGTTTGGAAAGAAAAAAAACAAAGGTGAAGATGGAAACGGCATCTAAAATATATTACGCTGTCAGAAATTAGCATCTTCAATTTTCTCGACTTCTAAAGCATCCCATTGACAAATTAGGATTACATACAAACTGGGAAGAATATATAATTCTGTAAAAAAATATTGCAACACAGTGAAAATGCCGATTACTTAAAGCATCTAATCAGTACTCTATTAACAAGTGTGCACTAAAGTCTAATGTAAAGACTAAAGAGTATACAAAAAAAATTGTTTCTTTCGACGCATTCCAAGTTATGTTACTCTTGAGAGAATTTTAAATTTCTGTATCAACTGATACACATCCTATGCCAACAATTCTAAGTCTCTCAATCATGCCGTTTTTAGTGCAATGATACGCAACTCAACTTTGACTGCGAACTGAGACAATTTCTTACTTATTCTTTCTTGTAGAAACCGGTAACCATGAGCCTTCCTTTATAACAAAAAAAAGATGAATCAGCTATTGCTTGATCTTCATGTGAGTCATGCATGTGGATGTACTCTGTTAAGTAATTATTATTAATTTGTGACTTGTAATTTCTTTATGCAGGACAAGAAAAAAAAGTGTTTTAGCGTTTATCTCTGCAACGGATTTATTATAACATGCATAATCAAAGTTTCATCAACTAATGACTAATGGCTAATGCACATGCCCCCGTACAAGAAATTGTCATTCATGTTCTCATTCTCTATGCATTACATACCACGTCCATCATTACTTGGATTGGATGCCTACAGAACCCAGAAAAAGTAAAAATAATAGAAAAAAAGAATTCAAAAGAAGCACTCCTAAGCAAAGCAACAAACAGATGGGAAGCCAGCAAACAAAACTCCTGTACCGCTAATTCCCTTGACAGCGGATTCCAATTATTACAGTATTCTCTCTAAATTTTTCTCGTGATGATCGTGAAAACAGTAACGAAAGAGAAGCAAATTTTGCAGTTGTTTTTCCCCCTCGCGTACCTTGGCCGCATCAATGGCGTTGGCAACTGCGATGAACTGCTGCGGGGACACGGAGCGGAGTAGCCACCGGCTCCTGAAGACGTGGAGGGATCCCGACGTCCGCTTCGATACCTCGACCCCGTTCTCGAATGCCAAGACCTTCCACCCGTCGCCGCTGCCGCTGCCACCTCGGCCGGCGTCCGAGGCTGAGAGCAGCTCCTGGATGCAGCTCTCGCTCGCGTACGTGACGTACCTCCTCAACGAGTCGTCGCTTATGGACCTTTCAAAATTCAAACGGAGGCAACGACAATGAACGTATCGTAAGAAACCCTGCATATTCAATGTATATATATGTGTATGATCATATGATCCAGCAAGAGGAAGGGCGCCGAGATGCACGTTAGGGATTGGGAGGTGTACCAAGAGCAAGAAGAGAAAGAAGAACAAGTAGAAGTGGCACTGGCAGGAGAGGAGCTGGTGCTCATTGCGTCTTGCATTTCAGGCCTCCACACACACGAGAGAGAGAGAGAGAGAGAGAGAGAGAGAGAGAGAGAGAGAGAGAGGTTACAACTTAAAAGAGAGGTGGAAGCGGGCGGTGTAGACTTGTAGTCGTGCTGAATGGGGTTCCACGGGCGTTGTAGTAGTGCTGGTTGGGGCACGTCAGCGCGTGCGAGTGGCAGTGGTGGAGACTGGATGCATAATTGGACTGGCACGTGCCCTCGCACATGAGCCATTCTTTGAGCAATAGTTTATTCTTTTAGCTACAAGTCGGCAACGGGTTGACATATTTAGTCTACAATGACTAAATAAGGTATAGATGGGTGCACGCAAAAAAGAATGAAAATCTTCGTCACCGGAAAGAAATGAGACTTATATTTATATATATATATATATATATATATATATATGTGTGAATATTAGTGTACTATCACACTTTTGTAGTAACACTATGCGTCCACACGTCTAGGGCCGCCTCGATCTAAGATGGAAGATTAGATTTATGCACGGCGGTTCAAGATAGAGGACAATTTTGTGAGTCGGCATACAGATCAAGGCAGAAGATGGTTCGGCGAGTCAGCGCGTGGTTCAGGGCGGAGGCGACTTTGCGAGCGACACGGAGGACAGTGATGGCGAGAGGAAGGTAACGAGCAATTGTGCGAAGGGCGACGAGTGTGGTGAGCAAGAGTGAGGAGGGCGGCGATCGAGTGGGAGGGTGGCAATAGAGCACATAGAGACAAGGGGGCATCAGCCCCCCTCCACAAGCTCGCATAAGAGGGCGACACCCCCTTTTTCCGTACTCACGTTCACATGCGAGAACACATGCCAATTTTTGCCGAGGGAGGAGGCACGAACGACAATCGCGAACAGAGGGAGACCTCCCGTCAACCGGCGTCGTCGTGCGTCATTCCCTTTGTAGCGATTCGTGGCTGATTCGCAGTGACCGAACCACTACAAGAAAATCGCGATTTTTCGACGGATAATTTTCGATGGTTCTAAATCCGTCGCAATTTGCGACGGATTTTTCGACGATTCCGTTTCCGACGGATTTTTCGACGATTATGACCGTCAGAAATAATTTATATTATTATTTAATTTTTTGACGATTAGGAACGTCGATATTTTCGACGGATATCCATCCGTCGCAATTTTCGACGATTTTTCCGACGGTTACGACCGTCGAAAATAAAAAAACTAAATTATATATTTTTAATATTATTATTAAATTTTTTTGATGGATTTTCCGACGGTCACGACCGTCGGAAATAAAAAAATAATTATATAATTTATTATATTATTATTTAATTTTTCGACGATTAGGAACGTCGATATTTTCGACGGATATCCATCCGTCGCAATTTCCGACGACTATTCCGACGGTTACGACCGTCGGAAATAAAAAAATTAAATTATATATTTTTAATATTATTATTAAATTTTTTCGACGGATTTTTCGATGGTCACGATCGTCGAAAAATAAAAAAATTAATTATATAATTTATTATATTATTATTTAATTTTTCGATGATTAGGAACGTCGATATTTTCGACGGATATCCATCCGTCGTAAAATTCGCCGCAATTTTCGAAGGTCGTAACCGTCAGTAAATATATAATAATATCATATATAAGAGTATTTTATTAATATAACTAGCGACGGTCCAAACCGTCGCAATTATCGACGGTTTTGACCGTCGGTAACGATTACCGACGGTTCAAACCGACGGTAAAATAAAAAATAAATATTATATATAACTAAATAAAATAAAAATATTTAATATTTACGTTTTCGTCGGCCGAAACCGTCGGTAATTAAAATTTCGTTATCCCACTTTTTTTCTATTTTTTCGCTTTCTTTCCACTTTTTTCCTTTATATATATTCCTCCTCCCTCTTCTCTCTCCCTACTCCCTCCACTCCTCTCTCTCTCCCTCATTTCCTCTCTCTCTCCCGGCCGCGAGCACCGGATCGGCCTCTCCCGCACGCCGGACGCCGGCGACCCTCCCACGTCGGACGTCGGCGACCCTCTCCCGCACCGGCGACCCTCTCCCGCGCCGGCGTATCTCTCTCTCCCGCTCCGTGCCGGCATCTCTCTCTCTCTGCTGTCGGCTGGATCCGGCCGTGACCATCCGGATCCGGCCCCCAACGGCTGATCGGCCACCAGGCTGCCGGATCCGGCCTCCAGCGGCCGGATCCGGCCTCCAGAGGCCGGATTGGCCGCCAACGGCCGGTTCCGGCCTCCAGCGGCCGGATCGATCCGGCCGCCAGGCGGGCCGGTTCGATCCGGCCGCTGGAGGCTGATCCGGCCGCTGGAGGCCGATCCGGCCGCCTGGCGCCGGATCCGGCCTCCAGCTGCCGGATCCGGTCGCTTGGCGGCGGATCCGGCCTCCAGCGGCCGGATCCGAATGCCAGGCGGCCGGATCCGGCCGCTAATTTTTTTTATATTTAAAAAATTATTTGCGACGGTTGCGACCGTCAAAAGGTTATGCCCGTCCAAAGTTTCGACAGTTGCGACCGTCGAAAAGTTGCGACGGTTCGAACCGCCGACCTTTTCCGGCGGTTGCAACCGTCGGAAATTTCGACGGCTCGGACCGCAGGCCTTTTCCGACGGTTGCAACCGTCGGAAATATCGACGGTTCGGACCGCCGGCCTTTTCCGGCGGTTGCAATTGTCAGAAATATCGACGGTTCAAACCACCGGGAACTTTTTCGGTGGTTGCAACCGTCGAAAAATTTCGATGGGTCGAACCGCCGGGGACTGTTCCAACAGCCAGAACCGTCGATATTTTCGACGAATTTTTTCAACCGTCGTAAATCCGTTTGCGACGAGCGTTTTTTCGATGGATCGATTCCGACTGAAAAATCGTCGGTAATTGCGTTACCGACGGTTTTCGGGCTGATTACCGACGGTTCGGACCGTCGGTAATTCGCGTTTTTCTAGTAGTGAACAACGTCGCCTGCTCCTTCCATCGTCGCACATAGAAGGGAAGGAGACGGATGACGCTCATGAACTGGATGAACCCTATGAACCGAGTGCCCGAACCGCAAACCGCCCTAAATAGTTGCACAAATCTTGTCCCTCCATCTCAAATCGAACGGCTTTAAAAGCGTGAGCGCACAGTGCTATTAGAAAAGTGTAGTAGCTCACTAATATTCCTCTATATATACATATAACAAAAACTAGTATGACATTTTTTTCACGAAGTCTTTTCCTACTCAAAATTGCATTTGCTCTATAAAATTTATGTAAATACATATTAACATAAATAGTTATATGAAATATATAATATAAAAGAATATAATGTAAGTGTGAAGTGCTCTTCGTGTGAATCGCGTGTCAAGCGATTTTACGCATATCTTTATTTTTGTGCGGTATCTTTATTCATCAATAGTTTAGAGGATCATTGATAATAATAAAAATACTTTTATAACGTAAAAATATTTTTATTTTACGCATATCTTTATTATATCTATTTTGAAGGATAATATCGTGCATAAGTTCGTAAAATTTTAAAAATGATGAATATAATTGATGTTGATTATTTGAATGATGTTTTCGTTACCATCAATTATATGTAAATTATTAATGAAGAAAGATATCAGAAAAAATAAAAAAAGTATGTGTAAAATTATTTGACACGCGCTTAACACCTACATTAAATCCTATATAAAATGTGGTTAATGCCAATTTGTGAAATAAAATATTTGCTTAATACTATAAAGAAATCTAAAATTAATAAAAATACAAAAATCTGAAAATTTGATATTGCCCCAAATAATATCCCTTTTTCTTATCCTCATTTTACCGAAAATTGACGTCCACCATTCAGCCCATGCAATACTAATAATACTTGTCAGTGTATGCGTACTAATGAGGACATGTTAGCACTTCACTCCAACTTCAGTTGGTGGCTTTTCCCTCACCTTAAATCAACATCAACAGGGAAGAGAAGGATTCGTTTCTTTAAAGAGGGCGTGGAAGCACATGGAGATCGACTCGGATAAGAAGGCAGGCATGGCATGTTTTAAAACTGGGGGCCATCGCAAAAGGTTTGGGATTCATCTGCTGCCCCCTGATGCTTTCTAATGTGTGTTGATGAATGCAGCATAAACCTCGTCATGCTAACCCTTGTAAGTTTAATAATTAGCATGCCAACTTGGATCGTCATGTCAGCCAATAAGCACGCTGCTCCTTTGGCATGTGGCACTTGATCCTGCTCCACTCACTCCTTTGCCAGCACCAGCTGCAGCAAAAGAATAGTAGGGGCTGCCCCTGTATAGAGCTCTGGAGGCAAAGAGCATTAGTTAGTGAAAGAATTCTCAGAAAGCTCAAGTTCAATCCTTACTTGCAGGTGCTTACTTTGATAAGAATAGTTGGGGTTGATGCTTCGATCTCTCAAGGACTCAGGAAGTGGAAAAAATTTAATGAAAGTTGAATGATGAAAAATATCAAAGCTCATACTTTATTAAAGACATTTCTGAAAATTTTGCAGCACATGGTGCACAGAGTATTCCTCTTTGTGGAAAGAGAGAAAGTGAGACTTCACTCAGGAAAAATAAGGAACTGTACAGAAGCACAATTTGCATTAAAGTGAGCTCTAGAATGGATGATGGGAATTCTAACATATTGATTATCTTAAACACATGAGTAATTCCATGCTCAACACGAGGAAGAAGCTGCATTAGTTTCTTTATATTTTGGAGGAGCAAGAAGTTCTTTTCTGGAAGACTGGCCACCGGATCGCCGATCGCTTTTTCGACTGCATGTCAATAGCTTTTTCGACTGCATGTCAATCTCAATCAGGTTTTCTGCAGCAGTTTTGCATGCGATAATTCGTGCCTGAGTTTCTGCAGTAAGATTTTCATGAAACTCCCAGCAGTTCAGCTGCAATTATCGTAATAAGGAAATAGAAAAACACATTTATGGTGCAACTTAGGGAAGATTAATGAATCAGCAAGTTAGTCTAAAAATTAGATTCTTTTGTAAGTCTGCTAGAGAAATTTTAACAGCTGAGATATGGATCTGTGTTCAGAAGACAAATGCAGACAGCATTGTCAGGCAAATAACATTAAACAAGTGCAAACCCAAAGAGTTTACAACCGAGATATAAGACATCCAGAAAGTAAAGAAACGGCTGCATCTCTTCAAGGGTTGGCAACCTGGCTCTCAAAATATATTAATGAAGCAAAGTTGAAACAGATCGGCATCTAACATTTTGGATGTTCTAAAAGACCAAGACAATGTTCTTCAAGTACAAGAAGGACATTCAATTGGTAGCATCAATGACTATCATGGAAACACAGTGTTCCAGAATGCTATCCTATAAAATAATACTGATGCGATAACAGGCATTCCTGGTAAAACATAAAAGCCATGACTCAAAAGGAAGATCTGTGTACACTATTACATTTTAATCACAAATTTTTCCTAACATTCTGACCTTGTTAAAAAGTGATTGGTTGAAGAAATTGATTAAAAGTTTTTTTTTCTTTGAGAGGGGAATTGACTATAAGTTACATGGAGTATGACAAACATTTTGTTTGTCCCACTGAAATTGTTACATACTAGAGCTCTAACTAAAGCTAGTTAAAGTGATGCATTAAGGCTGTTGGACATAATGAATCAACTTATTTATAGTCCCTCGAACAAGTCTAGTTGATTTTCTCAGATTGAAATCCTGAATCTGCCACCCTATGTAGATTTAAATGACAACAAAAATGGATTATAAATCGACAGAATTTTTGTTTTTTGTGCTATCGAGCATGTCCTTGCACATAGATTACAATGTCGTCATCTTTGTGGATAAGAACATAGAAAGATACTTTTAAAAAAATAACATAGAAAGATCATGGCCCAAGGAAGAATTATGCCATCATTACTCATGGTCCACCTCCCTTGATCCAGAAGTTAGCCAAGAAAGGGCACTTAACAAAGTGCCAGATCTTTGTGTTACGAGTGAGAATATAATAATGATGGCTGCACTAGTTGGGACTTAGACACTTGTTTGGATCAAAATGGTGCTTCAAACTAAGCTGCCCTTGTATCATAACTACTAATTAGTGGAAACATAAATCTTGTTTGTTTTATTATACCTAAATGCCTTTGATCTAATGAAATAAATCTAATACATGAAATGCAAATCCTAGTAAATTAATTACCTGAGAAGAAAAGTCAATGTAAACATTTGGGGGCATTGATGTGTGCATATATCACATAGTTTCATTCAAAGGAAATAGCATAACAGATTTTGTACTTAAATTGTGATTCATTATAAAGATGTAAAACTTTTACCAACAAAAGAAATATAGGTTCTAGTGAATCTTCTTGGTATGGCAATCTCAATTGACTTGTGCCTTTCACGTTTCTAGAATTTTTTTAATGACTTCTCAATGTGTCTTTTCAAGATTACCTTAATATGTACTAACAAAACTTATTAGGTAAATCAAATCAGACCTCACATAGAGCATTGCATATATCAAGCTACCCATCGCTTGTGCATAGGGCTCCTTTAAGAATTTTTGCCCTACATTGAAACACAAATATTTTTCTCAGTCACAAGTAATGTTGTTAAGTTCGAGAGTGTAAACTCATTTTTTTGTCTTGCGAATTTGTATTGTCAAATTGACTCGTGAATTCATAGAGTCTATGTACAATGTAAATTTAATTATTTAAATAACAATTATATAACCACAACTCACATATCTATCATCCGTAAATTATAAACAACTAACATATTTTATTAACATGAAATAATATGGAAGTAATCACTTACAACTAACAGATGCTAAGTAACTATCAAAGATTATATTCATTAAGTTACAAAACTTATAAAAAATAAAAATGAGTAAAATAGTTGCATTGAAATTTCTAATTATCATACTACTTTCACCTTCAATCACAAATACATCAATCAAATACAATATTTACGATTTTACAATTTCTTTGTTATATAAATAGTAGTTTTACGTAATCATATAGAATCGTACAAACTTGTTAGAATCATATAGAGTCTATAAGAGTTTATAGGATTCCGTTTTAACTAATTTTTAAGTAAAATCTAAGTGTTTAAGTTATTTAAGAGTTTATGTCTATTTGATTCATTTTACTTATCTAAAATTTTGAACTAGTAAGAGTTTAAGAGTTTGACTCAATAAATCCCTTATTTAATTAATCTTTAATTTTATTGAGCATTGTGACATTATTTTCGATGAGCAAGATATCATCAATGTATAATGAAAATATCATAAAACTACTAACACCTTTTTTATGTACACACCATCAATTTATTTGTTCTAAAACTAAATTGGGTTATCATCGTATGAAACTTAATGTACCATTGTTTTGATGATTGCTTTAGCCTATATAAAAATTTCTTCAAGTTATATACCTTATTCTCCTAATCCTTAACTTCAAAGCCTTCATATTGTCGTATATATACATATTCCAACTGTCCATGCAGAAAAGCTATCTTCACATCCATTAGGTGTAACGTCCAGCCATCAGGTTGAAAAAAAGGAAAGAAAGGATAAAACGTGAAATCAAATTGGGGAAAGAAAGAAAAAAGGGGGAAAAGATTAAAGTCACCTAGAGATAAAACAAGTCTAACTCCAAGTCATCTTCCCTTCCTCTATAAAAAGCCAAACCAGCCTCCCTGTTGGTTTTCTCCTTCACGCATTTCTCTCTTACCCTTTTTGTTTTCTCTCTCCCATGCCCATATCCATCACTCTCCTTGGGTTGATGATGCTGACATTACATGAGAAGATCCCAAGGATGAGCACGACACACAGAAACAAAAGATCGTGAACCGAGGAAAAAGGAAGAGGAAGAGGAAGAAGGAGAGGAAGAGGAAGAGGAAAAGGAACATGAAGTTTCAACAGCAACTTCACAAGGTATGTAATTAGGATAGATTTATCATAGAATCTTGATTTTAGACTTGAAGCATGTTGTTAGTAACCCTAGGTAACCCCTAGTCATAGTTAAATGCTTTATGATGATGCTTATCACTAGTAATCGTTGAAAAAATCAGTTGAATCGTTCGTTGTGTGATAGCACCTTTTGTCACATAAAGAAATCTAGCCCGAGTTCATTGCAACCCACTCCAAGTAGGACCTTGCCCAAATCGAGTTCATCTAAACTTGTCCCGAATCCGCCATGGCTAGAGCTCAGAAGCTCTGGTCCAAGATAAACGCAACCTGGATTGATGAAGACTCGGTCCGGGTGCTAGCCACACCGAAGCCACATCGCGCGTCACTCCCGACCCAAAAAATGTCCAACCCACATAATCCAAACCCGACTCCGGTTTGCTCTTGATTATTTTCGAAGATGCGGCTTCAAGTCAGCCCGGTTATGACTCCAACCCAGCCCGGATTCCCATTTATTTTCACCAAGAAGATTATTCTACGCACTTGACCTGGGTTCTGCCTACATCTGGCCTAAGTTCTAAATTTGTTATGATGCTTTTTAAGCATATTAGCTCCTGACTTATGTCCTTAAGTTTAATCTACCATATGACGATGTTTATCATGATTATACACCCTAGATTTCTCTTCATGTACCGTATGAGTGTAAATATAATGTCATATATGATTATAATGATGATGTTAAATATGTCCTTATGATCGTATGATTTTTCTTATAATGATTCAATTTATATCCATATATATGATTACACTGATTCATGTCCATTAATCCTGATTTATCTTATGATGGTGATTACAATGTTCATACACCTCTGATTACTCTCTATGATTATATTCTTTAGTCCTAAATTGATTCTATGATGATAATGTTAAATTAAGACTCTTGATTATTATGATCTCATAATCCTTTTGATATCTTCATATGATGACTTAACTCGGATTCCATATGCGTAATAAAAATTGATTAAAAGTTGCAAGGTAAAAGACAAAAAATGTTGAATATAGAGGTCTTATATATAATGATGGACTAGATCCAATCAGTTATGGGCTCTTTGCCATTTATGATGATGATGATGTTGGGCTGAGATTTTCTCCCCCTCGAGTTGAAACATACCCATGATAAGTCAAAGATAAATAATAATAGATGAAGAAGAAAATGAAAGCATATTAATCATAAAATATCTTTATGATGATTATTGGCTCTTGCACTCTTATGATGATTTTCTTATGACCTTTGGATCTTATATAAATATGCTTTAACAAATATTATTCACTCCATAATTATCTGCTTCTACTTTCATAATGTTTTTCATGATCCTTTTCATAATTATCTTCAATATCCTTGATCCCATAATCACAAGAAAATGCTAGCTTGATTTATGAATCTCTTATGATTATATTTTCATTCCTTATACGATGATGATGTTCATATGATTTACCTTCCAGTCTAATATCATAATTTTATGATGTCTTTACTTTATTTACGTACCGAGTTACAAAACTCATAGAGAGATTTATCTCCCTTGCATTTTCATACATGCAGGACAAGTTCTTAATGATGAAGATGGGCAACGATAAAAGATCAAGCCCCTAGTGGTATCACATGGGTGTCTTGAGTTCTTTTCTTGATGTCCTAGTCTATCTTTTAATCAATATGATGTCCATGTATGTATGACCCATAGCGTCCTCCAAGACATATTTTGTCACGTAACGGTGTGCATTTTGGAGATGTTACATTAGGAATAATTCTAGATCCATATATTCTACTAGTGCTAAGATCATCTTAATCGATACAAACTTAGACACATAATCTTTGCAATTGATCTTGTTGTGTGCCTATCAATAGAATCCTTTGCACTCTATGAATTGTCTATCTGCTCAAAAATGACATAGCGTCCATACTCTTTCCAATTTATTGAGTCCATTTCATTACTCATGGCAATCGTCCATGATTTTAACTTATTATAAGGCGTCACTTCTTTATTATAAACAAAGTCTATACTATTCTCTATACCAGTATCAAGAGTAACACAAAACTCGCATCCTTACAACACATAATTATCAAAGTGTGTGGGCTCATCCCAAGCTTCTTGTTGTCGCTTATATTTGTGGTGATTGTGAATTCCTTAAATTCCTTCAAGGGCATCTCATCAGTCATAATTCTTTCTCCCATTATTGGATCATTATCGAATGTATCCTTGTCAAAGAAGTTTTCATTATCCCCAAGGATAATAAGAGGTTCATTATCATAATTCCTGTACTCATTTTCATTCTAAAAAAATTGCATCCTGACTTATGATTAGACCTTCTATTCAGGTGAAAGAATATATAGCCCTTGAAAATTTCACTATATCTAATAAATCTGCACGCTTTCGTCCTTAAGTCCAGTTTTCCTCCAAGTTGACTCGGAACCAATATACATTTTACATTCATATTTTTGGAGATGGCCCAATTCGGACTTCCTTCTAGTCCACATATCATATGATATTGATTCCATAAACTTAGTTAGAATTATATTTTGTATATAATTTGTAGTCAATATTGCTATCCCCCAAAATTCTTATTAAGAGATTCGAGTGGTATAATATACATCTTACGGTATTCATTAATATTATATTTTTCTTTTTGCCATACAATTTTGTTGTGGAATATAAGGCATAGCAGTTTGTCTACTTATGTCTTTTTTAACGAGTTTCTAAATTCATGAGAAGCATATTTTTCTCCTCTATGTATTATTTAAACACTTAATAGGTCCTACTAATTTTTTCTCTACGTCAATCTTCTATTTGTGAAATAAGTCAAATGCTTCTATTTTTCATTCACATAGGTGAATATGTAATAAAATATTTCTTAGTCATAGGTGTTATAACACTTACTTGTCCACAAATATTAGAATGAATTAATCCTAAAAATTCTATTGACCTTGTTTCTATCAAAAAAGTTTTTTTAGTCATCTTTCCGATCAAATAATATTCGTAAGACAAGATTTTTTCTTTAAATATGTTAGGAACTAAGTTCATTTTGACTATTTATTTTGTTTTAGTGTTTCTTGAATGTCTTAATCTTTGATGCAAAAAATCATAATTAGTAAAATAAATTAAACACATAGGAAGTAGAAGTTGATTCATTGTCATTGAATATCAAAAGACAAATTAAGTCATACTCTAGTACACATTTTCCTATAGTAAGGATCTTTTTGTTCTTTCCTATGATCATTTGACCACTATAAATGAGCTCCAAAGTTGCAGAAGAACAAAAACAATAATTACATTTTTTTTAATTCCAACTGCATACAGAACGTAATGTAGGATCGTAAAGTTATACCCCACATCTAGCCTGTATTTTTCAACACTCTCACATTTAGGTAAGCGACATTGTCCTATGTTCACCCTTCTTTAGTTCGGTGAACTCGATCAATCCTTCTTTAATTTTGGTAATATGACAGTTGCTCAAAACCAATCCACCATTTTTCTATATTCGTTGACACATTGTTGCATTCGACGATCTAGCAAAATCACACTTTGCGAATCCATTGGCCGCTACTCTGTTTCTTTGCAAGTTCTTCTTGTTATCTTGCTTTCTTCCTGACTAGTAATTTGTCCTAAAGTGACCAAAGTTCTTGTAGGAATAACTAGCTACTCACCAGATCCTTGTTAGGCTTTTCTTTGAAGATTGAATATTTCTTTGGACCCCAAGGATTTTCTTATGCTAACATGAGTCTCTTCTTGGCTTTCCTCATTTCTTTAGTCTCGAAGATTTCAATCTCCCCTTTCCCTTTGGCCATGTCTTGTTCAATGGAGAAAGTAGGTCCATAACAATTTTGATGCTATTATTTATGTGGCAATAGTGGCAGCCATGTCAAGAGACGGTGGCAAGCTATGTTGCCACCTGAAAAGCCTCGGATAGGCCTAACTTATCCAACGAATGATTTGTTAAACCATGAAATAAGATTAAATCATTTTAGAAATATCGACATCAGATGAAATCTCGGATCAATAAAAAAATGAAACACATCAGACTAAATCTCTCAAAAATCATATGAATCATTAATTTAGCTTTGCACGGGATTGAATCACTTAAATGAATCAAAGGATACAATTTGATGCTATAGTGAAATCATTATTCATATTCTACTTGGATCTTACTTGCATGCACATGAGCAAGAAGATCAGAGGTATGCATTCCGACGATGCAGCCATCGACGAGTTTGTTTGAGGTCAAAAAAGATCCGCTAGGGTGATAGAATCATCCGGGGATCATCGATTTTGACTTTTGGGGCTGGAATCATCCTCTTCATTGGCGGCAATTGGTGAGTAGGGTTCAGTGGCTGTAATTGGTGAATTTGCCGATCGAATTTCACTGGGAATCTCAATCTACAAATTCTTCAATGCTCGGCGAAGACAATAGAAAAGAAAAGAGAGATTTTTGAGCGACATGAAGAGATCGGTCAAAAAATTTTGTCGATGTTGCCCATAGAAGAAACGAGAATGAAGGGATTTGTCAACTGCTAGTACTAATGAAGGGAGAGAAGAATTTAGGGGACTCTCAATGTATTATATTTTCCCTCGGATTATATAGGCATTCACGGCAAGTTCGTCCACCTATCATGCCTACTGACCATGGTCATTAATCATGGCCATGATCACTATCATTAGCTGCCAATTCCACATGATTCAAAATCGTCTATTAACGGCCCTTGATTCCAGGAATCATAATTTCCAAAATTTTGGGAATCACAATTCATAATTTTGGCAATCTCATTTATTATACACATCAAGGTTTTCAAAATCGGATCAGACCAGCCGATTCAATAGGTTCAATCATGAATTGATGGTCAGTTTGGTTTGATTCAACATCAAAAACCATTTTTTATGCTAAGCTGAACAAAAAATGGTTGAACCGAGAAAATCGGCAAGCCATTTCAACCGGTTCAATCAAGTTCAAACTTAATTTAAAAAAACAAAAATCAAAATATGAAAGTTTAAGAAAGGAAAAATAAAGTATTAAAAGGTAAGTTAATAAGGAGGGAAAATGAGAGGTAAAAAATAAAGTATTAAAAGGTATAATAAGGAGGGAAAATGAGAGGTAAAAAATAAATAGAAATAGAAATAAAAAGGTAAGTGTTAAAAAATAAATAATATTAGAAAGGAAATTATTAAATGGTCAGAAAAATTGGAATAAAAAAACAAAGTGTTAAAGAAAAAGAAAAATAAAAGGAAGAAGAGCAATTTGAGATAAAATATACTAATATAATATCTAACTTCATTAAATCACAAATAAAAAAAAAATAATTAATAGGTATGGATTAAAATTATTATTTACTATTATTAAAACTTTTAATAAACAAAATTAGTATAATATTAAATTTAAGATGAAATTTTAATAGTTTGATTATTAATGAATTATTACTATAATATCTGTACATTACATCATAATTCTATATATTTAAAATTATTAAAAATATTATTATTTTAATAAAATTCGATCTCAC
Organism: Pontederia crassipes; assembly: GCA_030549335.1. NCBI lineage: Eukaryota > Viridiplantae > Streptophyta > Magnoliopsida > Commelinales > Pontederiaceae > Pontederia > Pontederia crassipes. The sequence goes on along the minus strand of CM060189.1, from coordinate 51,637,360 downwards.
GATGACCATTTTCGTCATATACTAATATATAACATGTCCAAATCTTGTATTTTTTACACGGAAACAAAACACCTATTGGCACTATTTTAAGTTAATTAGAAACATATGAATTTTTAATTGTAAAAGACATAAATGCCCGGTCCTTTATTGGTTTCACTTACCCGGTCCGGGCTTTGTTGCAAAAGACATAAATGCCCTTTTTGAGCCTGAACCCTATAGTTGGGCCCCACTTTTATTAGGCCCATTTGAGGTCATGTCTAATATAATATAGAACGTAATGGGTCTTCTTCATTCAGGAAAAGGGGTCTGACTTTACTCCTTTTCTCTGATTCATGATTCTTAAATCTACAGATGAGTAACAAGAGAAATAAAGCAAAGATGAAATCACGAGATTGCTATGATCCCCAATATACAGATTATAGAGGCCAACAGGTGGGTATTAATAGCCCCACCACGACCAACGTCATGAGGTGGGTATTAATAGCCCCACTGTGATGGTATTATAAAGTTAAAGCAAAGGAGGGATAGGTAGTTAGCTGAGGGGACAGCGAAGCTACTGTCTTCAATGACCACTATTCTTGAGATTTCAGGTCTTCTCCCACTTGTATCTCGAATGAAGGGTGATGCAAAGGTCACACTCCTTCCCAAAAGAATATTGTATTGTGCCAGAGGGTCAGGTAGCTAGCTGAGGAGACAGTGAACCTATAGGTCTATTAACCGACCCCTACCTTTCAAACTGGGTGAGGTCTTAACACCCACCCATTTTCCCTTTACGGGCTTACTGGCTTCAGAGATTCAGAGAGGCACATCTGGCATTCCAACCTAATAAAATCGAACTCGCATAGGACAACGAACTTCAAGGACTGCATAGTAATGTAAAAGATGTAATACAACTCATGGTAAAGTAAAGTAAAATACAGTAAAGCGTAGTCAAGTAAAGCACAGTAAAGCATGGTAAAGTAATGTATACTATAGTGAAGTATGATATCGTAGAGTACAATAAAGCAAATTATAGTACAATATGGTAAAGAAAAGCTTGACAAAGTAAAGTATAGTACAGTATGATAAAGCAAAGTATAGTACAGTATGGTAAAGTAAAACATGATAAAGTAAAGTAAAGTAAAGTAAAGTACAGTAAAGTATGAAAAAATAAAGTACAGTATATCGATGATGAAGTAAAGCATAGCAAAGTATTCCATGGAAATTATAGCAAAGTATGTCAAAATAATGTATAGCAAAGAACAGAGTTTGACATAGTAAAGACAAAGCAAAGTTACAGAAGAGAGTAGAGCATGGACATAGTAAAGAATGAAATATAGTTATTCATTATCTTGTGCAACCAAAGTATTGATTATAATGAGAAAAGAAGGGTTTATCTGTCCATAGCAAAGTATGTCACTGCTTATCCGTTATTGATTCAAGTATGTTTTGATTATTAAATTTATAGCCTATGATTCTATTGTACTTGTCGTTTTCGCTCACGGGTATTCGATGCCCCTGCAATTGGAATTTTGCAAATAAGAATCTTGCCTAGAGAGGAGTGATGGAGAACGCAGTGCCCAAGGGTTGCTGCACATGACTCATTGCACTCAATAATGTCTTTCATTTGTAATTGTATAATTAATCTCTACATCAAAAAGTTATTATGATTTTTTTCCGCTATAATCAAATGTGTTACAATTGTCAAGATTTTATTGGATATTATTGTCATTGCCCACCTCCTTGTGTACTACATTAAGTGCTTAGTGTCCTTTGATATTTCCACTCTTCCGCAATAAAGTATGTTTTCATCTTTCGCAATAAAGTCCGTACTTATTTTATTATTATATTTGTTGCCACATATATAAATTGTTGAATGGTCAAGGTCATAGTATGGTCAATAGTGTAGCAGGCAGTGTAGCGCTCCCGGGATCAACCTGACTGCCTACGTGGTAGGAGGGGCGATTTTGGAGACGTTACAATTGATGTACTGCGATTGCGAGAAGTGTGCTTTGTACTGCCCCTCCCGCTAATGATTGAATTGAAGTGTGCATAATTCATGACAATTCCAGCAATGATGTACTGCGATTGCGAGAAGGATGAACATGAGAATGACATGGTCATGCCGGGTTTCCGATTCCATCCAACTGAGCAGGAGCTCATCGACTTCTACCTACGCCGCAAGGTCGAGGGCAGGCGCTTCAACGTTGAGCTCATCGCCTTTGTGGACCTCTACCGCTATGATCCTTGGGAACTTCCTGGTTAATTTGATATTCATCACCTGGAACTGTAGTCCATTTTGTAGCTTTTCTGTTCATTAGTCTCTGACGGAAAAGGTGATGCGTGCTTCTTGGCAGCATTGACTGCAATTGGGGACAAGGAATGGTTCTTCTACGTCCCTAGAGATCGCAAGTACCGTAATGGCAGCCGGCCTAACCGAGTGACCACATTAGACTACTGAAGGCTACTGGAGCTGACAAGGTGGTCCTTTCGGACGACATGAAACCGATCGGGCTGAAGAAGACCTTCGTCTTCTATGCCGGAAAGGCTCCTAGGGGCATCCGAACAAATTGGATAATGAACGAGTACCGCCTGCCGGAGCATGACAACAATCAGCTACTGAAGGTAAATTCAGATACATGTCAGTATGTCACTTTCTCATCAAGCATGAAATCAGCCTTTCACTTGGTCTTTGCTGCTCATGGGAACGACATGAATGGTCATTGCTAGCAGGCTGAGATCTCAATTTGCAAAGTCTATAGGAGAGGTGGAGGTGGATGCAATCTGGAGATTATAAAGAGTGATCAGAAGCAGTACAGGAAGCATCCCTCACGCTCAAGAATGGCGGCAGCAGAGGACAATTCACGAGCAGATCAGATGAAGACGATGGCTGATCCCGGGCGCACATCGTCAGGGCCTGCAGGAGGAGATGATGATGGGAGTCCGTCCATGCGCCAGTCAGACGCAGTGGTGCCAACAGCAAACCTGCTTTCACATGGTTCCTTGGCTCCTATGCTGCTAGAAGAGCAGATGGCGCCGTTCACAGTGATGCCTCGATCCTTGCCAGCCGTTTCCAGCACGCTTTTGGATTGGCACCCAATTAATTCCTGAACAGAAGCACACGGAAGGATTTTAGACTACTGGTAAAAATACTAATATTGCATGCAGCAATAGAAAAAGTGATTTATAAATGCTGCTGTGTATGTTACCTCGTACTTTGAAGCTAATGAATTAGTCCCAGCTTAAGATTTCTTGCATTTTTCTCTGTTTTGGATCAAACAAATTTCATAATAAATATTAGTTAATGAATAGAAAAAGGGTCCACAAATATAACAAGAAAATCAATTAATACATACAAAAGGTTCTTATCAGATATAAGCTTTTAATTTGTCATGATGTATTCGCTATGTTGTAAAGTATTTTAATAATAAAATTAGTAGTAGTTATCTTGAGAAGGGTATTTATCAGGTTAAAATTTTAATTTGTACATAGATATTAATGATATTTAGACTAAATTTCAGTAAATACTTTCCAACTTTATCATCTTTTCAACTATGTTCTTTAACTTTATTTTATAATAAATTATCTTGCAATTATTATCTTATTTCACCAATTGCTCTTTTGATTAGGCCAATTTTTTTATTATTTGCACTTACGTGAAAACCTATTTCAAAATAAAATAAATATAAAATAATATAATTATTTATAGAAATAGTTTTAGAAAAAGAGGAGGGCGAGACTCCCTCTCCCTCTAATTGCTTGAGCACCGACGTTGATGCTCAAGCGGTCGGAGGAAAAGGGGGGAGAGGGCGCCGCCCCCTCCTTTTCTCCTCTCCGGCAAGGGAGGTGTCACACCCTCCTCTTCTCCTCTTTGACAAGGGTGGTGCCACACCCTCCTCTCTGTGTGGCGCGTGCTTCTTTAACACCGGAGAGGAGAGGAAGAGGTGATGGCACCCCTCCTCTTGACGTTGGAGAAGAGAGGGAGAGCCGACACGCCTCCATGTAGAACCTCTCTTCTCTAGTGTTGAAGAGCCAAAGAGGAGAGGGGCCGACACACCCTCCTCCTTTGTGCACATAGACGGGGCCGCCCCTCCCCGTCTCAGCGTGTGTGATCGACAGATAGAGGGGGAGGGGTGCCACCCACCTCCCCTTCTTCTCCGACGCCGGAGAAGAGGCGCCTCCTCCCCCTCTCTCTCTCCAATCGCTTGAGCGTCAACGATGGCTCACCGGTCGCACAGAGGGAGCGGGATAGGGGGCTGCACCTCCTTTTTTTAAAATAATATTTTTATAAATATATTATTATTATGTTTTTTGTATTCACTTTATTTTTAAATAACTTGTCACTTAAGCAAAACTATAAGTAAACTGACTCTACCTAAACGATAAATATGTTTTTTGTATTCACTTTATTTTTATACAAAAGTTTCATGTTTTCCTTTAAAAAAAGAAGTTAAATTTTTAAAAAGTATTTGTTTTCTAATTTGAGAAAATAAATTGAATAATTAAGAAAACAAATTTATATGAAAAATAGATTTTCGGGAGGAGAATTCTTGGAAGTATTTTTTATGATTCGACTTAAAAGGTAAAGTCCATTTTTTTTACAATTTTAAGCTCACCATAAATTAGTAAGCTCTAACTTATAACATTGGACATGATACAAATTTCAAACCATTTGTTTATTAACATATTCATGCGTCAATTAATATGCTATGAGGTTGCTAGTCAGTTTGTTCTACTATTAATGAAAAAACACCACCGTTTTATTTGTTATTGAAGTTATAACAAGAAAAAAATATAAAAAGGAAAATAGTATTAAAAATTTATGTGTCCCCCTCTTTTAAAATTATTATATTAATATTTTAATATTTTTTATTTATTTTTTACTAATGTGCCACGTAGAAAATAAATTGGGAAATCATCTGTAGTCAATCGAAATTGCAGTTAGTGGAATAATCTAGTTAGAAAGAATTAGAAAGAGATTAAAGTTTGAGATATTTACAGAATTTAAGAAAGTCGTGGAGTTTTTTATTTATGAATTTAATTCGCACTATGAATATCCTGTGGAAGTTTACCTCAACTCTACGCTTAAGCAACTAAATTTTAACGCCCTCAATTTTCAGTAATAGGGACCTAAGAAAAATTCGAGCAACTCAAAAATAATTAAAAGTGAAAAAAAATTAGAAATCCAAATATTATTTAAAATAATTTTTAATAAATTAAAATTCATCCACTAAACTTAGGATTCCACTTAAGAAAAGAGTAATGCTCGTAGAGTCCTTTTTTATTTATGGTTCTTTTATTTTTATAATTAATTCATAAGTTATTATTTTATACTATAGATATAATATTTTTTGTATATAATTCATTTTTTTATCTCATTATAGAATACTAGTTTGGTAATTTTAAAATTTTAGTAGTATATTTTATATTTAATATAAAATTAAATATTATTATGTTAATTTTAATTTATTATATATATTAAATATCTATACATATATAAAAGCAGAGGTAGAAAATATCACGTGTCGAGTTCTCATAAATTGAATGCATAAAATGATAATCTTAATTATATAATCATAGATACTTAAAAGTTAGTTATTAAAATTAATAATTCTATTTATTTATGGTAAGAATTTTTAGTTGTGTATGGTTATTTTTTTGTTGTTATCAAATTGTTATTCTATAAAAAATTAAGAAGATAGAAGACTCATGTATATCAACAATTTTATAATATCAAATAATTAGGATTTGTGACCTTTTATTATATAATAAGCTAATAAAAAATTTTAACTATTATAAATGAAAAATTTTTCGATAACTAACAATATGATAATCAATAATATATGAAATAAATGATATATTTAAATTCTATTAATATTTATAATCATATATATTATTTATGATAACAATTTTTAGTTGTATATAGTTATTATTTTCGTTATTCTATCAAGAAAATAGAAGACTTAATATATCAATCAATTTAGAATATCAAATAACTAGGTTTCATAACAATTTTTATTATTATTAGATAGTTCGTTATAAATTAGTATGTAATTAGTTAGTGATAAAGTGTTCAAATAAACTTAAACATTTTGTTATTTTTAATAATAATTTATTTATTAATTAAGATATTCTAATGAACTAATAATAAATTATTTAACTACTATAAATCAAAGATTTTTTTGTAACAAATTATTCAACTACTATAAATAAAAAAATCTATCATTATCTATCCGATATTAATTGTTATTAGCTATAACAAATTGTTATACATGTTAGTATTTTTTTAACTTAATTTATACATCTTTATATTTTTTCTATGGAACAATAGTTATCGATATTTTTTCTACATCATCTTTGAAATCATATTTTTAACATTTCTCTCACAAGTAATTATTATTTTCACTTGGGTTTTTACAAATTTAGTCACATTTTTCTATATTTGAATCTCAAGCGAACATTTTCTAACGAGTTATCTATGAATATTTTAGTAGAGGCTTTTTTATTTTTATTTTCTTTCATTGATAACAATTGTCAATAAATGAAACTAGGATATAAATAATTTTTGTTTCATTAAATAAGGTATCTTATATTCAAATTTTCTGTAAAATATTTTTATGGCATAATATTAAATGCATCTAATATTAATAAAATAATAGAGCATTTTTTTATATAAGTATACATGCAAATTTTTTAATATTAAATTGATAAAAGAGATGACGAGTTGCCATATTGATTTCACTATGATGTTTTGTTATTGATAGCACATAAGTTGTATATGATTTAAAATTATTTAATAAATTAAATACCTTTTTCAAAGTTTTTTGATGTAGCATGATTGAAAATATTGACTTCATCTCTTAAATCTAATTAAAATGTAATGAAATCTCAAAGTTTGTGTAATTAGATTGTACTCGATTATTATAATCTGAACAAAACGTACTCCAACGAAATGATATTATAAAATGAAAAGGTATCAATAGAAATATATTAAAAATATAAAATTACATTTTAAAATCTATAGATTTTAGACTACTTTTTTTCATTTTGCAAGGAGGCCGCTTTCATTATCTCATGTGAGATTATCTTTAAAAAAATAAGTGTTTATACATGGACAATAAGTTATTTCATAGGTAACAAATAAAAAATGTTTTAAAATTTTGTCCTATGATAATGATAGACAAATAACAAATGAGGTCACAAGTATATTATACAAAAAAAAATTGAAATATATCTTGACACATTATAATATTATTTCTTCATTTATTATGTTTTTGGTTTATAGTTGCATGACTTTTTTGTACCATTAATATCAATTTTAAACTTTTTATATGAACAATTTGTTATTCTCTGCATCACACGGGACCTTATACTAGTAATTATATAATAGTAGAGTCCAAAAAATCACTCCAAAAACATCACCCGCTAGATGATAATTTTTATTTCTTTAAATGATTTTAGGGTGATTATTTTAATTTAAAAAATTGATTAAAAAATAGCGAATGATTTTTATAGATAAAAAACACAACCCGATTTGGACTCTTTCACCTCTATTCAGTAATAACATATGATAAAAAATAACTATTTAGAAAAACAATTATATGTTATTGAACTTAAGATATTTTAATTTACGAATTAATGTGTCAAGTATTTATTAATACTAATTATATTGAGTTAATAGTAGTCAATTTGTGGTGCTTATTTTCATTTTTAATTTTATTGTCATTTTGCCATTTTATTTATCTACATTAACATTTAATTTGTAATTGTAAAAATTAATTTTTATTTCTTATTTCAATTTATTATTTTTCTTAAATTTTATTCACTTTTCCTTTCTACAATTAACAATATCCAATCTAACTTTTCATGTAAATGTTAGGCATAAAAATATTTTTTATTTGTTAGATCCATAACTTAATTAATTATTAAACTCTAATAAGAAGGTAAATATATAACTTTATTTTTAAATTTTAGTATATGTGTTTTTTTTCATTTTAAGCCTTGTATTCTCTTGAAATGATCCCTTTATTATGTAGGACGTGTAACACCCCGAAATTTCATCCTAAAAGTCAAGGGCAATTAGGGCATTCAGATATGTTAGTCCGACTGCCGTCATATAACATAAAATATGATCTTATACTATTTAAACAGAAACTTAAATCAATAAAATAAAATAATCTTTCAAATATAGCGGAAGACGTTATGAGAACATCTAAAAGTAATGTTATAGAATGTAAACCATAGCTAATATTTAATCTTCAGAAACATATATAAAATTAATAGTCTAATGGACTCCATGGCATCATGACACTATTTAAGCCTAGATCAATGTGCAATCTTTTCGAGCTAAATCTCTATCATCCATATATTAATTATCTACACGAGTTCAAAGTGCAGGATTTCTCAGTTAAAGTATATAAATGATATTAAGAGGAAGGGAAGAGAAAAGGGGGGAAGGGAAAGAAAGAGAATGGATGAGAATAGTTAACATTTTATGAATGACATGCGTAATGAGAAGGGAATGGAATGAAGATTTAATAATAAATTATTTAGACTATTTTATCGCTCATATGTGCATTTATATGTTAAATTTATAAGACTAAATATGAAAACTTATTTTAATTATACGTCTCGCCTCCTTTTCCACCCCGATTTGAAGGGGAAAGAAAAAAAATATTGGAGATGAATGGAGAGAAAAATCCCTCCTTTCCCCTCCAACTTAAGCTTTGTTTGGCAACGTCAAAATTAGTGTTTCAACTAACGTTTAGTGATTCAACCGTTAATTCTTATGTTTGATAAATGACAAAAATAAGTAGCGTTTAGCGTTTCATATAAAAATATTAAAAAAACTACTTCTACTAATGTTTACCGATTAAAGGTTAGCGATTCATAATTTTTCCAATTTTACCCTTATTCAAATGCATTATTTTTCTCAACTTATCTTATTATTTTCTCATTTTTTATTTTATCACCATTTAACTATATTTATTTTTATATTCATGCTTAATTAATTACAAATTATTTATATATTAGTAATGAATAAAAAAATTAATTTAATAAATAATATTTTTATATCATGTATGCACTATATATAATTTATTGTCAATATAAATTTCTATATATTTTAACAAATTAATTGTGAGATTTTATTTTATTTAATCAAGATATAAATAATTTATTTATTGCATTGTAATAGAATTTGTATAGTGCTCGAATTGAATAATTTATCATTGCCCAATTATGTTATTTTATATTCATCAACTAATTTAGAACCGCTAATCATCATCCGCTATCCAATAATTAAACCGTTATCTACTATCAAACCACTATTCGCTTATCAAATTGATAATAATGTCAAACAAAGCTTTAAACTCAACCAAACAAAGGGAACATGTTCTCATCCTTTTCCTCCCTCATCTTTATCTTCATTTACTCCCAACCAAATAGACTATAAGTAATAAATACTAAATCAATAATAATCTATTTATATTTATATGTTAACAATTATTATTTATCATTGTTAATTTTTTAATAAATAAAAAGTATATCGTATTATTTTTATTATTAATAATAGGTTATTAGTACAATATTCATATATTAGATCATATAAGTTACATTGTATCTTTAGAATTATTGTAAATAATATTATTCTAATTAAATTTGGTTCAATCCGATCGAACCCAATCGAATTAGTTCAACCACGATCCGATAACAAGTCTGGTCTTATCGTTAGTCCGGTTCTGAAAACATTGCTCCTTAGGATCCATTTGTTGCATTACCAATTTAGTTAACATGTAAATTAGATCACAATTTAGATAAATTACTAGTAGTATCACATCATAGTGTTTGGCAAGCATTTATAATATAAGTAATAAATAAAATAGATAGAACATAAATTACAAAAGTACCCTTAAAATTATTTTAAATTTTACCACATAGTATTCTAGATAAACAAAACAAAGAATAATGAAGAAAATGAGGTTGAATAATATTTATTTATTAATAAAATATTTAAAAATAAAACATTTGATTGAATGAATATTTTTGCCACAATACATATCAAGCAATTGATAATCTGAAAAGCTATCTCTCCTAAGTTGTAGTCAGAGCCAAATGAAGTAACGTGATGGGTCCTCATACCAAATGGGGTCTTAATACCTTTCAACATGTTCAATGTTGTACACTTTTGATGAGTAACTCATTTTGTACACTTCCAAAAAAAGGGTTAATGGTCTTGCAAAAAAGAAAATTCACAAAATTGTAACATGCCGAAAATTTACCCTAAAAACTGAGGGCAATTAGAAAAATCAATAATGCTAGCCCATTCTCTATCACATAATCATAATGATGTTATTTACATAATTACAATGAAATCTAGTAATCATAAAGATAAACTAATGTCATATATCATAACTAAAGCTCCATCAAAAATAAAACCTCTCTAAAAATATTACATTACTAGCCTAGACCATGTACCACATCATTGTCATAAACTAAGCTTTCATCCATCTAATATAGTTACTTGCACGGATTCAAAGTATATGATTTCACACTTAAAGTATGTAAAGGTCATGCTATAAAAAAAATACTACATGATTTATATAAATAGTTTCATATCATACAAGAAACATGCATGTATGTCATGTGTTGGTCTTAAGATCATATTATATGTATTTTGATGATAGCAAACAAGAAGATGACGTACTAATTATGCTTGAAGTGATAGTGTGAACAGGTTTAATATTTTTCGAAGAAAAATAGTCGAAGTTTTTTCTGCTGTAAAAACAGGCGACCGATACTATATCGGTCGACCGTTATGGCAGATAATGGATGACCGAAATCAATGATGGAACGTTCGCTAATTACAGAATGGAAGAAACTCTAAAAAATGGGCGATCGATTTATAATCGGTCGACCGTTATTGAAGACAATGGACGATCGAAATGCAAGCTGGAACGTCCGCTAATCACAGAAAGGATCATACCCTAAAAATGGGCGATCGATCTATTATCAGTCGACCATTATTGAAGATAATGGATGACCGAAATGAAAGATGGAACGTTCGCTAATCACAGAAAGGATCAAATTCTTAAAATGGACGACCGATCTATTATCGGTCGACCGTTATGAAGATAATGGACGATCGAAATAGAAAATTGGATCGACCACTAATCACAAAATGTATTAGACTTCAACATCGGTCGACCGATTCACTTTCGTGCGACCGGTATGGAAGCAAGAACGGCTATAATTCTTCTACGGCTTACGATCAACGGTAAACTGCACAGAAAGGACAAAATAACAGATATAATTTTTTATTAAATGGACGACCGATTTTGTAATGGGCGATCGGTGAAGATGCGACAGACCGGATAACGGCTAGTTACTGTGCAAAACGGACGATCGATATTAAAACGGTCGACCGATTCAAAGCTGACAACACAATTTTTTTTGAATTGCTTTACAACGGCCAAATTTTTAAGAGAAGCCTATAAAAAGGATCCAAAAGATTGAAGGAATATTATTCAAGCAAAGCAAATCATTCTAGAGCTCCTTTCAAATCCAAAGTATTTTTCTTGAGCCAAAGTTGCAAATCATCATTTTCCTCTTCTAGTTTCTTAGTGAGAATATTAATTGTAAGAAGAGAACCTTAGAGGGAATTCTTATTTAGATAGTTTTGAGTGCTCCTTGTAAGAAGACATGTGTCTTACCTCTTGAGCGAAGAAGAAAATATTGTGGTGTAGAAAGGGTTATTCTCTCCCTACAAAAAAAGAGAAGACTAGTGGATCTCCGACGGTCTCAAGGTTGGGAAGTCGGAGTAGGGATGTAAGCCAAGGAGTTGGGCCGAACCTCGTCAACATATCGCGTTTTTTTTTCTTTTGCTCCTCTCTTGCTTTTATTACCTATCCTTTATTTACTTATGATCGCATTCGCTATAAATTTACTTTTACGTCTTTTTTGTTTTAAATTTTTATACACCAATTCACCCCCCTCTTGGTGCTTTCGATCCTACAATTAATATCAAAGCATTGTTGCTCGTGTTTTAAAGATTTAAACATCTTTTGAGCTATGGCATCAAATGGTTTTACCTTGGGTGAAGGTTAATCCACAAATCGTCCGCCACTTTTTAATGCTTCAAATTTTGCCTATTGAAAAATTAGAATGCAAGCTTATGTATGCTTTATTGATATTGATATTTGGGATATAATTGAAAATGGTTTTGATTGCATGGAAAGTCGCCCTTGGAATATACCGAAGGTGAAAGACTACTTGTGAAATTAGATTGAAAAGCAAAAAAATCATCTTTTTGTGATGCAACGGAATTTAATCGTGTTTCAAATTGTCAAAGTGCTTATGAGATTTGGAGGAAACTTATCATTACACATGAAGGTACCGATAAGGTTAAGGAGTCTAGACTTAATATTTTGAATCATTAATATGACTCTTTTAAGATGCATGAAAACGAGTTTATAAATGAAATGGTTGTGCGTTTTAATGATATTGTGAATGGCTTAGTCTCTTTCGGCGAGCCACGGACTAACTCTCAAAAGGTGAAGAAATTTCTCAGGTCTCTCTCCTCCAAGTGGCATACAAAACAAACCATGATTGAAGAGAAGGATTTAAACAAGTTAAATTTTGATGATCTCATAGGATCACTTTTGACTTATGAGATTGGAGTCAAGGAAGATGAAGAACAAGTATTTCCAAAAGGAAGACCTTGGCGTTGAAAGCAAAGATGGATGAAAGTGAAACAAGTGAAGAAGATGAAAATGTAGATGAGAAGAAGCTAGCTTGTATGCTAAAAAGCTTGACAAATATCTTAGATTTGTCAAGCAAAAGAAAAAAGTGGCTTTTCAAAAAGAAGATCGTCAAGTAAAAATCAAATGACTTGCTTTGAATGCAAAAATGTTGGACATTATAAGAATGAGTGTCCAAATCTAACTAAGAAGGAAAAGGAAGGAGAAAACTTGAAAAAGAAAAAGAAAGCTCTTCAAGCCGCTTGGGATGGAAGTGAAGATGAAGAAAATGACTCAAATATCTCCTCAAGTGATGATGAAAAAGTCTACATATGTCTAATGGAAAATAGTTATGAGGTATTATCTAACTCATCCGAATCTTGTGATAGCGAATCTTTTGATATGCATGATGAGTTTAGAATTCTTATAGATAAATATAGATGTCTCAAAAAGAAGCATAATGATTTGAAAATAGAATTTGAAAATCTGAAAAATAAATATGATACTAAAGTTTGTGAAAATTGTAATTTATTAGGTGATGAGAATTCTAGTTCGGAATTTATGATTGAAGCTTTAAAAATGAAAAACAATACCTTGAAGTTATCTTATGAAAAACAAACTTTTAGTGTTGAAACTTTAAAAAATGAGAATATTATTTTAAAAGGTAAATTTGAAAAATTTACAAATGATGGAAAAATGCTAGATGCAATGCTATCAACACAAAAAAGATCTTTCAACAAAAATGAACTTGGTTTTAGCTCATTTGATACTAAGAAGGATAAAAGGATTCTATTTGTTAAAGCATCACAAAATCTTCATATGAAATCACATATTACTTGTTTTCATTGTGGTTATCAAGGACATTACTCTTATGAATGCAAAGTTAGAATGTAATTAAATAGTGGTATGAAGAAAATTTGAGTCCCTAAAAGGATCATCACTAACCAAATTGGACCCAAGCAAATTTGGGTACCAAAAAGATGAGAATCTTAATATTTTTCTTGTAGGGAGCTCCAAAGAAAATTGAAGGCAAATGGTATTCATGACATATGACGGGTAACCCATCAAACTTCATTACATTGGAAAAGAAAAATGGAGGAAGAGTCACCTTTGGAGATAATAGCAAAGGTAGAGTAATTGGTATAGGTAATGTTGGTAAGAATGACAAAATATATTTAGAAAATATTTGGCTAGTTGAAAACTTAAAACATAACTTAATTAGTATAAGTTAATTGTGTGATAAAAACTACTTAGTGAATTTCGAAAAGGACAAATGTTTGATTTTAGATGAAAGCAAGAAAGTTCTACATATGGGTTTTAGATATAATAATATATACAAGATTGACTTTGAAAATTGGAAAAGTGAAAAATGTCTTAGTGTTATGCATGATGATATAAATCTTTGGCATAGAAGATTAGGGCATGTAAACTTTAAGTTGTTAAACAAATTTTCATGTAATGAATTAGTTAGAGGTTTACCTAAAATTAAATTTGAGAAAAATAATGTTTGTGATTCATGTCTTAAAGGTAAACAAATCAAAAGCTCTTTCAAGTTAAAAAATGTTATTAGTACACATAGGTCCTTAGAACTTTTACATCTTGACTTATTTGGACCTATTAATGTTGTAAGTTTAGGTGGAAAGAAATATGTATTTGTAATTGTTGATGACTTCTCTCGTTTTACTTGCACTATTTTTCTTACAAGTAAAGATGAAACTATAAGTATATTTTTTAAATTTGCAAAAAGAGTACAAAATGAACTTGAGTTGAGAATTGTAAAAATTAGAAGTGATCATGGAGATGAATTTGAAAATTACAAATTTGAATTGTTTTGTGAAGAAAATGGAATTACACATAATTTTTCTACACCTAGAACACCTCAACAAAATGAAGTAGTAGAAAGAAAAAATAGAACTATTCAAGAAATGGCTAGGACAATTTTAAATGAAAGTAATTTACCTAAGTATTTTTGGACGGAAGTCGTAAACACATCATGTTATATTTTAAATAGAATCTTACTTAAAGCCCTTGAAAAAAAATGTTTTGAAATCTTATATGGAAAAAGGCCAAATATTTCATATTTTAAGGTGTTTGGTTGTAAATGTTATATCTTGAATATTAAAAATAAATTGGGCAAATTTGATGCAAAATGTGATGATGGAGTATTTCTTGGATACTATAGTACTAGTAAAGCATATAAAGTATATAACAAAAGAACATTAGTTGTTGAAGAATCTATTAATGTTAAATTCAATGAAACTAATGATTTTTTGATGAGCAAGCAAGTGAATGATGATGAGGAAGAAATAGTTAAAGTGGAACGACATCTTGAAGACATACAAATCCAAAATGAAGAATTGAAAGAAAAGAGAATGAATAACTCAAATGTGGAACGAATGGAAAAACCACAAGTGGAGGATAATCAAATCATTCCGAGGAATTGGAAACATACATCATCACATTCACTGGATCAAGTTATAGGCAATATAAATGAAGTTATAAAGACTAGAAACTCTTTGAAAAACTTATGTGCTTTTTTCGGCATTTCTTGCTCAATTTGAATCTAGTAACATTGATGAGGCTTTGAATGATTCAAATTGGATAAATGCTATGCATGAAGAATTAAATACTTTTGAAATGAATCAAGTTTGGAAACTAGTAGAAATGCCAAAAGACTATCCAATAATTGATACAAAATTGGTGTTTAGAAATAAGCTAGATGAAAATGGCATCATAATAAGAAATAAGGCAAGACTTGTGGCAAAAGGTTATTCACAAGTAGAAGGAATTGATTTTGAAAAAACTTTTGCCCATGTTTCTAGACTTGAGGCTATTAGAATGCTCTTACCTTTTGCTTGTTTTAAAGGATTTAAACTTTTTCAAATGGATGTAAAATCGGCTTTTCTAAATGAATTTATAAATGACGAAGTCTATGTTGAACAACCTCAATGTTTTGAAAATCCAAATTTTTCTAATCATGTATTTAAACTTTCTAAAGTCATTTATGGACTTAAACAAACTCCTAGAGCGTGGTATGAAAGATTAATACTTTTTTTTATTGAGAATGGTTTTTAAAATGGGAAAGTTGATACCACATTATTTTTGAAGCATTTGGAAGATGATATTTTAATAGTTCACATTTATGTTGATGATATTGTTTATGGCGTTACTAATGAAAACTTGTGCAAAGAGTTTGAATCTCTTATGCAAAAAGAATTTGAGATGAGTCTTGTAGGTGAGCTCACATTCTTTTTAGGATTGCAAGTCAAGCAAAATAAAGATGGAATATTTCTTAATCAAGAGAAGTATACAAGGGAGTTGTTAAAGAGATTAGTAATGGATGAATGCAAATCAAGTTCAACTCCCATGAGCACTACAACGAAATTAGATAAAGATAAGAAAGACAAATCTATTGATCAAAAGAAGTATAGAGGTATGATTGGTAGTTTACTTTATTTGATGGCATCTAGGCTGGATATAATGCTTAGTGTATGCTTGTGTGCACGATTTCAATCCGCACCTAAGGAATCTCACTTAGTTGTTGTTAAAAGAATATTACGTTATTTGAAGCATACTTGTGATCTAGGCATTTGGTATGATAGGAACTCATCCTTTGACTTACATGCATATACCGATGCGAATTTTGCCGGATGTAAAGTTGATAGAAAAAGCACTAGTGGGATGTGTTGCTTTCTTGGTATCTCTCTCATCTCTTGGGCTAGCAAAAAGCAAAACTTCAACGCACTCTCTACCGCTTAGGCCGAATATATTACAGCCGGTAGTTGTTGTGCACAAATATTATGGATAAAACAATAATTATTTGATTATGGTATAAGTTGTTCAAGTGTATCCATGAAGTGCGATAACACAAGTGCGATAGAAATGACTAAAAATCTAATTCAACATTCTAGAACTAAACATATTAATTTGCGCTATCAGTTCATTATAGAACATGTGACACTCAAGGACATGGCTATTGAACATGTGTCCACCGAAATTCAACTTGCGGATATTTTCACGAAACCCCTAAGTGAGGAGAGATTTTGTATACTTAGACGTGAACTTGAAATGCTAGGAACCTGATTGCCTATCAATTCAACTCATAAGTGACTTGGTTATGCAAGTACCATTTGTGAATCGAATTAAACATTAAATTGTGTTGCACAACACATATATTCAAATCGGTCGACCATTATAGTAACGGTCCGTTACCCCTCTGATCGGAAGATCGTTAAGTTAGCAAACGACCGATTTTGTTTTCACAAAATCCACTTCCAGAACGGTCGCCCGAAACTATTTCGGTCAACCGATAAAAATAGAACGTATTAACTATAATGTCTAAGAGATAATGGTCGCCCGATATAATATCGGTCGACCGTTTTCAACGACATATAAAAACCCAATCAATAAATTTTTTTCCCAAATAAAAAATCGGTCGACCTGTTCCTCCGCCGCCGCCCGATTCGCGATTTCTCCGACGATCCATTCCGACCGGAGATCTCCTCGGCGACTTCTTTCGCCGACGAGCTCTTTCGCCGCCGTTGCCGTCATAGTTGGCGATTGAGGTTTTTGTTCGGCGTACGCAGTCACCATCGTCGCCGTCCTCACGGGCGCCGCCATCACTGTCGGAGTCAGCGTCGTATCTCGCCTTCGCCGCTTCATCGCCGGTTCGCCACCTCTCTCTCCTGTCAAGCCATCGCCGTTGTCGCCGCAGCCACCGCTGTCGCCGCAATTGTCGCTGCCGTCGCCGCTTCCAACTCCGTCGAAGTCAACTAAGGACATTCGATATTCCATTCCTGTAAGTCAAATAGCATTGCCAAGGTTCCTGGAATTGAGATTCATATATGAATTCATGAACTAATTTTGAATGTTATGGATCGATTTACAGGTGCTCGAATTTGATATTGGTCTGTCTCTCAAATTCCTTCAATCACGATCACGATCACGATCCAATCTTTGTACAAAATGTCATGTGAATAAATGCTGTAATCGAGTGAAAATTTGTTTGAACAAATGATACATTTTGTATTCTGGACAAAAACGGTCGACCGTTTCTCATAGTGGTCGACCATTTCTCCATTTCCATGTCTGTTTTAGTCCATTGTCATCTTTATTCCTGAATTTGATTTTGTCTAAATGCCACCAAGGAAGAAGACGTGTATTGGTCCTTGCAAGAGGAAGGAACCAGGGTCCTCTTCCCATCCATCATCTGACCCTCTGCCAACACCTTCTCAAGAATTCGATTCTTCTCTATTTGCTAATGCTTCCATTGTATCTACTTTTGAAACCTTGTATTCTTCCAGAGAAGTAGCACATGGCATGCGAGTCGATTGGACTTCTCTTAATATGAACATGGTTCATAACCTATTTGATGGCATAAGTTGGATTCCTCTTCTTAATGTTTGGATAATTTTTAAGTATTCATTAATGATATAATAAATTGACAAAGTTTTAAAAAAACATAGTATAATTTTAAAATAATTTTATACTTAGTAATAAAAAATATTTTATAAATATTATTTAATTACATAAATATATTTTATGCATAATACTATATATCAGTAACCAAAAACTTGTGGAGAATTGAACACACAATCTCTCAAAGCATGTTTAGCCTCTTTTCCAATTTGATACAAAGCAAGAGATATTCATGCATCCTATCTTATATTAATTATATTAGTGTTTCGTTCTCAAGACTTTTCCTCTTCCCCTAAAAATTTCCCTCTTCTTTCCCCTAAAGTTTTTATGTCTGCACACGATTCTGGTAAAAAAAACCCTCAACCTCAAAAAAACTCTGATTAGGAGGATTTTCGCTCCTATTCCATTCATCGGCATCCAGCATCGTCGAACATTCATCAGGTGCGTCATTCTTCCACTTTTCCTACCTTTTTCCGTTCGTTTTTTTGCATTTCTTTTTGTTTTCTTATTTCTCCAGCCGGCAGAGGCGTTTTGGCAAGGGCCTGCACACGCAGGACACCGTCGCAAGGGTCCTGCATGCGCAGGACGCTGCCGACGACTGTTGGGCGACCCCAGCGGTCGATGGCGGATCCCTGCACGGACGCAAGGGTCCTGTAAGGCCCCTGCGCATACGTGCAGGCCACCGCCGGCAGCCCCTACGGTGGTCGCCGGCGTGCTCCCCGACTCCCTGCACGCGCAGGGGCCTGAGACGAACCCTGCCAGCATGGCAGGGTCACTGGTTGCCCATGCGCGTGCAGGGGCCAGCCAACGACCCCTGCCATCATCGGCAGGGTTCATCTAAGGTCCCTGCGCACGACCAGGATGCTCGCCGGCGACCCCTGCCATCGCTGGCAGGGTCATCTAAGGCCCTTGCACACAAGCAGGGCGCTCCTACCATAGTTGGCGGCGCTCTGCGTGCACGTCGGCTCCCTGCACACGCAGGGGTGTGCAGGGGCCTGGATGGACCCTTCCAGCGATGGCAGGGGTCATATAAGGCCCCTGTGCACGAGCAGGGCACCGCCGGCGACCCCTGCGGTCGCTAGTGGTGCACGCCGGCTCCCTGCATGCACAGAGGCTTGTGAGTAAATATGATCTAATCCGACACTAGATTTAAACTGTTGATGTAAATATGATGCTGCCTATTTGAGATTTTGCATATTATGTTTAAGTTTTTTCCTTCCACTCCTCACTGATATTGTAAGACAATCACTTGAGTATATACTTGGTATTGTACCCTTTATCTTATGGTTTTGGCTCTTATGATTTTTTTTTTTTTGCTTTTGAATATTGTATAGGAAGCTTCACATGGATAACACTTTGGGTAATCTCGATAAGAGTTGGATGAATGTGCTCAAGTTCTTGGTACAAAATAGGATGGATCAGGAAGTATCTAACAAAATTAAAAGTCTACATAGACATATAGCTGCTCAAAAATTCATTCTATTTGCATAGATCTTTTCCTTCTTATCAATTGCATGATGCGTGCAATTTTCTCTTGTGGTTGCTGCTAGAGTTAATCATCCCTTTATGTCTTGGAACATAAATATTTAATTGGCACTGGATTTGTTTTCCTTTGTCCAACCATAATACTCAAGTTGAACTAATATGATATTTGTTATGTGTGCAGTTTGATCTCAAATGTCTCCTACTAGTAGTTTCAAGAAAGCACTTTGTAGAGAACCTTTTAGATGACGCTTTTGAGATTTTTTTACTCAATTATTGGAGTTGTATCTTTTGAAATACTAATACATTGCTAGAGAATGTTAGCACTAGTAGATGTTGTATGGGGTTGATGGATGATGTATCACGTATCCTACAATAAAGCATCATATGCACACGTTTGATGAATTTAAATCAAGTCTTGTTGTTGTTGAACTAACAATCATTGTACATTATGTTTTTAATGCTCCGGTTGATCAGATACTCTTGGATGTTGGTGAGCAGGCATTGTGACATTAATTTTCTATTAATAGCCTTCATTCCTTTTGAACTGTTTGGCTTAGGCTTATTGGAGATTTGGATGCTAACTCGTTCTATCCTTTCAATTTTTCCAAACATATGCACATAAGGTTCTCATCGGAAGGCGTTCTCTTTCAGTTACTGAAAGCTCAAGAGACGCAATTTTGCAGGTTTGCTCTTTCACGCCAGCTACCTCAATGGGGAGATACCTAAGGGTACCAAGCATTTATGGACATGTTCGTAGAGAGCATTTCCAGAGACTAGTGAATAGAATTCAGAATTGGGCAAGCAGACAGCTTTGACACTTTCGCAAGCTGACATAACAACATTAGTGCAAAGTGTGTTTGAGGCTGCTGACATGCTTGCTAGAATGGCACTCTTTGTTGAGCTTGACACTACTTTGTTTGAACTCCCACCCCTTGGTCTTGATTAGTGTCTCTTTGGTGATCTAGTGTGGACTTCTACCCCAGTGTAATGTATCAATATACTCTATTTTAACTTTGTAACGAGTATTTAGTTCCACTTTATCAATCGAAAAAAATGATATATAGAGATTTTTGTTATATTGGTTATTGTATTGTCATTTATATCATTGCACAATTAATAATTTGATATAAATGATATTACTGTGAAAAAAATTATTGCTAATTTGTGATTGGATTGGGATAGTTTTGAGATAAATTGCAAACTGTGGGGACTAATTGCACAGAAGTTAGCTACAGAATAAGGACAAATTAGTCACAAAAAAAAATTATAATTGTTTTATCATCGTAACATTATAGTTACTACTTAGTGACAGATCAGCTACCGATTTTGAGTTCTAATAATTAAAAGTTGCCACATTGTTTTGGGGAGACAGTCCACTACTTGGGAGTTGCGGGGCCCATGGCACCACTTTTGGAGAAGGCCCCTGCGGAGGGAGTGGCCCGGCCTCCTTCACCAGCGGCGCTTGTGGCTCCGTATGATCGCTCCGCCATTCCTTTTGGACGGTTAGACGCGGTGGATCCGAAGGTGGCGGACCCAGAGGGGTTCAAGCACGTCCACCGTTGACATGGTGCCAGACCTGGCGCATCTCGACGACATTTGGCGATGGGCCGGCCGGTCCAGCGCTTTCTTAGGTACTCACGGAGTGGTGTAAGACGAAGGACAGTAGTGGGCAGGGGCTCGCCCACCCACGAGGCGACTAAGGCATCCTTATGCCAACCTTGCAAGAAGAACGGCAACTCGATGGAGGATCAACGTGCAAATGATGGGGAAGAGCTGATCGTAGGTCCTGACCCACCTCTTGGCCTGACAGATGTAATGACTGCATTGGGGACAGGCGTGGAGAAGACGGCTAAGGCATCTTGTGCCGCAGATGTAGCGGATGACGCTGTGGTAGTCGCTGAGGCTGACCCCACTCTGATTTACGACCCTGACGAAGTTGCCTTGGTGGCTCGGGCTTGTGGTATCAGGCGAAAGCCTATTCGCAATCCTCACCCAAATGTAAGGGGCAATCTGAAGCCGGACGTCGTCCGAATGTGTGGAGCTTTCTGGCTCCGTGGCTTTTGATTGCTGTGCACTTTTGAGTGGTGGGCAAGGTGTGATGGTGGCTAGTGGTGCATGTTTTTTTTTATTTTGGTCTATGGAGTGTGGCTCTGCGTAGCCATTTTTTAGATTTTAGGTAGCGTGTTGATGTTTTCATGTCCTGGTCATGTGCCAAAATGCTTCTGGTGGCCTCTCTATCAACTTACTATAACCCCTATTATTATTAATGGAACTCCTAGATGACGACCTTCTTGCTAGTCATCCTTTCTCGTTTCAAAAAAAATAGGGATGAATTAGAGACGACAGCACACATAGTTAGCTACAAAAATAGGGACACAAAGTTGGATCACAATCAGCGATGAGGTATTAGCTACAGATGTACGTTGTCCCGAATCCATAGCAAATTTGATGCTAATACAATTTGCGACGGTATTACCTACGGATTTGTTACAAATTTCTCCGTAGCTAATAGCTCAAATTCTTGTAGTAATCCTTAACATTTACAATAATATTCATACATCTCATCCCTTGGTCAATTTGACAATATTATCACACGTGAATGTAGTCATTAGCATTCTCATTGAAAGACAATTTGCTTCCGTCCTTAACATAACAGTAATTAACCAACATTAGATGGTTAATATAAAGCATTCATACATATGACACAAAATATACATACTCTTTACCTTGGAACTTAGATACTTAACATTCTATGACATACTTATCATAGGTCCTAACTATGCTCTAATACCAACTATAACACCCCGAAATGTCCACCCTAATAGTGAGGTCAATTAGGTCATTTCGGCAGTGCTAGCCCGTTCATAACATAATCATAAATTCATAATACAACAATAGATATAACTATAGCAGAAATTCATTAATCACGAAGATAAAATAAAATTTGTCCTTTCAACGGAAGTCTTAAAAAAGAATCTTTGCAACTAATGTCATAGATAAAGCTAGAAGTTCATTATTCAGAAAACACTTCTAAAATAGTAGTTTAATAGACTCACAATATTATTCTTAGCTTAGATCATGTGCAACTTTACCATCATGAGTTGAGCAAGCCATCCATCCAAACAAATTAGTTACCTGCACAGATCTACAGTGTAGAATTTCTCAATTAGAGTATATAAAGGTCAATGCAGTGAAATGCAACTTAAGTAGGATACTACATGACATATATATGACAGTTTCATAAATAGAAGAAACATGCATGCCATGTCATAGTTATAAGACGTACATGTCCTTGATTCATATCATAAGGTCATCAGTAACAGTAATGAAATTGACATGTAAATATTTTCATCATCAATCAGTATTACACTACGCATATCAAGTGACTAGCACTTATCCTTACCTTACCTCAGTAATATCTTTTGATTGTTTGATAACCCTTTGGATCCCACTTTCGTAGTCATCAATCCTTTCAATTCAATTCAGTCACTTCAGTCTTTGATCTTATCAGTAATTGAAGAATCATGTCGTTGCCCCCTCCAGTAAGTTAGCTAGGCCTTGGAACCGAGACTTCATCACCCGAACGCGAGTGAAAATATACATACCATTGCTGGTAAGATACAATTATTTTCCCAAGAAATGCTAACTCCAAAGTGCAGGGCACAGTAATTTTCTAAGAGAAATTCTAATACAATGGAGCAGGGCACAATATTTTTTGTCATTAGTTTGAGGGACGACAAGTAATAGTATTTTTTAATTGGGTTCATTATTATCACAATCATCAAAATAGTTTACGTCGTTCAGCCTTCAGATTTCAACCTAATTATGGATGACCATGTATTTCATTTATCTAGATTCATATACAATCATCTATCATCATTACATAATAGTAAATACCTTGAAAATAATTTAACTATAACATAATTCCATTTTTTTAGGCAGTCACGCCCATGATTGGGTTGGTCACGACCGTGAGAGACCTTGGCTTTTTACCCCTGTTTTGTCACGGTCATCAAAATGATGTTCCCAACCCTTTTTCCCTCTTGTCACGATCGTGACTACATTGTCATGGCAGTGCTTGCCCTATCATACTCGAGATTGTATCTGTCACAGACGTGACAGAATGCCGTCTTTAGGCCGTTTCCCGCCCTTCTATCACGGGCATGATGGGGTTCGTCACGATCATGATAGAAGCTTGTTTGGTCCGTACAACACGATTTTTTATAGATTTTGGTGGAAACTTTTGGGGAAATTTACATCAAATTCTTAGTGCACTTTAGGCATGATTACAAGCGATAAAACATCATAAATCAAATAAAAAACACATAAAATCATGCGCCTCAAGATCTAGGGTTCTTCCCTTAAAGAATTAAAAAACATATTAAACATGAACCCTAACTTGTAGATCTAAGTAGATCTTATCTAAACTATTTCAGATCTCATGATTGATATAAAACCCTCAATTAGATCCCTAATAGGGCAGAGTGTCATATTGCTCTCAATTCAATAATCAAAACATTGAATGGGAAGAGAGGGGTTTGGATCCCTTTTACATACCTTAATCTTTCTAATTGATCCTCTTCTTTCTTCCTCCTCTTTGTTCTTCAAGATCCCCTTTCTCAAACTCTAGCCGTCATGAATTCCATGAGGAAAGAAAAAGAAAAACAAGAAGGTTTAGGCTCTTTGTATAGGGGAGTAATCATGTTAGGCCTTAAAGCTCATCATGCCCTTTTATAAAAATTTAGGGTTGTTACAAATGCAAGCGAAAAAAAATGTGTCTGCTATCTTCAATCCCTTAATCAACTTGATGACAATTAATGATAATGTGTATCCCTGATTCTTCTGAATACAGCTGATGGTCCCACTGGATGGGGAAGAAGTTGATGTTATCACTTGCCCGGGGAGTGTTGAAACTCGATCGATGAGGACCCAGATGTTCAAGCTCCTTTGATGAAAGCTTTGAGTCCGATGGTCCCACTGTAGTTTTCTATCGGTCTAGTCATCATAGTCTCCTCATCCACGTGTGTAGCCCCTTCATACAGCTAAGGGTCCTGAAACTCATGTCAGCATCCATTTAGTGTTCTAGAAGCTAAGATAGTAAAATGGTATCATCAAATGTTATGCTGGAGAAGAATTATAATGGCAATTAAGCTTTAAAGATTAGTATCTTTTACGGCTAGAAGTGTTGTGTCCTTTCTTTCTTTCTTTCTTTTTTCTTCCCCTTTTTTTTTTTGGAGAAAAGAACTGTTGGGATATCTGCATATTGATTTTACCCCAAGATTTTCTTCATGGAAATACTTGTCTAAATATTGAATGAATCAGATGCAAATGTGGGTCATGATGTATGTTATGATAGGATGTATGTTTTTTGTAGCAGAGACTAACTTTTTTGTGCCCATCCAGAAGTAGCAACATCCAGAAGAGCGAATATCATAGATATTTTTTGAGAAAAAACTATTATCATAAATAATGACAGGAAGCACATGAAATTATGTTTTCTTCTTTTGACTATGAGCGAAGGTTGTGAACCTGTACTCAGTTGTAAGTTTGTAATCGTGTTGCCTTTTTTATTCTTGATTAATTGCATTAGAAGAGCTTGTATTATACGTGCCTATTGCCATTGATTGCTTGTCAAGATTCGTTGTCTATTGCAAATAATTTGAGGCTCTGTTGGTTATAATGACAACAGCAGAAGTGAGCATCAAAGTAAATGACGATAACGAGTGGTTGCGCGGCTCCAAAGGCAATGATTGTCGTGTAGAACAGCTTCTTTTGAGCATTGACACTATTATATCACGAATTCTCAAGCTGAAGGCTAATCTCAGCAAGATCATGTGCAGAAATACTAAAGGGATTTCTTCCTCTCATGGCAACTTAATGTGCACAGTGCTAGTGGATCTCCAAGAAACAATGGAGATGCAATGATGGCCGGAGTACTTATGCCTCCCCTTCATGCATCTCAATATGAGATGGACGATGTCATGCCTGAAAGTGCAGTTTCTAGCTATGGAGATGCTGCTGATCTGGATATTATTGAGAACGCGATAGGCATTTTAGTACGTGATGTAGTCCTTTGTCAGCACCATGTTAGAGAGTGCAGAGATGTAAGCTTCCTATGCTTGTGCAAAACCTTTTTCTATGGATGTAGCATAGTGGTATTTTCTGTTTGTATCTAGTTTTCATGTGGGCCCTTTAGTAGAGTAGATGAAACTTATTTATTCTCTTTAATAGAGTAGATGGAACTTAATCAAGCAGTTCCACGTCTTTACCTAGGCAATCTAGGCATGCAATTCTCTCTCTTATGACAATTCATTTAACAAGCACTACCTGTTGGAATTCATGTTCTTATGGTTTCGAAATTTTTAACTTTGATGTTTAGTTCCAGTTTATTTGAATTGAAAGCATTGGCATCAATTTGGTAAGATTTCTTAAAGATTAATCGAATTATGCCTTCATGAATCAAGACATTGAGTGATGTAAGTTGTTTTGTGTACACAATGAATCAGTCAATACAGCAAAACAATTGCTTTCAAATTGCTTTCATTGAGTGCGGTACTGATTGTTATTTCTCAATTTCGTGTTTGGGTTGCAGAGTGCAGATGATGTCTTGATAGATAACCACGTCGCTGAGGAAGAATACCAGAATCTTGACAAACTAGATCATGCAACATAACTCTTATCTGGTTTTTGTTCGTCTAGTGTGAGCACACAGCTGTTGTGCAGTTACAGGACTTCTGCCACTGCATGTAATTGTAGCACAGGTGAATTTTTGCTACATTCAGTTTCTTTCCTTCATCAGATAAAGAACAAACAAAAAAAAAAGAAAAAGAAGGAAGAACTTTGTTGTTTCCAACAGAAGCTAATGTCTTAGTGAACTATTTTCTAGGAACTCATGAATCATGACCATCAGGCACTCAGTTGAGGGACGTGGTTGTTGAGATGGGACAACAGGCACCGATAAAAGGCAATGCAGTCAGGATGACCCCTTCATCAGCAGTTCCACTGTTACATGTTTCCTGCCAGAAAGTGATGATATTCCTAGTGTGCATAATAGAGAGTGAAACTTATTTTCAGGTCTCATGCAAAGCTGAGAAGCATTTCTATACATTGAACACTTCATATTCTGTCACAATATATCAATTAGTCGCATTGTGGTTACTTGGAGATCACATATGGATGGATCTAGAGTGCAATGATTCCTTCCTTTCGTGTAGATGACAAAATTATACACAAGCACTTGAGTCCTGCAGTTTATTCGTGCCATTGTGTGCGAAAAATGATCTCAATGTGTTGGCACGCACAAAAGCGTCACATATAGAATTATTAGCAACAACTGCAATCGAAAACAGAAATATCTGTCTGACATACATGATTTTTAAATGTTCAATTCGCTACGACTTGAATTTCCTACACATGAATCAGACTAATCATCTCCTGGAGCAATGTACGCCTCATTATTCTTCAGCAGCACTGGCGGCACTCAAATCAACGGTAAGATCGATAGTCTGTAAAACATTGGAACAGTTAAAATATACTTTGTATTTATACCCAAAATTTAAAAGTAAAATATGCTTCTATTGGAGTTAAACGAAAGCTTAAGAAATGCCTTAATTTGAAAATGCATAAAACAAGTGACAAATCATTAGTTAAGCTAGTTAACCAACAATACGTCACAAGAATTAAGGTTGTTGTCATGTCAATTGATCAAAGGTCAAGATATGGTCAACCTTTTGACACAGAGGGGCAACCAGCATAGAGTGAAGTGAGACTGAGCATTATCTCCAGATGTAAACCAAGTTCCTTGCTTATAGAGTATCCCATGCATTTTTCTTATTAGGAATTCAAGTTCTAAGAAACACTACCTTTCCTGTGATCTTGGTATACATAGCAAGCACATCGACGACAGTTGATTCAAAGTGAGTCGTAGCATCGTAACTCTGCAAGTCCTAGGTCTGTTAAATGGTGTCAAAAAAATTTAAACAGGAGAAACTAAGTTAGAAATCTCACAGTTGATATGAAGCAGTTATCTAGAGAAGGATTGTTCACGGGCTCAAATCTGTCGTAGGTATCAAAAAATATCTCATCAACTGGGCCAAGCAAATCAATTCCCGGTTTCAGCTCTGTTTCAGGGTTGTTAGTCTCAGCTTCAGTTGAGACAAATGCAATGAACTTCCCTTTTGGAGCTACATTGTGAGAGTAAGAGCAACAGAAAAGGTACCTGTTCAACTATACAAGGTTATCAACAACGTGATTTATGTCCACCCTATAAATATAAATAACCAAAGCAGATGCAACCCAAGCCCACAATACCAAACAGAAAGGTTATGAAGCATTGGACTCACATGTCTGACTTGCGTCCCAGTTGCTTCTGAGGCAATATAACCTGTACTGAATGAGATTCACTGGTATTTGGGATGGGATGACTCATTATAGCAATTGCCCTGGCAACTTTACCAACCTTCCTAACCTATTTCAATCATGAGATCATCTCCATGAGTCATAGTGCAACCATTAACTGGTATTGAGTAGAGCAAAACTATACAAGAAGTAGAAGCACGAAGTGATATCATTAACCGTACATTGTTTAACCTTATCTCCTCTCCTAAAGAAACGTTATGGCAAATATGTCCCAGGACTAAATTTAAGCACATGGGTAGCTGTGAGGAAATAACAACAACAAACAACAACAAAGCCTTATCCCACTAGGTGGGGTCGGCTACATGGATCATACGACGCTATATTCGTTGATCCATGTTCATAAGATTCGACAGAATTTTATGCTGGCTGTCGGGGCCTAACACAACCCTCCTCCTTTATCCGGGCTATAAAATATAAGCGGAGTTGTAGCTGTGAGGAAACACTTAGAGAAATGTTTCAGATTCTAAGACTCGTATTCTTCACCTTGCTAGGTAAGTAGGATGGATCACAGACAATCTTTTTGCATCTAGCAGTCTCGCCTTGGGATGACACACCACAGACTTTTCCTCCATCAAATTCCACCTGATAGTGGATTAAACGCAAAGAAAAGAAAAGTTAGACTTCAAAGAACGAAAATTATCCCACGTTAAGCAGCAAGCAACCAAGCAGAAAAGAATATCAAACAGTACCTTGCATTCGGGTTTATTCAGCATATATGTCCCGCCATAAACAGCACTAAGCCGTGCAAATGCCTGTAATTACATATAAAACAAGCATGAAACAAACAAAAAACGGACACATACTTTTCATGCTGTAGAACAGCTAACCTGTGGGAGCTCGCCTAATCCATACAAGGGATAGATGTACGGTGATCCTCCTTGGAAACGTGCTAAGGATTCAGCATAAAGCTACCATAATAATAACCAACAACAAAAGATTAGATAACACAGACAATTTCCTTAAAAACTAAAATGGGAAAAAGATTAAAATAGACTAGGCTCATGAAAATACAAAGATTAGCCATCAAGTACTTGATTAATAAAGTTCACACATCCTTATGGTGCTACTAGTGCTGTTTACCTATCTAAAAACACAATAGAAAGTGGCCGATACAAGAGAAAAAAATAAATGGATACATAAACAACTACACCTAAGGCTGCATGATTGGATAACAGCATCAATCATCACAAGTTGCTATTATTTGACTATGTGCTTAGAAGCATCTAAAAGTCACAGCAGTGTAGCTGGACGATATAAAATACACCAGTGGCATGAAAAAGATAAGGTCATATCCCTAACTTGATTAAGGAGCAACTCATGCGGACACGGTTACTTAAAGATATTTGTCAGAAATAACTGGTCTTACAAACTCTTATCAGCATAAATCAAGGAAAACTGAACATATAATAAAAGAAAACCTTGCAGAAATTAGATAGTTATTTCAAGGACATCAACTTTGAAGAAAATATAAAACTGAGGATACAAGAACTTAATCTTATGCTAGTCAACACAAGAATTACCTTCATCCTTTTTACTGTGTCAAGTGCAGGTTCGTCGAGATAGTGGTCATCTCTATGAAGTGCTAAAGCATGTCCAATAAAGTCCACAGTATTGTCATCCAAACCATATTTTCTGACATAAAATCAAAGACTGATTATGTGCTAAAGTTGGCCACACTCATGTTAAGATCTTATAAATCTGGAAAATATGGAGTCAACCCAAATGATGATGAGTTAAGTAATTACGAGATAAGGTCTCTTGTGGTCACCCTTGTTAGATCTAATCCACCATGTGTTTTGGGGTCATTTTCATTATAATCTTGCACATAAATGAAAAACTTTCTAGCCCGTCGTTTTTCAAACAAACCCATTAAAGGAGATTTGAGTGCTTCCATATCAGTTGCGGGAACTTTATGCACCTAATCCAACAACAAAAAATTAACTCATTGAACACAGAAATATAACATCTAAAAATATAACTGGGGAATGACAAAAATAGAAGAAAAAGGAAAGCAGAAGCTTACTTTTCCTTTGTTGAAGACATGGCTCCCATCTACAGCTTTGAAGGACAGATATTTTGTAACATTTGTATGAATGAGCACACGGACCAAAGTACCATTTGCCATCATAAACTAGGAGAAAGCATATATCATAAGCGTAAGAACCTCTAGGCAACCTATGTCAAAGCAAATATGACTACAGAAGAAACAAACCAAGACATGTAGGCTGAAGATATTGTATTTTGGGAAACTAGGCACAATTAACAAAGCAATTATCTGCAGCAGTTTCTAAAGTGGGAAGATAGAAAAGAATGCCTCGATTCATGGTATTTATTAATATTTATGTGCATGTCTAGATATCATACAAGTTCCAAAGATAGATATGGACATACACAAGATATGATAGTTACAATAGAATGACTTAGACTTAATTAGAAATTTGAGCACACTGAAATATGGATGCTGTGATTAGCAAGACAATCGTTTTCACCCTCTCAAAAAAAAAAGGAGAAAATCCATTTCAACCAGTAAACAGGAATGAAATGACAAAAGATCACTAGCTGAGTCAGTTGAATATTAGATGTATATTTATACTCTGCATAAAATAGAAAGATTAAGGAACAGAAATTGATTCCTGTGACCAGTGCCCCAACCATACCACCAAATAAATCTATTGTGAAGTTGGTCCACATATGCATGCATCATGAATTGAAGAAATAGGTGGATGTGTAGTGTGTGCATAAACATATACCCCCAGCATGTGGCCGGGCTAGATATTTGGTATATATCCATCTATACATGTTGTGTATAATGTATTTAACTGAGGATGAGGGTTCAGTCATTTAAGTTGAATAATTGAAGAATTCAACCTTCTCCAGACATTATTTCAAGACATCGTATCAATAGTAAGAGGAATATCAAAATCTTAAAGTCTAAAAGAAACCTTAGGAATCATGTCCACGTTGTAGTCTCTGCTGGAGCCTAAATCTGCTGGGGGTTTATCATTTCCCCTAAACCTTTTCCATAGCTGCACAGACAATGATGTTTAAGAAACTGAGATATAAAAGAAGAATAAGGTGGACATATCCTTTCAAAAACTAAAAGATATAAGAATTTTCAAAGAGATCAAAGAATAAAAAGCCATAATTCTAAGAGGCATGCAGAATCCTCCATACTTGTACAAGATTGAGTGAAGTTGACTCCCCTCCATAGTAGTCATTCTGATCCATGTGCAAGACCTGATTCATATTTACATATTAAAAGAGCTGCTAAAACAAAAAAATGGAAATAATTTTTTTTTAGAAGAAAAATGGAAGCAATTAATCACACAAATTCCTCTATATGCAATATAAAGCTGATTCCTTCTATCTACAAGGAACATTCATCAGAATATCAAACTTATTAAAGACATAGAAGACCAAAGAGGCCAAAAGGGACCTAAAACCCACACAATTGACAGAAATGTATGCAAAATGACATCTTTCTCAATGCAAACCTCTTAGCTTGATTCTGATCCGATCTACCCTAAAATGTTGAACATTTTAACGTTTTTTAGTACATCATTAAACACAACTCTTTACCGAGTAAGACAACAAAGCAAGGAACAAATAGTAAAGTGCCGTACTCATACGTATCAGCTTTTTTTTCTCAAATAGAATGGAGGCATTTGAATATCTCTTTACTTCTGATCTCATCTAAATGCATAAGAGGAAACCATTTTATCTGTTCATACGACCATCAACAAGGCACTCAATTGAGTAAGAGCCCACAATGGAAGAACGATTTCAGCTTTGATCGTTTGCGAAAGATCTTCACATGACTCGGATACCATATATACGTATAAAAAGCAGAATGTTTTCATCTCACCAGGAAACTAGCAATGAATAACTCCAACCCCAACGACGAAAACAGATCAAAGAAAAACAGTTAGGTTACATCAAGTGCAACGTCTCAAAAGGCCGTCGCAGTTCTCTTCGATTAATAACCATCCATCGAGATCGGGAAAAGGAAAGCTTCATGTTACTACAACCATCAATCGGCATTCCGCGAACAGTCGAACGCGCAACAAAAACACGGAAGGAATCAAGAGATCTCGCCACGGCAAACACAATGGCGGGCGGTGCGGACCTTGAGACCGTCGACGGAGAGGAGGCCGCTGAGGATGCACTCCTTGAGGCCTGTGCCGAGGACGATCACGTCGTACTCCTCGTCCATGGCGGTGAAGAAGCGGCGGCGGGGTTTGTTTGCCTCTTGATGCGGTGCAGGATGGAAGGCAATTGGATTCGTGACAAACAGAGAGCAGTTCATTTATATCGTTCAGTTGGAGAATATAAGAGTTAAGATTTTTAGAAAAAAAAAAATAAAACGTTATTATTACTGAATTGAATTCATAGTTATCAAGATCTGGATTAAAAAAACTTATTATCGATCTCAACAAATAAAATGCAGTGTAAAATGCATTATTATTTTCTAAAAATATTTTTTAATTAATGGGCATGTTTACTATGTCATCCTATAACTTGAGGACAATTAAGAAAATTTTGTATTAGTTCATTCGTCATTAGATAATCATAACTAAATGATTAATAATCAATGCAATAAAAATTATAATCATTAAAATGAGATAAACCATCCTTTCAACGAAAAAACTTCATAAAACATTTTTAAAAGTATGTCACAATAAAGTATCAACTAATATTTATTATTCAAAAACATCTATGAAAACAATAATAAACTATGATAAAGACAACATGATTTTAATTATTTTTAGTCCATGTGCAATCATGTTGTCGTAGCTTAAGTAATCATTTATTCTTAATTTTGATTGCCCGCACGAATTCAGAGTACAAAATTTTTCAATTAGAGTATGTAAAGAATATGCAATGTTATGATTTTAAACATAATATTGCATGATATGCATATTCAACTTTATATATAAGAAAAAGAAAAATATGCATGCATGTCATATTAGTAATATATGTTTTGCATGTCAATCACAACATAATTATCAATATCATAAATAGCACGGTGACTTGTAGTATAGAACACAATCATTATCAATCATCAATAAGTACCTAAATGACTTGCACTTACCTTAACAATTGCCTTAATGTCTTCATAATAGTTATTTTATAACTCTATGGGACTTCACTTTGGTAAGTGTCAATCTATCAATTTAATTTTTTAGCCTTACGATCTTGGATCTTTCAAAAGGCTCTAAGACTAGGGATGACAATTCTTTCTAACCCCACAGAGCCCGTGGGGAACTACTGACATAGCATGCATAATTGATGAACTACTGTATGCCTCCATCCCATGTCTCAATGGGATCCATATTTACCACATTCCACATTGGCGCAATGGCATCGCTATCATAAGTTCGTCACATCTTGCATGATTCTTGGTATATGCCTTCTTCCGATCCTTTGAAGCTTCGACAACACCTTTGGATATGGATGGGGCAATATCATTGTGTTCGTTCATGAAGAGGATTCACCTTTGATACTCGTCCATCTGCAATCCGGACAAAGCAATTCCATTATGCTTGTCGACAAAGATCATGCACCCTTGACATACTCGTTCACTGGGCAGCTGACTATCATGAAAGAGTAGTCGTTCCGGATCTTCACTGATCCATGGAGATGCTCATGAAAATGCTCTGCTTGAGCAAGCAAATTGTGATTGGAGAAGTCATGTCAAGAGTTCCCAACTTCACCTCCTTCTCCATTCGAAGGGACGACATCGTCAATGTGTCTTTCAAAATCTTGGACTTCGATCCTTGAGGCTGCTTGGATTATTCGAGGCGTTAGACCAAGAGGAAAGGCACAACTTCCTTCGGTTGCGGTGGAACACTTGACAGCAACATGTCAAGGTTCGCCGAAGTCCGATGCTTAGATCATTTGTCAAATTGATCATTTGGGTTGAAGCATCGAATTGTGTTGGCATGTAGCGGGTTCACCCTGACCCTCGATGGGTGACATTACGTCACTTGCGAGATGATACTTGACGAAGCAAGCAAGGCTGACAGCTCATTCTCAAGTGTTTGCAAGTAATCAACACTTTGTCCCATTTGTGAAAGTCATCTTGGCACGGCAAACAAGGCTGGCGGCACGACAAGACGCTTGTGAATGATGCAACGTAGCCGAAAGAATGATGTTCCTTAGCCGAAGAGTCCATGAATCTTGATGCTTAATCTTGAGCCAACTTTTTCCATAGAACGGTCATGCGCTTCACGTTGCATGTGACACAAATACTCCGAGTTACACGGCAATTGTGTAAT
Source organism: Pontederia crassipes (assembly GCA_030549335.1). NCBI lineage: Eukaryota > Viridiplantae > Streptophyta > Magnoliopsida > Commelinales > Pontederiaceae > Pontederia > Pontederia crassipes. The sequence goes on along the minus strand of CM060189.1, from coordinate 51,603,045 downwards.
GCGACCTCTTGATATGAGTAGCGCAAGACCATCATGGCAGAGCATGTGGATACTCTTGACGCAGCGCGACACTTCAAGATTCCAGACTATATACTTGGGGTGGTGATCTGCTCGGGTGAGCGACGTATGATCGTCCCGATTAGGTGGGATGATCAATCCGCCATCATACACTACAAGAGAAAAGCCAATTTTAGACGGTTTCGACCATGTGTATTTAGTCGAGAACCATCGAAAACACCCTTTTTTGATGGGTTTTTCGACGGATAGCATCCGCACAAAAATTACGTCGCGCAAACTATTTTTGACGGTTATCACACAACCGTCGAAATCTTCGATGGTCAAGTTGGCGGGCTGAGCCATCAAATAATGGAGAGTTAAGACGGTTTTAGCCGTCAATATATATCGACGGTTTGAGCTGTCAATACTATCGATGTTGTAACCATCGATAGTTTATTGACGGTTTGAGCCGTCGATAACACCATTGAGTTTCGACGGCTCAAACCGTCGTTAGGTTACAACGGTTCAAACTGTCGATGTATATCGATGGGTCTGACCGTCTATACATTTCGACGGTTCAAACCGTCGATGGTTATCGATGGTTCAAACCGTCGAATATGATAGTATCGACGGTTTGAGCCGTCGGAACAAATTTTAAAAAATAAAAAAAAATCGACACAAATGTAATTAATTTAAAAACATAAATCATTTTAGTAAATAATAAAAGCAATTAATTTGAAAACAAATTAAATAAATAATCATTTAATAAAAGCAAAGTAAATAAATAATTTATGTCTAATTGACCAAACGTAATGAAATTGAAATTGAATGTCAATACAACATAACGTCAAATACAACACAAAGAAGCTAAAATACTACGTCGTCGTCGTCATCGTCGTCGAACTCACAATGCATCATTTCATGCATCATTTTCTTCATTTCTTTCTTTTGAGCTAATAAATTGCGTCGCTCACGTTCTTCGAACTCTTTTCTGAGTTCCTCCGTAACCTCTTGTTTGATCTCCTGTCGAACATCGGATAAACGTTGTTTCCACATATTGTCAAATATTTGTTGCATACCTTGACTCGAGGAACCGGATACCGATTTACGGCCATATCCAATATCTGCACTACTAACAGATGATATGAGGCCGTAAATGCGATCCTTCTTGATGCCGACGTGGTCCGTCCAAAGTTGTCGAGGGGTCAGTGGTGTTGTCCCCTCCTACGTGGCTTGCGTAATGTGCTCGACTTCTCTTATTTTGTAACCCTCCTAAAATTTAAAAAAAAACATATTAACTATATTATTTAAAATGACGAAAACCCTCCTGAAATTTATAAAAAAAACACATGAAATATATTTACTTACATATGTCTATCGAGCAAACGATGAAACCCATTATTTATTTTTCTTCTGATGAGTTCTGAGAAATATTTCGTCTTGAGTAGGTGCCCTACCCGTCTCTTTCTCCTACAGTTAAAAATGTCAAATAAAGTATATTTTTTTTAAATATAATAATCTATTCAAAGACTCTCTGGTCTGACTCTCGACTTCTTTTCGCAATCTTTTCGCAAATAAAGTATATTTTTTTTAAATATAATAATCTCCTACAACATTCTTTTCGCAATCGTGCTCGTGGATACACATCCACCCGAATGCAAGCAGGCTCTCTGGTCTGACTCTCGACTTGTCGTCGCTTTCTCGCATTTAGATTTGTACTCCTCGGTAGACTACTTCCGTAGCAATTCGATCCAAACAGCCTTAGGGATCCAGTTGGGTCGTTCTCCTACAGCTCGAGCTTTCGAAAGCATCGAGGACAATCTCTTTGAGCACCGAGAATTAAAAGTCTTCCACATTAGTTCCATGTGCTCAGGATCCCACCACACATCAGCCTTCATGTACATTAAAATAATTGAATTAGTATGAAGATAAATTTAAATGACCAAAATTGCTTCTGAGGATACCTGAAATTCATTAAATAACATTTGTATCATGGCATATGGAACTTCCATCCATGTAAGCCACACATCAGTATACCTATGTCGTAGTACCTTCGTAACTACGACAACCGTGGGTTTCGACGGTACAAACCTTTACGAATATGAAATTATAAAATGTATGAATCACAAAATGTAAGCGTTTTGAAAAACATAAAATAACACTTACCCTAAATTACCATCTGGCTTTACGTATGATTTGTATACACAATTTGACGAGGCTGCATTTGAAGGTTCTTCCGGCAATTGTATCTCCACGTCCGCAATATCAGGAGTTTAACGAGCTCCACGAAATCAGCGTGAGAGGAAGGAACCAACGGAGGAGACTGTCGTTCAACTATGCGGATGCCCGTGAGTGGTCTAGCTGTCTAAAGAAGTATCTTTAGGAACGACCTTCTCTTCTCCCTTATTTTATCCTTTCTCAAAATGAAACATCTGCATGATACAAAATTTAATGCACTTTAAATTTACATTTCATACAGCACGTTAAATTTACAACGTAATAACCTGACGTTCGGCTACATCTTGTGTCGCATCTTCAGGAATTGAATTATAGGTATAACTCGAGAACCAACTCCTAATATCCGGAGGTGCTTTTAAAAAATAAACAAATTAATTCACTTTTTTTAATTTGTAAAATTGTGATCATTATTTTAAACAATCACGAGAAGGAATTGAATATGGAAATGCACCATTCTCATTAGACATTCGTCGATCCAAATGATCGTCAGCATGCATCGCGAACTATGTTTAGAATTTGAGAACAGATGATAATTTAAATAAACCACTCGAATAAAAGATATCTAAACTATAACAACGGATAGTCGTAACATGAGAATAGTATATGAAAATAACATTGGATAATAATACACTCATCATCATTCGAATTGTTACATGATTGATATTCATCATCATCGTCCTCTAAAGATGACGTGGTTTTAAATTCATCTTCCTCTAAAGCATTATCGTCATTTTGTATCTCGGCGTTATCAAAGTTTTCAAATAAATGTTCTGAATTTTGTAGATCTTCAACTAACTCAGTATCTACAATTGCTGCCACCGAAGTATGTGAATCATCTTGGTATGTCGGTTGCAACGCACCTTCAACTTCTATCCTACTTCTTATCTTCGTCTTAATTACAAGTCACCATTGTGTTTTGTCCCTCTCTTCTCTGGATATGATACATAATATATATGTCTTGTAGAGGATGGAATAATAAATGGATCAAAATGTTCATAACACTATTGTGACGTACTTCAACTATTTTGAAATCTTTATGAACTCGCATTCCTCTTTTTTCTTTCGGATCAAACAAATTACATTCAAATAATGTGACTCTATTACCCTAGTGTATTCTAGATGGATTATGTTTTTGAGAATACCATAGTAGTCACGCTCATTTTTTCCGGCGTGGATCCTTTAACACAGACACCATTGTTCACGGTTTTCTTCCCTCTCGACTAATTTTCTGTGTGAAACTTATAACCATTCACAAAATACACCGGTCAACTTTTGACCTCTCATGTCGGTCCCCATGCCAAATTATGGAGACCAGGCGTAGTAGAAATTGCAATATTGAGAACCTAAAATGAAAATGAATGTCAGGATAATTTCGTCTACAATTTAATAAGACCAACATCGTAAGAGTTACCTGATCCTTAAACCACACAATGCAAAATCATTCTCGATTTTTATCTTGTATATGTTCTTCAGGGACATTGTAGTACTGCAAGAAAGCACTACATACGAATAGATAGGTTAATCAATCATTAATTTCACAATACAAAAAGAACTCATTGAGGGTAAACTTACTTAATGTATCATTGCACCTCTTGCGTGTTTAGGAGGACATGACTCGTGGCCGACTTGAATTCTGCATCACTCAACCATTTACTTATTGGCTTTCCAAAATGTCATCCCAACTTATTGAAGATCGACAAGGTTACCACAATAGACCTTTCTTTCGGAACTTCATCATTCCGATGAACTCTGGTCCCCGCACACTTAACGTTAGAATCAAAGTAGTAGGAATAAAAGTACGAGACCTCTTGAATCATAAAGCTTCACATATGGATCCTTTGACATGTGCTTTCTTCTTAACCATCCTTTTGATTCGATTAAGATATCTTTCAAAAGGATACATCCACCTATATTGTACTGGTCCACCTGCCCTTGCCTCATATGGCAAATGAATAGGTAAGTACTCCATGGAATCAAAGAATCCTAGCGATAATATTCGTTCCAACTTACATAGTATTATTGGAATATTACGTTCCAATTGGATCATATTTTCCACAATTATTGTTGTTGAACACAATTCTTTGAAGAATTGACTCAATTCCGTGATCGGCTTCCAAATCTTCTTCGGCAAGGATGAAAATGCAATAGGAAGTAAGGTTTTCATAAATATATGACAATCACAACTTTTCATGCCAAATAAACACAACACACATCTTGTCAAATTTGATGCATAACCATCCGGCATTCTAAGCTCTTTGATGCATAACCATCCGGCATTCTAAGCGTAACATGCCTTTGGCTTAGATAATGTATCGTTAGGTAAATTAGTTAAGTGCAACTCTGATCGTCGATAGTACTCTTTCAAATATAGTCTCGTCTTGATGTTGTCTTTTGTTTTACCCTTAATGTTCATTACAGTGTTGAATACATTATCAAACACATTTTTCTCAATGTGCATGACATCCAAATTGTGGCGTATCAAACAATCCTTCCAATATGGTAAATTCCAGAATATACATCATTTGGTCCAATTATGAGAAACACCATACTCATTGTATGTCACATTTGGGTTGTCGACAATTTTACACAAAACATTGACGATGCGAAATAATTGAAATAATTGGGTCGTTTGACCGGAGCCATGTCGTGCACAACTCTATTTCGTCAAAATGCATTTCTATTATTTCTGTAAGGATGATCTATTGGAAGAAATTATTTATGACAATCAAACCAACTATTTTTACCCTCATTTCTCAAAGTGAATGCACCTGAGTATTCCATGTAATATGGACAAGCTAGTTTCCCTGCGGTCATCCAACCAGATAACATCCTATAGGCAGGAAAATCATTAATTGTCCATAATAATGCAGCTTTCAAAGTAAAGTTTTGTTTAGTCAATACATCATAAGCGACGACACCATCTCATAATTTTTTAAACTCGTCAATTAAAAGCTATAAATATACATCTATCTTCTGCTTAGGGCTGTGAGGACCAGGAATAATGCATGTAAAAAATATATAAGGTGCAGCATACAAATTCCAAGAGGCAAATTATATGGTGTTACTATGATCGGCCAACATGAATAAGAAACTGATGTCTGACCGTATGGTGTAAAATCATCTACGCACAATCTGAGTCGTATGTTTCTTTCTTCACTTGCAAAATATGGATGCATACGATCAAAATGTTTCCACGCTTCACCATCTGATGGGTGAAGCATAACCCCTTCAAAAGTATTATGATGTGCATGCCACTTCATTTATGACGCTGATCCTAAAGACGAGTATAGTCATTTAATTCTTGGAATAAGAGGCAAATAATGCATTCTCTTCGCAGCTACTTGAGTTTTTTTTAGTCACTCTATATCGTTTGGCCCCACAAAATTTGCATTCATTTATATTGACGTCATCACCATAATATAACATACAATCATTGTGACAATAATTTATTTTAGTTGAATCGAGACCAAGTTTAGAAACAAGCTTTTTTGTCCTATAAAAATTTTTAAGAATGCGAGCCTCAGTTGGTGTGACCTCTTTTAAAATATCTAGAAATGCATCAAAACATGCTTGTGAAATATTGTGATATGCTTTTATATTCAACATTCTAACAGTAAGTGATAGTTCAGTATGACTTTCACACCCGGGCCATAAGGGTTGGTTCAAAGCGTTTAGCAACTCAAAAAAATCTTTCGCTTCTGGATTTGGTGTCTTCATCTTGTTCAAATCCTATCTTCCCATACTTAGTTGTAGTTGCGTCATAAACTAATTGTTCGTATCACGAAGTAAATCCTTCATGAGGATCAACAGAATGAAGACCTTGATTTGACATGCTTGTTGATGGTGCTCCTTCACCTAAATCATCTCATTGCCAATAATTTAGGTTGAACCCCTTTCTATACACATTTCAAACAAGGACCTAATTGTTCCTTCCGGTTGAAATTGTAAAAATTGACAAGCTAGACTAGTGTAATATTCAACACCATATATGAATTCTTGTGTCAAACATCTACGGCCAGAATTATTCTTGTGTTTAGATATGACATAATTTATGCATCATTTGTAGGTTATATTAATTAATTTTTAAAATTTTAAAATAAGAGGCATATCTTTATTTAATCATGACACTTGTTTCAATTTGAAGACACGAAGAATAAGGATTGGGGTGTAAAATAAATTTAAATAAACAATCGCTACAAAGGTTCACATATTAAATATCACTAATAAATATTCTAAATAAAATATCAAAGAAACATCATAAACACCAAGTAATCATATTTGCACTCTAAAATAGGAAATTAGAACTAATGAATGAAATCTAAACTAAAGAATTTAAAAATATGACGTATTTCATAATTACTACAATAAATAGAATTCATATTTTCTTGTCAAAACATAGAAGTAGTAATGACTAAAAAATAAATAACTTGCCTCTTTTGGAATGACAAAAACAATAAAATAATTTCAATAACCTGCATATAAATGAAACATAAGACAACAAAAAAATATAATCTCCAAATTTATGAAACACTCAATTTATGCACTCTTACACTTTTTAACTTGTCGAAACAAGAAACCTCACAATGCTCTTCAAACAAGAAAACAAAGTCTTGTATGGAAAATGCAAGACATACATGAGAGAAAAAAAATAAATTGTACAAAGTCATACCCCGCCGGAAGTGGCCGTCGTCCGGATCTGGTCCCGGATTCGAACAGCCAGATCCGGCCATAGTGGATCTGGCCGGCGCGGCCAGATCGGGCACTTGCGGCCGGATGGATCGGGCGGATCGAACGGCGGCGTGGACAAGGGAGGAGGGGAGTGGCCGAAGGATGGGGGGAACATACCTACCCCAGAGCCGAACGGTTGCAGAGGCGGCGGCGGGTCACGCAGGGGGCAACGGGTCTCACAAGCAGCAGCGGAACGCGGAGAGCAGGACTGTAGAGGTCGGATCAGATGTTGCTGCCGGAGCGAAGCAAAGGATCGGAGGGAAACCGAAACCATAACAGAAGGGTCGGCTATTTATAGCGTCCATTTTCGACGGTTGGAACCATCGAAATGTAGATAAATAATATAAAATATTAATTCAAATTTCGATGGCTCAAACCGCTAAAAGTTTCGACCGTCAAAACTTTCGACAGTTGATAAAAAAATTATATATCAACTAAAATATTACCGTTAGATGAATAACGTAATATAATGTAATATATCTTACATTTCAACGGTCGAAATCATCGAAACAAATATAAATTATATATAATATCAATTCAAATTCTGACGGTTCTAATCGTTGAAAGTTTCGATGGTTCCTTAAACCCTCGCAACTTTCGACGGCCAAACCCGTCGAAAGTAAAAAATAGATAAACTGATAAGTAATATTACTGTTAATATATTCCGACGGTTAAAACCGCTGAAAGTTTCGACGGGTACCCCAACCGTCGAAAATTTCGACAGTTTTAACCATCGTAAGTTTCGACGTTTTGTGAACCGTCGTAAGTTTAGACGGCCACAACCATTGAAATTTTCTCCGACCATAATTACAACGGATATTTCAATCCTTCGATACTTTAGATGGATTTTGGCCAGTCAAAAATTAACCGTCAGAAATTCTGCTTTTTTCTGGTAGTGATAGTGCATGATAGACATTCCTTTACACGACATGAATGTACGAGGAACTTGCTGCGGGGCACGACTGGGCGTGTGGCGATGAAACTTGCCAAGCATTCCTCGTTGGCATCCACGATCAATGACCATGGTACCAGTGTACTTGGACGTAGTGGAATTATTGAGTGGAAGCACTTTTCCTACGCTAGGGCACGTTGCGACAACACAAGCGGGTCATCGTCGCGTGGTTCCGAGCGGGATGGATTACTCTGATACCATTTGTCACTAGGGATGTTCACCAGGTCGTGACCCGGTGAACCCGACAACCCGACCCGACTTTATTATTTTTTTAATTTTTTTTACTTTTTTACTTATTTTTAGTCCTATAGTTGATTTAAAATGAAAAAGATATTAAAATAAAACATTTTAATTATTAAAGTAATGCTTCGATATTCAGAAAAGCATATTTTGTATTTTATAATAATTATTAATTAATTTTTTATATTAAAAATATAAAAATTAAGACAAAATTTTTTTAAAAAAAAAGAAAAAAGTGTGGTCGGGTAACCCGACCACTCGACCCAACCCGACCCGAACCGGATCGGGTTGGGTTGGGTCGGATTTTCTGCCCCCAATTGCCTTGACCCGACCTGACCCGAATTTGTTCACGGGTCGAGACCAACCCGACCCGTGAACACCCCTACTTATCACCGGTCATTCTCGGACATGAGACTTCGTACAGCGACTAGGCGAAGGGGGACCTCGCCAAGCCTATTTTTGAGTAGTAGCGGAAGATTTATGGTCAAGACGACTATGCCAAGAGTCGCTCTTATAGACATTCGATCACAGACATGACTAGAATGTTGGACTAACTCGTCATGAGTCCGTGGCATTAGTGTGTTGCGATACTAATGCAGGCGCTTGGGCGTTTAAAGTCCGAAGGGGCGGGAACCGAGAAAGGTCATTGATGTGGGTTGACACACCACGATCAAGGCCAAACATTATAATTAAGGAAAGCTTACTTATATTAAATATGATGAAACATAACATACATCTGAGCTTCGGAAGACGCTAGTGAACTCCTCCCAATGTACCTTAGGTAAAGGAGTTTTATTACAAAATGGGAAATGTAAAAAACTGTACACTATGGATAGTGTCACCTGTAGGATCCCAAAGGGCACCAAGAGGGGGGTGGATAATTTGAAAATGTCGATTTCACAAAAATCGTCGTGGAAAATTAAAATCGATTCTTAAATCCTTTCAATTCATATCATAAATTCAATACTAGAGGGAGAGAGATAGAGAAAATCAAACACAATCAACATGGGTGGTTGTTGATGAGGTTCGGCTACACATTGGCCTACGTCACCGCTCCGACTTCTCGACCTCGAGACCGTCGGAGATTCCACTAATCCCTTCCTTTGTTCCAAATGGGGCAAGGAAGAAAGTCCTTTACATCAACCACATTTTCTCCGCTTCGAGAGGCAAGGCAACCTCTCATCCTAGGAAGCTAATCTATTTCTCTCGCTTAAAAGATAAGATTTTGAACCTCTTTTATACAGGAGCTCTCTCTGTTTTTTTCTTAACAAAAGTATTTCTCTCTTTTACAAATATATGCTCACAATAAGAGAAGAGAGAAATAAGAGAAAGCTATAAAATGAAAACTTCAAGAAATGATCTCTTTTGATAACTTGAAGTTTTTCTTCAATGAGTGAATGAGTGCCTGCCTCTGGCTCTGGCCCTCCTTTTATAGCTTTCAATGTGTGAAAAATTCGTCCAAAAATTGTTTCATAAATTCCTCTTTCAAATTTGACCGTTACTATTCATTTGACTCGGAGGCCGATCGACCACACTTTTGGACCGGTCGACCGGTCTATGTGACCGTTGCGCGTTTTCTTCAACTTCTACGCTTGATCGGTCGACTAGTCCGTCGACCGATAAATCGATCGGTATCAGCTCGACGTTGTCTGGAGCAGGCTCAATAGTTATCGGTCGACCGGCATCTTTTGTTCGGTCGATCGGTATCATCTTGACCGGCCTTCTTTGCTTCGACCGACAGGTTGATCGACCTGCACTATTTTGATCATAACTTTCTGCACAGTTATCCAAATTAGATGATCTTGAAATCTATGGAAAGCTAACAGAATTTTATACAACTCTGACTTCACATTCATCCAAAACTGATAAGATCGGTGCCAATTATTTAATCAAAGTGTAGTGCATAAAGTTATCTATTTTTCTTTAAACTTTTTCAGCGTCTTAACTTTAATCATTCGAGTTTTGTATCATCAAAATATAATTCCATATGTCATTAACACTTAGATCCAACAATCTCCTCCTTTTTTATGAAGACAAATCGAGAAATATGAAAAATTTGTAAGTTGCGAAAAAGTTGTAAAATTCTTGTAAGAAACAATTTTACTCCCCCTAACACATAGCTTTCCTTACAATGGTAGATATTCACATGAATATTAATCATAAGGTACTCTTCATATAAAGTGATATTCAGATCATATTTCTCCTATACTTCTCTCCCTTTTGTTTTATCAAAAAGAATAATTTATATATTTGAAGAATATAAGAAATCATATGTTACTTCCCCTTAATCAATTTTTTTAAAAAATTATTCTTCCCCTTTTTTGTCATATAATAGACATATAGAATATTGCAACATAAAGGTTTGAAAATATAACTCCCCCTAAATTCATGACTATTTTATAATGAAAACCAATTTATGAAAGCCATAGAAAAATATATTAAGTATCAAAATATGGCATAAAACTTTGATACAACAATGATATCTGTGATATGTTAAAAATATAGTTAAACATGCCCCCCCTATCACTATGATCAAATTTCTTTTGTTCCTTTCTTTTCTTTCAGAGAAAAAATCATTTTGAAATTTTTGAGTGAAATTAAAAGAATAGGCCTAATCACTTAAGGAATATAAAAATGCAACTAATGATACTTTTACCATAACCTTTGTGCCTTCACATCTCCAACTCCATATGTCCTTTGCATGTGAGGCACACCTAAAAAGAAATCAAGTAATTTTTTGTACCCAAACTTTCTTGGGTCCATTTTTTATAGATAATGTTCCTTTGGGAACCCAAATCATATTATGTTGTAATGATTTTCTTATTTTACATTGATATGCATAATGACCATGAAATCCATATGTAAAACATTTGAGATGTGATTTTCTATGTTTGGATTTCCAATAAGAATTTTCATGTCCAAAATGATTCCTAAGATTATTTGTCGTTACATGAAAAATAGTCTTACTTTGTGAGTTCTTCAAAAGGTCATTTTCCTTCTTTACCTTGTCTAAATAACATGTTAGTTTTACAATTTCACATGCATGTGTAATTTCCAAAGTTTCGATTTCATTTTTGAAATTTTCATTTTCCATAAGGCATATATTCTTTTCTTTTAATTTTTCGATCTCATGTATTAATTTCTCATTGAGATCATCAAAATCTAATTTGTTCAAATCCTTCTCTTCGATCACGGTCCTCTTCGTATGTCATTTGGGGGAGAGAGACCTGAGAATCTTTTTCACTTTTTGAGAATTAGATCTTGGCTCGCCTAAGGAGGCTAAGCCATTTATGGATTCATTTTCATGCATCTTGAAGGAATCATATTGATGATTCAAAATATTTAATCTAGATTCTTTGACATTATCTGTTCCTTCATAATTAGTAATGAGTTTCTTCCAAATTTTGGTTGCATTTTTGCAATTAGAAATCCGATTGAAATCCGTTGAATTCAAAGCACAATAAAATATATTTTTGACTTTCCAATCAAGTTTTGAAAAAATCTTTTCTTTTTCCTTAATATCACTAGGTAACTTTTCATTGACATAATAACATTTTTCAACTATGTCCCACATGTCGATATCAATAGAACAAATATATACTTGAATTATAATTTTTCAATATGCAAAATGTGATTCATCCAAAAGGGGAGGACGACTAATTGATTGCCCTTCGGCAAAACTAATTCAACTTGATGCCATGGCTCTTGAAGATTTTTAAAGCTTAAAACATGATGAAAAATGATTAGATCTAAAGAAAATTAGATCTGAAAACAAGATGATTCAAAAATCCAAAACAAGAGCAATATGTTTTGATACCAATTGTAGGATCCCAAAGGACACCAAGAGGGGTGGTGAATTGGTGTTCAATTCGAAAATGTCGATTTCATAAAAACCGTCGCGGAAGCTTAAAATCGATTCTTAAATCCTTTACAATTCAGATCATTAATTCAATATTAGAGGGAGAGAGAGGGAGAGAAAATCAAACACAATTAACACGAGTGGTTGTTGACGAGGTTCGGCCACACCTTGGCCTACGTCCCCGCTCCGACTTCTCGACCTCGAGATCGTCGGAGATTCCACTAATCCCTTCCTTTGTTCCAAATGGGACATAGGAGTCGCCCCCTCGACCTCGTCGTAGGTCGCCAGATCTGTCTGCCACGGTGGCAAAATTTGTGTGCCCGCCGCGCGCGAAGGACGGCCGGATCTGATTGCCGCAGCGGCCAGATCTGTCCGCCGCGCACGTAGGGCGACCGGATCTGGGAGGGCGGAGGCTAAGAGAGAGGCTGGGGAGCCCACCTGCGCTGGAGACGGAGGTTGCAGATGCGGCGGCGGGTCGACTGGCTGGCGGCGGACGACGGCTTCAGGCGGCGAACGAGCGCAATGCAGGTGGCGAACACAGGCGCCGGCGATCGACGGTCCAGCTGGCAGGCATTTGGCAGAGCGCGGATGCCAGCAAGGTCAACGGAGGTCGCCGCCAGACGCCTCTTGCACGGACGATCGAGTATAGAAGAGAGGGAAATCGAGGAACTAACAGTGGGGTTAGATATTTATATAGCCAATTTCCGATGGTCAGAATCGTCGAAAAGTAGGTAAATACAATAAAATATTAATTCAAATTAAGACGGTCAAACCCGTCGGATGAACCATCGAAACGTTCGACGGTTCTCCAAACCGTCGAAACTTCCGATGGTTTTGACCATCGCAATATATAATAATATATATCAAGTGAAAGAGAATTATATAAATTATAAATCTTCATTTTCGACGGTCAAAACCGTCGAAAACATTTAAAATATAATTAAATTCAATTAACATTCCGACGGGTCTGACCGCCAAAATATCGACGGTTCCGTGAAACGTCGCAACTATAGACGGCCAAAACCGTCAGAAAATAAAATATAGATAACCCATTATCATTTTTCAATTTTGACGGCTATGACCGCTGGAAGTTTCGACGGATACATGAGCCGTCGAAACTTTCGACGGTTTGAACCGTCGAAAAACCACCATGGAAACGGAACATCCGATTTTAATATCTTCGACGGTTACGATCATCAAAATTTTCGACGGAATGTTTCGACGAATTCTCAACCGTCGTAAGTTCATATGGCTAAACCCGTCGAAAACGTATCCGACGATAATTGCGATGGATTATTCAATCCGCCAAAAAATCCGTCAGTATTTCAAACGAATTTTTGCCCGTCAAAAATGAACCGTCGAAAATCGGCGTTTTCTTGTAGTGTAACGACACAGTTATTCATTTATTGCAATTTATTATATAATGCACATCTGTCTATGCACCAACTCATCTGTTATCCTAATAATGAAGGTGTCACTAACAATATTTTCAGAATCGGACCGGCGACCGGACCTAACTCTTTACAGGGTTGCGGTTGGACCGGTCACCGGATTGAATCGAATTTTATTAAAATAATATTATTTATAATAATTATAAGAATATAATATAAGTTATATGATATAATATATGAATATTATACTAATAACCTATTAAAATATTAAAAACTAATATAACATAATTTTACTTATTAAAAAAATTTAATAATGATAAATAAAAATGATTAACATATAAATATAAATAGATTATTATTAATTTATTATCTATTATTTATTAATGCTAGATGCTATATTAATAAATTTTATCCTAAATTATTCTTTTTTTATTTAACACTTTCCTTTTTATTTCCTTTATTTATGCCCTTTTAATAATTTTTCATTTTAATGTTAATCAATTTTGAATACTTATCTTTTCTATTTCCATTTCTATTTAATTTTATACATATCATACTCCCTCTTTTTTTTACCTTTCTCATGTTTCTTTTCTTTTTTCTTTCTTAACTTTCCTATTTTTATAAATTTTTAAATTTTATTTTTAAAATTTGATTTGAACTGGATTGTACCTGTCAACCGGCTGGTTCAACAGCAAAAAAGATTTTGATATCAAACCGAACGAAATTACCAATCGGAACCGGCCGGTCCGGTCCGATTTTGATAAGATTGGTCTCTAAACAAATGCACGGTAGACTGATTTTTAAACGTATCTCCAGTTTTTTTTAGATTCTTTTGAACTTTTTTATTTTTCTTTTGTTTACGTAACGCCTTCATAGTAGGTTTGCCTTTTGCTGTTGGGGGAGATGAAAAGTAAATGTTTGCTCCCTCCATTTTCTTAGCCACAAATCTATTTTGGAAAAAAAATCCCAAGCATCTATTTGCAATTTGAACCAAATACTATAAAAAATAGGGAGGAAAATATCCAAACCGTAAATATTTATTAGCTATTAACTTAAATTTATTGCACTGAAAATTATTTACGACAATAATTATTCTGTTTGCATATTTTTTCTAATGACGTACAATCATTAATAAGATTAGAAATGAAATCGTTCGATTATTCATTCGACAACTATTTTCTTCATAGAGAAAATGTCATCTACTTGGAATACTAAGTAAAATTCATTCTGATTTTTTTATATATGTAAGATCATTAGTTATACTAAATGTCCCTAGAACATAAAAAATTATCATCTGCATATGAATTTTTAGTTCATTCTTCATTTACTTAAAAAGTTAAGTCATTCCAATTATGCAAGGGCAATGAATTAGGAAAGAAAATTATCAATTTGCGACGGAAAGTTTTCGATTGACACGAATCATTCGCATTTTCTGACTTATAGGCCTGCCTGTGCAATCTCAAGCCCGAGGTCCTTAACAAGGTTGTCGTGGACTATGAAAGCAGATGCAAATTAGGAGTTTCCACATGCGCACACTGAGCAAGGGAAAGCAGCAGATCAAGGCTCACAAGGTGTTGACGGAGGTCATGCACTTCGTCTATCATGAAGAGCTCACCACAGAAATCGCAAGGAGGTCGAGGGTCATTCCTCGCAGCGTCTATGTATTTGCAGGGGAGACAACCATGAAAGAAAATTATCAATATATATATATATATATATATATATATATATATAACGTGCTACCATTGTTGAGAAAACCAGCTTGCCACTTTCTTTCTGTATCTATGGATTGGAAGGCCTCATCTAGACATCTACTGTGACTTTAATTAATTTTTATTGAATAAAGTTCACGCAAAAAATGTTTCTTGTGTTGTTTAGCATGATTCGTATCCTATGGTAAAAAATACCTATATATATATAATTTTAAAAGGATGTAGACGGCAGGATGTGGATGGAAGGCGAACGATCCGACTGTGGGCGACTGTTCGTGGATGGATGGCGGACAATCCGACTGGGTGCGATCGGATGAGGATGGACAACGAAGGATCTCGCTCGCTGCATATCATCATGGCCGGGCAGACGGCTATTCCAGCTGCAGCCAGATTTTTAAAAAAAAACAACCATTCCGATGGTTAAAGCCGAGGGAAGAAAGTGCTTCCCGCGGTCTAAGTCATCGGAACCTTCCCACGGCTGGAGCCATAGGAAAATTTTCCTATGGTTAGAACCATGGGAACAATTTCCAACGACTGTAACCGTGGGAACATTCCCCACGGTTCCAGTTGTGGGAACCTCTTTACCCGCAGTCGAAGCCGCACGACTGTAGTTGTGGGAAGATTCCCACGGCTTCGACTGCGGATAAAGAGGTTCCCACGACTGGAACCGTGGGAATGTTCCCACGGCTGTAGTCGTTGACCGTGGGAAAATTTCCCATGGCCGCAGCCGTGGGTACTTTCCACGGCTGCAACCGTGTGAAGAGTTCTCACGGTTGCACCCGTCATGCGAATAATTTTCCTGCGGCCCAAGCCATGGGAACCTTCCCATGGTTTGAATCGTGGAAAGGTTTTCCCACAGTTTTGACCGCGGGAACTTTCAATGGCTATTGGAGAATCATAATAAAAGTTTTGCAACGAGCAGTTTTCCGACGGAATAACCGTCGAAAACTGCAATTTTTCAGTACTTTTCCATGATTGTACCAGTGAGAAAGAGCCAATTTTCTTGTAATGTGTACTATGGCTCTCACGTGAGATTAGATTAATTTACTTAACATAGTCTAATTTAATTTACTTATATGATCATACTAAGTGGTTACATTAAAATTATTTAATAAAAATGTCTTAGGAATTAACATACCAGTAATTTAATAGGACTCGAACTAGACTTTCTTTAAGCGACTCATTTATAAATATGACCACTTTTTTTTAACTCTATCACTTATACAAAGTACAAACTAATAATTTCTTAATCTGCTTATTTTTTATTTATTTCCTCAAATAATTTTTTATCTGCTTTTAAAGTGACCTATTTTTTTATTATGGCAATAACTTAGTACTTTAGATCTTTTAGAACTAGGCTAAATATGTTAACTTGTGTCTTTCCAATTTTCTCGACTAATCTCCGGTGACCTATTATCATTCTTCAGTCTTTCTATTAGATATTATTGTATAATCTTTAAAGTTTTTCATCTTTCAGCATAGCATTGATGGATTTGATGCTCACCTATTTTATAATTTTTTTCCTATAGGCACTCGAGGATATATATTCCTTTAAGTTGAGTCATTTTGTCATTTTTTTATTATTTTATCTCACATATTACTCTCTTCTCATGCACCATGGTATATTTAAACTTCTCACATCCACCTTTAATGTCAGAAAGTCACCTAATGAAATTTTAACCACTACACTCATTTTAAGATTTTTTTGTACTTTATATTTTTTCATCATAAGTGCTAAATCATTAATGATTTTTTTAACAATTTTTGTTATAAATTAAAATACAAAATCTTTTATTTGTTATAAAATAGTTCTAACTTATTTTATACTCTCCCTTGAAAATAGTCTCTAATTAATTTATATTCTCCCTTCATTATTATTATTATTATTATTATTATTATTATTATTATTATTATTATTATTATTATTATTATTATTATATGAAAAATGGAATAATAAGTTACTGTCTATTTTTCAATTATAGGATGTACTATGCATAACACATATTAATTATCATTCCTTACGCATTCATGTCCACCACCACTCAAATTATTAACCAACCAATCAACCATACCCCCAATATATGACTCACCATTCATGAAGAGGAGCACCGTGCACATTATGATGAGAAGATACGTAGGGTTCAATATATATAACTTAGCATTTTATTTTCTGTTATTTTTTTATCCTTGTAATTTAATATTTATTATGTATTTTGCTTCTTGAAATATCTCCAAGAAGTTTTTAGCCAATATTCGAATTATTATTTTTATTGGATATGTAATCTACTCTTCTTTTCCCCTAAAATTATGTTTGGTTCTACTTTTCTTTTTAGTTTTCATTTTTTTTAACTTCGCATATGCTTTCTTATCCGGGTGATCAATTTTTTTGTTCCTCTTTACTTTCCCATCTTTATTCTTCACATTCATCACGTATGATCATTTTTGCATTATGATATTATTATGTGTTGTTGATAAAGTAATGATTTAACTATTATTATATAGCATGTCATTTCGTAATAAAAAAAATTGGACAAAGAAATGTTTTCCATCCTTAAAAAACATTTCAATATGTCACATTTTAATGTCTTTCATTTCTCACAAATAAAATTGACCTCCACTAAAATTTCTATATTAGAATTTTTTTTTGCCAACCATTTTCCAAAATTAAATCTGACACACAGTTTTGATAACTAACATATCACATGCAATGAATTTAATATTTCTTGATAACTTAATATAGAAGATATAAAACTTCATTTAACAAAAAATTAAAATAATTATTTAAAAATGATTCACATAATGTTTATAATAAAAAATAAATATTTATTAAGTGATATACTGATATATTATAATAATTTAAAATTGCACGGCTTTCACTAGTTTATTTTCTATTCCTCGTGATGGACATTAAAAACTCGATGTGAGCATTTGTTTTTCAAAATTGTGAGATGTTGCACGTTGTGCACGTGCACTAGAGAAATAGTGTGTGGGTGATGATAGGGAGACCCAAAAGCCATGCATGTGATGATCAATTCTTCCTCCGAGCCGTGATTAGGCTTTTTAATAATGACATAGTTATCATTTGGTTGGAAGGGATTTATTTGGTTGACATAGTTATCATTTTAACAACTTAAATCCATGATTAGGCTTTTTAATAATGACTACCAAGATGGATATATATTTTTAAAAATTAAACATTTGAACCCAATCAAATATAATTAATTTAAACACTATTTATTGTAATATTGGATAAAATTTCATAATTTGTTCCCTCAAAATTCTCCTAGTCTCAATTCGATTCTATATATTTATAAGTTATATCTTTATATTGTAACAAATGAACCCTTAACTTGATCTATGATTCTTCAACTTATAAATGATATGAAAATGATTTTTTTGTGGGAAATTGGGTGTAGCACAATAGTGCACATCATCATTTGAAGATATATAATATATAATAACCTATATCTATATAAAAGTAGGAGTTGAAAGTGCCACATGTCGAGCTCTCATAAATTGAATGTATAAAATGATATTATTATAATTATATAATTATGGATATTCAAGAGTTAGTTATTAGAAAATATATATATTTATTTATACTTTTAAATTCTATATTTGTAACTATAAATAGAGGGACTATCAAGTTCATTTGCATACTCAACGTCTTCTTTGAAGATAAAGAATACGTGCGGACCTATAAATATAGGTTTGTGTGTGATAAAAAATTTATTTATGTATACTTTATTTTTGACTAATAAATTGCCACGTGTCAATCTCTCATAAATTAAATGTATAAAGTGATAATATCAAAGACATGCATTTCATATTCTAATGATATTATCCCTTGAGAATTAATATAGGTATCATCAATTATTTAATATATTATTATGATACTATGCATCTTACATATGTGTGTATGTATGTATGCATCTTACACCACTTTTTTTCGCAGTTCAGTAAGGATAGGGGTGCGATTCAGGCAAGGGGGCACCCGGTTAAAAAAAATCGAGATCTCGTCCCTGTCGACCACGTAGTCGAGCTCTCATAAATTGGATGTATAAAATGATATTATTATAATTATATAATTATGGATATTCAAGAGTTAGTTATTAGAAAATATATATATTTATTTATACTTTTAAATTCTATATTTGTAACTATAAATAGAGGGACTATCAAGTTCATTTGCATACCCAACGTCTTCTTTGAAGACAAAGAATACGTGCGGACCTATAAACATAGGTCTGTGTGTGATAAAAAATTTATTTATGTATAATTTATTTTCGACTAATAAATTGCCACGTGTCAATCTCTCATAAATTAAATGTATAAAGTGATAATATCAAAGACATGCATTTCATATTCTAATGATATTATCCCTTGAGAATTAATATAGGTATCATCAATTATTTAATATATTATTATGATACTATGCATCTTACATATGTATGTATGTATGTATGTATGCATCTTACACCGCTTTTTTTCGCGGTTCAGTAAGGATAGGGGTGCGATTCAGGCAAGGGGGTACCCGGTTAAAAAAAATCGAGATCTCGTCCCTGCCGACCACGTAGTCGTCCCCCCTCCCCCCGATCCGCTGGCCATGTTGGCGTCTCGACCGACCATGTTGTCGTCCCCGATCACGTTTCCATCCCCGTCGTGGAACCGCGCTCATCATTATCCCCGCCGCATTGTCATCATCCCCGTTATAAACGCCAAAGAATGCCACAAACTGTTCCGAAGAACACCACAACTGCAGTCGATGATGCCGCAGCCGACAAATAGACCACGATCCGGCGAAGAGGGCACGATCCACCAACCACCACGAGCCTATGTTCGAGGTCGAGTGAGAAGGGGGCAGAATGTATGCAAAGTTAGGGCACCACCGAACGGTGTTCACGTTGAGCAAGAAGGGGGTGACCTTGCGGCAGCAACGATCTTTCTCTCCCCCAGCTCCTTTCTCATGATGTCCGAGACCTCACAGCGGCAGCGATCTCGCGGAGGCGGCAATCTCACGACGGCAGCGATTCACGGCGACGGCGATCTCGTGGCAACGGTGATCTCACGGCGACAACGACCTCGCGACGACGACCTCGAGACCGTGCGGCGGCGACGACCTCGGGGTGTCGAAGACCGTGCGGCGACAGCAACCTTGGGGCATCGGCGACAGCAACCTTGGGGCATCGGCGACCTCAACGAAGGAAGAAGCAGGGGCAACCTTCACTTTTTTCACTGCGAACCAATGGTTCGTTTTGCCCCGAACCACGCTTGAACGCCCGCTCTATACCCCCCCCCCCGAACCGAGCGCACCATCCGCGGCCATCGGGATGTGGATCTGATGGCCGCAGATGGGCGGAGGGCCATCCTCCCCCCCTCACAGGGGGGAGGATAAACATTATACCCTATATATATTTGTGTGTGTGTGTGTTGAGGTAGAAGTTGGCAAATGAAAAACTCTTATGATGCCACGAAATAAAATTATATTAAATAATTATAAATATTTTTAAAAACTATTATGAATGAGAATTGATCGTCTAAAATAAAATTAATATTTTTGTGTATCTATCTATCAAGTATGGTTTTAGTCCCACATTCAAAGGTTTCCAAATATAAATGAAATAAGATAAAATGAAAATGGAAACATATTCAACCATCTAATTTGATCCCACATTTTAAATTTATAGTATGAAATAGGTAGGATGATAAAATAGAAAGAATTCACAAACTTTATAGCTATTATTCGGGATTAAGTCAATTAATATCAATAAGTTTTAAGAGTTAAAGCAAAAGCAAGTGACACATAATCAAATAAAAAAATTGTAAATAAATTCTAATGCTAAATGATATATAAGCTAAATATAACAATCATATTTCATTGCTATATTGTATTATAAAGAATAAAATATATTCTTATTTTCCATTGAAAGCAACCCAAATGACGAATAAAAAAAGATAAATTTATGTATTAATAATAATCTACATTATATTTGAGAGGTGAAAGGGATAAATGCTACCTCACACACACAAAATAATTTTTATAAAATTACTTTTAAATAATATATATTATGTATATCTAATGACAACATGAATAAACTAAATATTAATTTATATAAATAGATCATATATTATTTTAGTTACTCATGTAAATATTATCAAACATTGAGAAATAAAATATTATATAAAAAATATAATCAAGGTGAGGATTTGCATGAAATTAATTTATGATCAACTTAAAAATTTGCCACCCATAATCAAATAATAATATTAAAAATATATATATTACTTATATTTCATGTTAAAATAAATGCTATCAACACCAAATATGTACTTTTAGTTATATTAGATAAATATTTAACTTCAATCATTCTTTTTTTATATTTAATACATACATAACATGCATATATACACACAAGTTAAGAGAGTTAAAAGTTGGATGTAACCCTATCATGAAGTTATGTAATATGATTTAGATGATTGATTTTTTAAAGTCAGATCATGTATGATAAAAAATAATATTAATTAATTTTTAAGAATGAAAAAATATAATTGCTTATATAGATTATTGGAAGAAAATTATAACTACTAAGTTTTTAAAATAAATTATTGTAAAAATCTACTTAATTAAGTAGTGAATGGTGGTTGACATTTTTTAAAAAATAGACAACAAAATATAATGAACTACAAATTATAAAAAAAAATATAAGTAATAACAGAATTTACATATTATTATCATATTTGTCATTTCATCATCAATCTCTCCTAAATATAGCATATATAATTAAATGGAAAGGTAGAAGTTGACCTAAGACACTATTTTATTAAGTCACATTGGAGATTGAGAGGTCACAAGTTCAATTCCATTAGAGCAACCCCTTTATAAAAAATATTATATTATTATTTTAATGATATTTCATTTTTGTATTGTTTATTATAAATATTCTATCACGTAAATCAAATGATCGGGCAACGGAATATACTCGGAAGAACATTTGGTGAAACAAATTAATAATTGGAAAATAGTTTGACTACAAAGTAATAGTTAGAGGATAGAGTTGGAAAAGATAATAAAGTTTGAGGCCATTTAATAAAAAGTTAATTAAAAAATTAATATATGATAATCTATCTATATATAAAAGCAGAGGTTGAAAGTGCCACGTGTCGAGCTCTCATAAATTGAATATATAAATTGATAATATTATAATTATATAATCATGGAAACTCAAGAGTTAGTTATTAGAAAATTCATGATTTTATTTATTTATACTTTTAAATTCTATATTTGTAATTATAAATAGAGGACTTTCAAATTCATTTGCATACTCCACATTTTCTTTGAAAGCAAAGAATACATACGAATCTATAAATTTAGATCTGTGCGTGATAAAAAATATATATATATATAATTTTCTCCGTCTAATAAACATATTAAATTTTATAAGAAAAAAGATATTTTATTCAATTTTTCTCAAGTAATAAAAAATATTAAATATTATAAGGGGCTTTTATTTAATATCTTCATACTCGATGTCCACTTTGATGACAAAGAATATGTACAGATCCACAAACATAAGTCTATGGGTAATAAAAAAAATACTTATATATAATTTATCTTCATCTAATAGAAAATATTAAATGCTATATAAAAGCAGAGGTTGAAAGTGTCACCTTCGAGCTCTCATAAATTGAATATATAAATTGACAATATTATAATTATATAATCATGAAAACTCAAGAGTTAGTTATTAGAAAAATTATGATTTTATTTATTTATACTTTTAAATTCTATATTTGAGAGGATTTTCAAATTCATTTGCATACTCCGCATCTTCTTTGAAAGCAAAGAATACATACAAATCTATAAATTTAGATCTGTGCACGATATAATTTTTCTCCGTCTAATAAAAATATTAAATTTTATATGAAAAAATATACTTTTATTCAATTTCTCTCAAGTAATAGAAAATATTAAATATTATAAGGGGCTTTTATTTAATATCTTCATACTTGATGTCCTCTTTGATGACAAAGAATATGTGCAGATCCACAAACATAAGTCTATGGGTAATAAAAAAATACTTCTATATAATTTATCTTCATCTAATAGAAAATATTAAATGCTATAATTTGTATATACAAGGAAACATTAAAAAATATATGCCATCATCAGAAATTCAAGTCAAAGACATGCATTTCATACTTTAATGATAATATTCATTGATGATTAATATAGGTATCATCAATTTTTTAAATATATTATTATGATACAATGCATCTTATATATGTGTATATTTATGTATGTATATAGGTACGTAAACTACTATAAATGAAAAAAATATGTAACCAATAATATGATAACAAATAACATATGGAATAAATGATATATATATTTGTAATATTTTAATCACATATTGTTTATACTAAGAATCTTTAGTTGCATATAGTTATTTTTGGGTGTTATCAGTTTGTTATTTTATGAGGATATAGAAAATTTATGCATATCAATCATTTTAGAATATTAAACAAAATAATCATTTTATTATTATTAGATAGTTAGTTATAAACATAATTGCCTATAGCAAAAGTTAGTTATATAATTATGAATACTCAAAAGTTAGTTATTAATTAAATTATTATTTAATTCTATTATTTATGATACTTAACTATAAGTAAATCATACGCATTATTTATATATCTTAACAGTATTATATTGTAAATAAGATGTAATATATCTATAAAGTTTGTTATCGAGTGGTTTCTAATTTAAATAGTATTTCTTTATATTCTCTACATTAGCTATAAATATCGCGATGTAGAGAATGCAATGGTGCATATTGCAAAAGCACGTTTTACATTCACTTCAAAATAAAAAGAATGTGTGCATGCTTTCTCTCAAGAATAAGAAATATTTTTTATAAATTGTATATATATATTGTGTATTGTACATCATGTTATGTACAAATAGAGGGACTTTCAATTTTTATTTGCATACTCGATTCCCTCTTTAAAAGCAAAGAGTGTGTGCGGACATATGAATATAACATGTGTGTGATAAAAATTATTTTACTATAATATCGGCATGATATTCAAAAGTTCATTATGATATATATATTCATATTTTTAAATTCAATATTTGTAATTATGAATAGAGGATGTTTCCAAAATATTAGTATACTTTGACATTCTTTCTGATATAGTAGAGCATGCGTAGATCTCTAAGTGTAAGTCTCTATGTGCTATCAAAATATTGTATGCATATGAAGATGTCTAAGTAAAAATCTTGCATCTTTGATCATATAATAATAGTTATATTTGTTATTAATAAAAAATCATCAATATTTAATTATTTTATTATGTTAATAATTATAATGAATTAATATTCATAAAATTATTACTATGGTAAACATAGTAATATCAATGAGCATCACATTAATGCTCAAAACTTTTTTGTTAGTTACTAAAGTTGATGCATTTATATTAATATTTATACATCTATATAAAACAAAAAGATAAAAAATGCTAAGTATTTTTAAATGAGTGTATAAAAAAATGTATAACCAAGATGAGAATTTGCATGGAAGTAACTTATGATCAGTTTAAAAATTTGCCATTCATAGTCAAATAATAATATTAAATTGCTATCAAAATATACCATTTTAGTTATATTAAATAAAATATTTAACTTCAATCATTATTTATATTTAATACATACATAACATGCATATATACACACACCTTAAAGAGAGTTAAAAGTTGGATGTAACCCTATCATGAAGCCATGTGATATGATATAGATAATTGATTTTTTAAAGTTAGATCATGCTTGATAAAAAAAATAATAGTAATTTTAAAAATGAAAAAAATATAATTATTTATATAAATTATTTAAAGAAATTTATAATTATTAAGTATACATTTTATAATAAATATTATAAAAATATACTTAATTAAGAAGTGAATGCATTGTGGTGGACATTTTTTTTTTAAAATACACCACAAAATATAAGTAACTACAAATTATAAAAAATATAAGTAATAAAAGAATTTACGTGTTATTATCATCTTTGTCATTTCATCATCAATCTCTCCATATTATAATCAATACAAGATACCTAATCAACCAAATTTAATTATTACTAAAAGTTTATTACTTTATTATTGTATGTATATATGTATGTCATAATTCATTATAAATCGATATAGGATTAATCAGCTAATAATAAAATAATCAACCAAATTTAATCATTTTGTTAATATTGTTAGCATTTTGTGAATTTATTAATATATATATTTATGTTTATATATGTATAATTCAAAGTTAAACAAATTATTGATTACTATAAATAAAAGTTTTTTCATGTAACCAATAATATATGAAGTAGATGATATAATTTTATGCTAATAATATTTATAATCATATATTATTTATGCTAACAATTTTTAATCGTATATGATTATATTTTATTGTTGTTAAGTTATCATTCTATTAAAGTGATAAAATATTTAAGTATATGAATCATTTTAAAATATTAAACAACTCAGATTCGTAAACACTTTATTGTTATTGGATAT
The DNA here is from genome assembly GCA_030549335.1 of Pontederia crassipes. Taxonomy (NCBI): domain Eukaryota; kingdom Viridiplantae; phylum Streptophyta; class Magnoliopsida; order Commelinales; family Pontederiaceae; genus Pontederia; species Pontederia crassipes. Next base: position 51,577,356 of record CM060189.1, on the reverse strand, counting down.
GTCATTATAAATAATTATAAAATATGTAATAAACTAATAACAAAATATTCCACCAAACTTACTCATTATGTTATTATTATAATTGAATAAGATATTCTAATAAACTAATAACAAAATTTTCAACTTCTATAAATGAAATATTTTTTCTATAAACAATAATATGATACTCAATAATATATGAAATAAATGATATATTTTGTGCTAATATTATTTATAATCATATATTATCTATGGTAAGATTTTTTAGTTATGTATAGTTATTTTTTATTGTTATCAAGTTGTTATTATATAAAAATTAAGAAGATAGAAGACTCATGTATATCAATAATTTTATAATATCAAATAATTAGGATTCTTAATCTTTTATTATATAATAAGATAATAACAAAAAATTTTACTACTAAAAATAAAAGATTTTTCAGTAGTCAGCAATATGATAATCAATAATACATGAAATAAATGATATATTTTAATTCTAATAATATTTATATATATATAATTTTTTATAATAAATTTTAGTTGCATATAGTTATTTTTTTTGTTATTCTATCAAGAAAATAGAATACTTAATATATTAATCATTTTAGAATACCAAATAACTAGGTTTCATGATAATTTTATTATTATTAGATAGTTCATTATAAATTGATATGTAATCGGTTAATAACAAAGTATTCAACTAGACTTGAATATTTTGGTATTTTTACTAACATCTTGTTAATTAATTAAGATATTCTAATGAATTAATAATAAATTATTTAATTACTATAAATGAATTTTTTTTGTAACAAATTATTCAACTCCTATAAATAAAAAAAATATCTATCATTATCTACCTGATATATAAAATCCTTAAGAATTGTTATTAGCTCTAACAAAGAAAATACATGGCTAAAAGGATAATAAAAAGAAACATTGTCATATATTATTATTATTATTATTATTATTATTATTATTATTATTATTATTACTTAATTTATACATCTTTATCTTTTTTCTATGGAACAATAGTTATCGATAATTTTTTTACATAATCTTTGAAATCATATTTTTGACATTGCCCTCACAAGTTGTATATTATTTAAAATTATTTGATAAATTAAATAACTTTTTCAATGTTTTTGTCAAAGTTTGTGTGATTAGATTGTATAATACTCCCAATTATTATAATCCAAACAATACGCACTCCAATGAAATGATATTAGAAAATGAAAAGGTATCAATATAAATATATTATTATATAAAAAATATAAAAGTACATTTTAAAATCTATAGATTTTTTACTACTTTTTTTATTTTGCAATGAGGTCGCGTTCATTATCTCATGTGAGATTATTTCTAAAAAAATAAGTGTTTATACATGGACAATAAGTTATTTCATAGGTGACAAATAAAAAAAAGGTCTAAAAATTTTGTCCTACAATGATGATAACAAATAACAAATGAGGTCACAATTATACTATACAAAAAATAGAATTTATATTTATAATTTCTTTTCTTCATTTATTATATTTTTTATAGTTGCATGACTTTTTTGTACCATTAATATCAGTTTTAAACTTTTCGTATGATTAATTTGTTATGCTCTCGTGCATCGCACGGGACCTTATACTAGTATTATATAAAAGATGAGGAAATGAAGTCCTTTCTTATTTTTATTTTATACTATATTATATATTCGTATAACTTATATCTGAAGGAAGAAATTTGTTTGAGTTGAACATCAGGTGGATGCCGCATCACATCCATATAATTATGTTGTTACAAAATAATGATCGAATATCAAAATGAGAAAGAATTGTTTAGCTACAAAATAAATATGGATGACTAAATTGAGATCAAAAGAGTAGTTGAAGGACTAAACATATCCATTGTCCATTCATAGCTAAATTGAGATCAAAAGGTTGTAAGAATAATTTTTCGAGGAAGAATTATAAGGAGTTAAAGATCCATGATTGTAGGATTAGATCAACTATCCTACCATATGAATAACTTTTTTAAATAGGAATACTTAATATTATTCACAATTATTTTATACATGTGAGAAATCATCGAGTATTGATACTTATTCATGACTTTTTCAAATCTAATAGATTTACATAATACATATATATATTATGAAAAAAATGTGTTTTTATATTAAAAATAATAGTCATTATGGAATATCAGACCTCAAAATATTATAATTAAAATAAATATGATATTAGTCCAGGTATAAAAATGAATTTAAATTTTATGGAAGATACGTGAAATTGCATATAACATCGAACTATTGCATGATATTAGAGTTGACATAAATGATAATAATATAAAAAAGACATAGATGAAATAGTCAAAGAAAAAATTACTCAAATTCTTATGTGTTAATTTATTTATTTTATTATAACAAAAGACTATATCATTATCTTATAATCAATAAATTTCTACTGATTTCAAGATCTTCTAAATAAGATCGAGATAATTTTTTCTTAGGAGAATCATAACATTTTAACAATTAAATTTAGATTCTACCAATCTTGATAGTACAATGTTGTAATATTTATTGAAAAAGTGCTTAGACTATGGGAGTAAAGAGTGTATTGACATTAAATAAAAATGATGCGTATATATGTAATCATAATTCAAGATGCTTTACAAGTAGTGCCTCAAGGGACACCTCACACTCAACGCCAGCTGCATCAAATTGTTCCACAAAGCCACAACAAGGTGGCTTTCCAATTAAGGTGGTCAATCACTGTGACCATGACAACATATGCATAGTGACGCACACTCTCTCTCTCTCTCTCAAGTTTGATGTTTATAAAGTTTGCTTTGCCCATAAAGTTAAGGACCCAATTTTCATTCACTATTTCTTTTTTTATTCATTTATTTCCTTTTCTTTCATTCATTTTGTGTTTGAAGAATAAGGGATATGACAAAATTTCATGTCATGTCAACCATAGGACAAGTGCAAGCACATGCACAAGCTAGGGCTACAATAATGATTACTTCAATTGATGGACAAACTAAGTTGAATAATTAAAGCTCAAATGATTTAAAATCCAATTATAATTAAGTTGAGAAGTGATAAAATTTTTAATGCTATACAGTGTATATGTGTATATGCCTCATGACAAATAAACTCCTAAACTTGCAGCTGTAACAAACGTTGCTTTCTAGAACTGATACACCAATATTTATCTGATTAAATAAATTTCGTTTAAGCTAAGTAATCCATCCCTGTCAAGCTAATCAACGATACGTGGACGCAAGGAACTAATTGTATGAGAGGTAACGTTCAAAGAGAGAGAATCATGCTCACACTACAAGTACAAGACGAGGAGAAAGAGATATTTTTTTTAAAAAAATATTTTTCCATTTCTTTCTCTGAGAAAGAACTTTTTCTTTTGTTTTTACGATATTTTTGTTATGTATCAACTATCAACCAAGGTTGTAAGACCCGGACCGGACGTCGACCCGGATAGATCTCCGGGTCAAGTTAGACCGGTCGAACCGGTTAACTCGAACGGTCGAACCGAATATTAATAAAATAATATAAAAAGATAAACTATAATACTTATATATTCTTATCAATAATTAATATATTTCTATATCAAAGTACATATGGTTAAATCATTTTAATTAAAGTTAAGAAATCAAATGTGACATATTTAACTATTGATATGAGTTTTATGTGATTTTAATGTATTCAATTATAATTTACAAATTCATATTTCTCAAATTCAACTATTAATATTTACTTAAACTAGAAAGATTATCGTAGTTTCTATTTTTTAATTTAATTAGGTAACTAATTTTTTCATATTTAATATTTGACATTTAAAAATATTATAAATTTTCTTATTAAAAAAATAATTTGATAAATGAGTGATGATAACTATTGTATAATATAAAATAACTTAATATTCAAATGAATAAACATGGCATAGTGGAATGTACACATTAAGTTGTTTAAGAGGTCATGGGTTCAAAACTTAGTGGGCTCACATTTTTCCAATTTTTTCTAATATTTGAACCGATCGGTTGCCATAAAACCGACGGTTCAACGGTTTTATCCGATTTTTGTCCGGTTTTGACCGGTCTTGACCGGTTCAAAACGATTCAAATGCTAGTCCGATTTTAAAATCAAACCAAACCTGTCTCAAGTAGTGGTCGACGGTTGGATCGGACCGGACCGGCCGGTCCGACCGATCCAAACAACCATGCTATCAACTATCAAGAGAAGAGTTGTGGGGGAGAGAGAAAAGAAGAGGACTTAACGGACGTTTGTAGAGAGAGAGAGAGAGAGAGAGAGAGAGAGAGAGAGAGAGAGAGAGAGAGAGAGAGAGAGAGAGAGAGAGAGAGAGAGAGAGAGAGAGAGAGAGAGAGAGAGAGAGAGAGAGACTATCGTAATGATTGAGGGTGGGCCAAGAGGAACCAAGAGAAAGGAGGCGTGGGATGGCCCACAAGTGAAAAAGATGGGTCTCGGCTGGTGGCATGTTCTGTTTGACGTGGTGGTGACACTCACTTTCATGGTGCCAATTTCAATTTTAAGCAAGAATATAGAAACATGAAATCAAGTAAATAATTTTTTTTACTTGATGAACTACTTAATTGGTTTGATTTGATTAAAAAGGAAAAAATCTATATAGTATTAAAAAGCAGTTTTAGTAATCCAATAAATTATTTTAATTTTAATTACAATAACAACAACAAAGCCTTATCTCATTAGGTGAGGTCGGATATATGAATCATACGATTCGTTGATCCATGTTCATGAGATTCGACAGGATTTTACGCTAACTGTCGGAGCCTAACACAACCCTCCTCCTTTATTCGGACTTGGGACCGACTATAGAACATACACGGAGTTTATTTTAACTTCAATTATAATTTATATTAAGAAGTGATGTTTTGACTAGTCAGAATTTTTTTTTCTTTTATGATTTTTCAGAGTGGTTACATTTGTATACTTTTCTTTCACAACCACAAGTGCTCATTCTTTTCTTTCTAAAAGAAAAAAAAATTAAAAGTAACTAAAATACCAATTTTCTTATCTTATATTATATTATCAAAATGACGATAGATATTATATAGAAATAGTTTTTTATATAACTATAACCATAACAAACTAAAACAACAATCTTATATAAAAAAAGGATTATTTTCTCGAATCACCTCTAAATTATCATGATTTTTCAAATCTAACATCAACTATAAACTTCATTTTTTGAATTTCTAAACTATCATGTTTTTTTTTAATTTGTTCCTTCCATCCAATTCCCTCAACTTCTCTATTAACTTTTAATTTTTTAAATTTATAAAAAAACCATTATACCTCTGTCTACGCCTTAAAATTGTAGTTTTTTTTTTGCTTATTTCATATGGCTTTAAGCGTCTAAGGTAAGGGTATAATATTTTTTTCATAAATTTGAAAAATCAAAATTAACTGAAAAGTTGTTGGAATTGGACGAAAGGATAATAGTTTAGGGATTCAAAAAATAAAGTTTATAGTTTAAGATTAAATTTTAAAAAATGTGATAGTTTATGGGTGGTTCGAGGAAATAACACTGTTAAAAATCAAAACAGCTTTAGTACAAAAGAAATAAATCATTTGAACTATTATTATTTGAAAAGAGACACTAAATAAAGAAAACAATGATAAAATAATATATGTGAACATAAAATGGAATAATTTTTCATTAAGTACATATAATTATTTATCCATTACATCGTAAGGAAACAGACATTTTTATACAGAACTTTTCTACTCTAAATTCAATTTTGACAGAAGACTAAAAACATACTAATCATCTAGCAGTTTATATAACAATATATCATTTGGAACTAATTTTTTTTAGTTAAGTAAATAAATTTTATCTGATATTTCCGGATGCAATTATTATAATTCTCTTTCTTTTTAGATATTACCTAAAGAAATAGGATTTTAGGAAAATTGTTTTATGATAGTAAGAAACTTTAGAAAATAGTTTAGTTAATTCTAGGAGAGAGAATTTATAGAATAAATAAAGTTATTCTTTTTCAATTTGCAATTATCATTTTGACTAATAAGAAAACATAATAAATAGATACCCTCCTATTTTATAATGCTACACAAAATTTTATTTCATATCGTTTACACATTATGAGGATCTCCCAATATTTTGATTATTTTTGCATTAAATTCCTATTTTAGTACCATAAAGCATTTAAACCAGTAAAATAATTAAATATTTATTGTAATAATAAATGACCATAATTCAAGCCCAGTTGACATGCAACTAAGTTTTTGTTTTCAGGGAGATAAGAAAATGTGAATTTGTTGAAGTGAGGTCCAGTTTAAATGAGTTAATATCTTTTTGTAAAAATAAAATTAGTTCATTTTTTTGGGATTGCGAGACTCATGAACTTAATACCAAAAATTAAAAAATAGTAATGAATAAGTTTTATTGATGATAATCGAATTTGAAATATTTTAATTCAAGAGTAAAAGACGATGCACTCAATTATGTCATTAGAAAAGGTACTCCATTGAGTTCCATAATACTACGGCTTTAATAGTGTGTCACTTTTGGTACAAATGAAACGAGTTTAGATATAATTTTCTTAATTTTTTCATATATTTCTTCACTAATAATTTATAAGATCATTGGTGATAAAAAAAAACAAAATTCAAATAATCAACAACAATTATATTTATCATTTTCAAATGTTTACAAAGTATAACTATTTTATACAACTTCTTATCTTGTAAATTCATTTTTTTATCATGAATAATTCTCTAAGTTATTAGTAAAAAAATATAAAAAAACGCTTAGTAACTACTATTACTACTACTACTTATTTATTTATTTATTTATTTATTTATTTATTTATTTATTTATTTATTATTATTATTATTATTATTATTATTATTATTATTATTATTATTATTATTATTCCTCGTCTGCCAAGAGAGGGGTAAATAAAAAGGCAAAATGATAAAAAAAAAAGCGGCTCTCTCCTCCTCCCTCCCTGCAAACAAAGAGATTCCAGGGACACGGCCGTGAGCGAGTTCCTCTGCCTCCTCAGTCGTTCCTCCTCTTTCCTCATTTCAACTCTTCAAGGTTACTCTCTCTCTCCCTCTCTCTAATAATTTATGCCGCCTTCTATTTTCTTTGTTCCTTTTCTTTGTTTTTTTTTATATTCCATGCAGCTGTTTTCTTTGTTGTTTCCGGCTGCACATGAAGCTTGATTTGCAATTTAAAAGATCGGATTTTGATCTGGTTTCTGGTCGCCCACTAGCGTGATCGTTGCTTTGCAATTGTCAAAATCCCCACGTTTCTTTTCTCTGTCCTTTTTCTTATTCCATGGCCGGTGGTTTTGCATTGTTCTCCTGTTTCGTGCCTTGATTTTTTCCCTCTTCCTCAGGTATCAGTTCGTGGAATTTTAGCCTCCCTGGACTGTAGATAAATCTAGGGTTTTGGTTGCCGTCGGCTTTGCCGATCGGTTGCCGATGGGGGGAGGGGATGGATCCCGGATTTTCATGATGGTCTTCGCTAAGTCGATTGATGGTGGAGGCGTCTGGGGAAGACGAGGGTGGGACTGTACTTATTATTAGATCCTCGCGGGATTCGAATTCCCGCTTCGGTGAACCAGATGGAAGATTCACGAACTTGTAATTGTGAGCGAGCGTTCGCCGCGTTCCAGAGGGTCCTTTTGCAGATATTAAGTTTTAGTAATGGCTGATATATTTTCCAGCCTTTTGAGACGACTTGGTTGAGAACAATTGGAAGTCTATTCGAGAAAAGGTGGTTACATCCATTTTTGGATCTTGGAGGATGGAGGATGGCGACAAAGGTGATCCGGCCAGGGAGAAAAATGGCTTGCATTTGCCCAAGGACAGGTCCCCAGAGGAGTTCCTGCACACCGAGGTGGACATGGACGAGAGCAGAGCTCTTGCAATGACGGATGGAGGCGGTGAGAGTGATGGGGAGGGAAGCAATGTGGTATTCTCCCGGGAAGCTCCCCTCTTGAACAAGGACACAGGAATCTCCAGAGGATACCCTTGTGCTTCAAAGACGGTGCAACCAAGGGCCTTGGACTCTCTGGAGGAATTGGAGTCCCAAAGGAAGAGCAAGGAAAGAAACAAGCAAGTGAGGAAACTCAGTAAGCAACAAAGGATTGAGCTTGGACGCATGTTTCAAGAAGTGGTGAGCTCGCATGAATGGGGGCTTGCCAAGAACCTGATCAACATGGCTGACCTGCAGACTCTGAATGATGCACTCTGCATAGCGTTGGATTCTATATGGTTCCTGACGACAAGCCAAGAGCTGGATGGGATTACGGGACTGATCAAGATGATTGTCCACAATGGTGCAAGTGATTTCACGAGGGCTGTCCTTAGGACATCTTTTCTGGCTTCATGTGTTTCTGCATGCCAAAGGAAAACCGTGAATCTGGCTGACACTGTAGGTTTAATGGCTCAAAGGTACAACTCTTCTTAGATATTTCTTACATGTTCGGAAATGCTGGAGTCTGCATAATTTGGAGAGAATTAATGCGTTCATTCTAACACATTTGTTAAGTACATATATGATGACCCATTGTTGAATTTGAATGGCCGAAAAGATTAACATCCCTTTATTGACTTAAACCCTTTGGATATTTCTTAGATTGCATGAACGCCTTCAAGAATGTCATGGAGATGAAGTTCTGAAAGCAGAAGCAGCTGCAAAAGTCCAGAAGTTTACAGAATGGGCTCTCAAATGCATCGGTCTTCATTCCCAATGTCAGGAGAGCAGGGGAAGAGGAAACCAAAGATTGATTATGGAGGTCCGCCTTCAATTATCTGCCTTCAGGACCTTTCTGGATCTTGCTGGCAACCATCTTACAGGAAAGGATTTCACGGAGGCCTTTGATGCAGCATGCTTTCCCCTGACCCTCTTCTCCAGCTCATTTGACCCTGGGTGGGCCTCTGGAACATCTGCTACTGGCATACAAGGATTGCTGGGATTGTTGGTAGAGGGAGGAGCAGACAATGTGAACCAATGTTTTCTTGAAGCTGCAAGATTTGGTAGTACAGAACTTGTGCGCATTTTACTTAAGGTAACAAATGTTCTTTGTTTTGTTAATTGTCTGCTTTTAATCTGTATATACTCTTTTTTTGTTTTCTTATGCTTTTAATTGTGTGGCAACCATCCTTTCAAATAAATTAATTAACAACTGTATTTCAACAACAACAACAACAACAACAACAACAACAACAAAGCCTTATCCCACTAGGTGGGGTCGGCTACATGGATCATACGACGCCATTCCGCTCTATTAGTAACCAAACCTTTCGGTATATTATTCACCAATAGATCTTGCTCTATTAGTTCGCCAAGTGTCCGCCTTGGCCTCCCTCTCCCTCTTTTAATCGGACTCCAGATTATTTGATCTACTCTTCTTACTGGCGCATCTAATGGTCTTCTCTGAACATGACCAAACCATCTCAAACGATTCTCTACCATTTTCTCACTAATAGGAGCCACTCCGACTCGTTCACGTATATGGTCATTCCTAATCTTATCTAATCTTGTATGACCACACATCCATCTCAACATCCTCATTTCGGCTACCCCCACTTTACGTTCATGTTGTCCCTTCATAGCCCAACATTCACTACCATATAACACTGCTGGCCTTATAGCAGTACGATAGAATTTTCCTTTAACTTTATTGGGTACTTTTCTATCACAAAGAACTCCAGTGACTTTCCTCCACTTACACCAACCAGCTTGAATTCTATGATTAACATCGTCATCAATCTCACCATCTTGTCTTACAATTGATCCTAAATATTTAAACTTTGTCACTTGAGGAATTATATCCTCCCCTAACCTAACTTTCAAATCGTCTCTAAGTTGTTTATTTGTGAAATTGCTATGCATATATTCTGTTTTATTCCTACTTAAACGAAAACCCTTTGACTCCAACGTATTTCTCCATATTTCCAATTTTGTATTAATCTCTTCTCTTGAATCCGCTAAAAGTACTATATCATCCGCAAATAGCATGCACTTAGGTACCTCCTCTGTGATACTCTCGATTATAGCATCGATAACTAAGTTAAATAGATACGGGCTTAAAGCTGATCCTTGATGTAGGCCAATTCCTATAGGAAATTCATTTGTCTCACCTCCGAGTGTCCTAACCCTAGTCAATGCCCCATCGTACATATCTTGTATTACCTTAATGTAGGCAACATTCACCCTCTTCTTTTGCAAGGCTTTCCAAAGTACATCCCTTGGTACCCGATCATACGCCTTCTCTAAGTCAATGAAAGCCATATGTAAGTCTCTTCTCCTACTTCGATACTTCTCCATCATCCCCCTTAGTAAATAAATCGCCTCTGTAGTGGATCTTCCTGGCATGAACCCAAATTGTCTCTCAGAAATACTAGTCTCCATTCTCAATCTATGCTCAATCACTTTTTCCCATAATTTCATAGTGTGACTCATAAGTTTAATCCCTCTATAATTTGCACAATTCTGAATATCCCCTTTATTTTTGTAAATAGGAACTAATGTACTTAATCTCCAATCATCAGGCATCTTTTTCGACCGTAAAATCTCATTAAATAGTTTACATAACCACAACACACCTTTTTCTCCTAAACATTTCCAAACTTCAATCGGTATACCATCCGGTCCAACGGCTTTACCATTCTCCATTTTCTTAAGAGCTTCGCTAACCTCCGAGACTCTAATTCTACGATAAAATGACCTATTAAGCTCACATTCGCTAACTGTCAAGTCCTCCAAATCACAACGCGAACCTTCACATCCATCATTAAATAGCTTATAGAAATACTCTTCCCATATGTTCTTAATATCTCCTTCAGTAACTAAAACCTTGCCAACTTCATTTTTTATGCATCTTACTTGATCCAAATCTCTCGACTCCTTCTCTTTGTTCCTTGCAATCTTGTAAATCCTTTGTTCACCCGCCTTTGTCCCTAACTCCTTATAAAACCCCTCGTATGCTTTAGCACGAGCATCACTAACTGCCTTCTTAGCCTCCCTTTTCGCCAAACGATACTTTTCCCAATTGTCAGAACTATTGTCCAAGTGTATCGCCTTGAAACAATTCTTCTTATTACGCACCTTTTCTTGGACCTCCTCATTCCACCACCAAGTCTCCTTATCTCGTGATCCAAAACCTTTTGATTCTCCTAAAATGGCTTTAGCAACTGTATTTCCCTCAAAAAAAAATTGTATGGCTTATTTTCAAAAAATTGTATGGCTACCAAGGATCCACTTTTGTGTAAAGGTAGAAATTTCTCATTTGTTTTATCAGTTTTAAATAATCTGTCGATCTTGTTCAGTGGCAATGCCTCCTGAATATAGAATTTTCTCTTGTGAACGCATAAAACTTTATGGAATCTGTGATTTAAGTATTAAGATTTATTATTTCTAGGATTTTTTTATTATTCCAATGCTCCTTTGTCATAAACTTTCATTTCGCATCCAAGTATTGTTAAAAAGATATGTTCCCGTGATATGGAATATTTTCTTTTAAAGGGCATGTGTTCTGGAACATTGTCATATCTTGTAGGAATGCATGTGTATTTCCTTTTGTATGGTTGAAAGCATAGTATCTATTATATTTGACTTGATCTGTTTCTCTAAGGGATCCTTACTGTTAAATTTTTTTTATGACACTTGTCCATAAACATCTTCTCTGGTTTAATGATTGTCACAAGCTTATAACAGGCCCTTGATATACTCCTCCAATAAACTGGCTGTTGATAAGATGTATGTGGCTTGATAATCATTCTACGTGAGCAGAATTAAGTTAAGTAGTTAACGAAAAGAAGACACAAAAATAATCTTTTGAGTCATACTTTCTTTGTGATATCTAACATTCTTGTTCTTGTATTATGACATGACTTAAAACTGGACGTAAAAGCCTAACTGTCATAAGGGTCCTGTCTCAAGTATTGAATAATTTACTAATTTGTCATAATGCAGCACTATGGACGATGGCCAGAATATAGATCTCACTTAATGAAGCTCAGAACAATATTTATTAAGATACATCGAATGAGGATGCAAGTCCTGCAGTTTATTAGGCTTGTTATGTTTGACGAAACTGGTTTACAACAACTGTGATAAACAATCAGGGGAAGGAAAACGGTTATGTTGGAGGGTGGTTCAGTGAATAATCAGTGCTATAAATAGTCCTGAAACCATATTAGGTGTATCTAATATGCATAAACGCTTTTCTACCTACTGAATGAGAATAGAGAAATAAATAATAAATACGAATCATACATCGTTTTTAGCTATAACTAAGAGTTATGTACAATCATTTCTGAGTTTTGTTATATCATGGTCTCACATAGGAAACATTTAAGAGAAATATTTGAATTTTATTGACTCATGCAACTTTTCATTGGAATGGTGATATCAAATTTTCTCTTGTTCCAAAGTGTCTATGTTTCATGTTATTAACAATGATATATAGTTGAATATGTTTTCTAAGATCTATTGTAATTCCAATTTCCCACATCTGATCCTCTCGAAAAATCCACTTGTGAAGAGTTGTGTCTGCTCAACTTTCCACCAGTCTATGCTAAAAAAAACTTTCCATCAATCCTCTTTCTATTAGACAATTGTCATCAATATAAATATGGTTTGTTCTTTAATCACAAGGCCACTTATTCAAGGAACTAGTACACTAAAAAAGAAAAAAATAGTAAAAACCTCATCCTTATGTTACCTTAGTGACTATTTCATGTATTTCTTCTTAGAATTTCATACTCCCAACTGTTTCATGCATGGCTAGGGTAACATTTAATTAGCTGTTCAACAATTCGTTATTTTGGTTTCTCCATATCGTGCATTGAGTATTATGTACAACCCACGCAATTGAAGAAAAATAAAGAAAATTTAATGGAGACAACCAAGATTCTGCAGGAATTAATTTCCAGGAATCATGGTAAACTCAGAGTAACATCAAACACATAGGAAATAAAGAAAGGCACAAAAGTACAAAAAATAGTGGAGAAAAGTGGTAATAAAGTACAAGATTCAGTCAATTATTTTATTTTTTTGTTTTTTATAATTTACAAATTCTTTCTTCTAAAAAATAATTTACAATTTCTTATATCTTCAGCTCCCTCAATATTTGATCTTGGTCAGTCACAGTGCGCTGGATTACTCATTAATAGCAATAAAATTATTGCCTATCTAGGTTTTTCCTTGAAAGTGCTCCAGGATAATGAAAATAATGCATACTGTAAACTTGAGAAATCTGTATGAACACTTACTTTGTGATAAGCATTGCAATTGAAAGAATAATAGTGCTTATATAAATTGGTTATCGCCAGAATTTTTTTCCTATTTAGTTTATTGTTTAAGTTTGCACTCTTTTTATATCAAAGTTCATCTTGTTGATATATAAACTTTTGGTAAAAAAAATGCTGGCTATGATACAAACTGAAAAGATAACTAAAATAAAACTAGGATAACTATTATTGGTAGTAAAAGTGCAAGAATCTTAAACACAATTACTACTAATAACTTGTCAATTCGAGATGACAAATCTCCATAAGTCCGTATGGAGTGGACCAATCTCCAATTACATGTGGTAAACACATTCCAAAGGCTGCTCTAAATCTAAAACCCATGCATGTATTTATAATATGCAAAGGTAGTTACAATAACTATAACAAAACTACAAATATAACTAACTACCACTAACTAATACAAAGTGATATCTTCTAACTACTCACTATTTAATTAACTAGCTACTATCTAATACAAAGTGGTATCTTATCAGGCTATGTGTTGCATGTCATAGATCCTAGTTATACTTCAATCCAATAATTCAAATGTGATTTTGGATAACTCTTTTGCATCATCCATCTCATGCTGGTTTCTGCTGGTATGCTTATAATCAAATGTGATTTAACTTTCTTCATTGTAATTTTCTTGATAGTATCCATCAGCCTCTTTGAGTTACTATTTATCTTCAGCAACAGCATCAAATTACATGTCAAATACCTCACTAGATATATTTCTTAATTTTGTTAGTCGAATGACATTTGATTGAATTTGTGTTATATATCATTCTGTCACTTCAACGAGTAACATTTGTTTGTGTATATTGTTTTAATCACCATTCTCCCTTTCTAATTCACTATCTTCTTTACAGATTGCTCAACAGAACAGCTTGCATGTTGATGTTGATCTTGCCCTTGTCTTTGCCTCTCATTATTGTAAAATTGAAACCATGGAATGCTTGGTTGACGAAGGAAATGCCGCGGGCTTCCTAGGTCCTTTGATGAGAGCAGCAGAGAGAGGTTGCATGCAGGTAGTCCAGTGGTTTGTTAACAGGGGATGCAGGGACATGGAGCTCTGCCTTGCCCTGACAGCAGCCACCTCTAGCACCCAGATAGAAATTGCTGCTTATCTTCTCCCTCATGTTCCCCAACATGTGCTTGCTGCTTTTAGCATTGAGATCCTAAAGGCAGCTGGTGAGAGAAGCCATGGGTCTCTTGAAGGTGTTGCCTTCCTTCTCCGGAGTGACTTCCTTGGTGATCCTGCTGCAACTTATGCTGTGGCCGATAGCATTGCTAGGTCCACTGAAGAGGCAGTGGCCACAGAGTTGAGGGCTTTCCTGAAGGAGCACTGGTCTGAGGCAGCATTTGCCGAGGGATTAAGTGCTGGGCAGAATCATTTCGTGAATTTCATGAGGATTCTTAGAAGGGGAACTTCACCCATGTGCCTAAGGGATCTTCCAGTTCCCTTGGTTAGTAGCATTGCTTACTTGCCGCTGTACAGAGAGTGTGTTCAGGCTGCAGGAAAACTGCTGCCTCAGAAACTCAGAGGGCAACTTTTGGACGCTGCTAGAAGGGTCAGCGGAAGGACTGTGGACATGAATGGTCAGGCAGAAAAACTTTTGGCAATTTTGGGGCATCAGTTGCCCCCTTGTTTCGTTCAGTCTCCAGTTACTGCCCCTGCCTCTTGTAGGTAGTCGTTGACAGTTTGAATCCAGAAAGCAGCAAAAGAAATTTCTACTCTGATACTTTGATGTCTGAATACTCTATACAGCTTCCTGCAAGTCTGAATTAATAGGCAGCCTAGTAAGGTCATTGGCTTGAGAGAGTCCAGGAGGGTGTCAGATGTGAGAATTAAGATTTTATCTGATCATCAGCCTTTGTGATCAGCCATGGGCATAAAGCTTTTGGGCAGCTTATAAACTTTCGGGTACACAGCTTATAAGTTTTTTGGCATCATAGGTTCAGTGCTTGATAATAGGAGAACATGCAGTTTTTTTTTCTCATAAAATTTAAGCCAACAAATTAAGCTGAGCATGCTGTTCATGATCAGATTGGTTTGTCTTATACCGGAAAAAAAATCTCTGTGGATTTCCTGTGCAGTTTTGCTAGTAGTTTCCATCTTGCTTATTGCAGTTTGGAATCCTGGTGCTGGTGGCCATGTCCATTTACATGCACCAGTATCTACAATGAACACAATGAAGTAAATTCCACCTGCTCAGAGCTAGGCATAACCAAGTAGCGACAGCTTTATTACTTTGAGGGTTTAAAAATTAAGTTAACGAATAATATAAAGTTATAAAATATTACAAATCGGGTTGAGATTGGAACGTTCGAATTTTTTAAAATATGTCCAAATTCCTACCCTATTTTTTTCAAAATATTAGAAAAGTCATCCCGGTCCCAATTTAAGGCTGGATCAATTTTTTACCTGTTTTTTTTTTCCCAAACGGGCCGAGTGGGGGGGTGGGGTGACCGAGTTATGCTCACTAGTTTCACGTCGATAGAATAAGTCCAGTTCGATAATTGATGGACTCGGATAAATAATGTATTGAATATTATTTTTAAGTTTCATTAATTAGCAAGCCATTCGATAGGCCGATCATTAATCCATTAATAGTATTAATATTTAAATAGAATTAATTATTACTTATTGTCTACCAATAATAACTAGTAAGCTTCTATAATAAGTAGTTTATCTATTATTAATTTAAATTGTCCTATTATTCATGAAAAAATTAAAGTGAAAAAATGAATAAAAAGATAAAGTACTAAAGAAAATTAAAGGAAAAAAGGATAATTTAGTTATTGTATTATTCATTTTACTAATATATCAACAAAAGAATTCAAGAAAATTCGGAAAGAATGATATGGTGGAAAAAAAAATAATTTGACTAAGGGGCGACCAGCTAGAACTCAAATTATTCTAACAAGAAAATCCGGATTTTATTGCTACACGATAGAACTCAAATTATTTTTATTGACTCGATGCGACCAGCTCCTTATTGTTCCCAAAGAGGTTTAACCATCAAGCAATGCATTCGCCAAATGGATTTCCAAGACTTCAATCCCAAATGATAGGAGAGAAAGTGAACAATGATCTCATGATCATTTTGACAGGTGATGCTTGAACAGTGAGGCCATCTCAATCTGCAAAAAGTTTAAAATCCACATTAGCAGGGACTTCAAATCCAAATGGACGAGGAAACAAAATTCCCATAACTTACTGCTGTCAAAGCAGCTTCCGCACCCTTGTTTCCTGCTTTGCCACCTGCTCGATTCAGGGCCTGCAAATACGACGCAGCATTAAATGGCCGAAACAGGAAAAACTCAAGCTATACTTCAGTGCTATAATTTACGACTTTCTGTTGTTAGCCAACATCAATTCAGGAAACACATCAAATTTATAAAGGATGAAAATTATCAGCTGATAGCATGCTTCAATGAAGAATTATAGTTTTCCATTCTGTCCAGTCCAAAATTCAGAGGAAATAAATCTAAAAAGTTTTATTCGCATGTCATATGCGAACACAAGGGTTATCAGGATGCTCCCATGTTATGTACCAACAAGCTGATGGCATGTGTATAACACAAGGCAAATTAAAAAGTCTGCTTCTCTATTGCACCTAAAACTGAATTGTTGCATTAAGAACTAAGTTTATATTATGACAACATACCTGATCCATGTCATCACAAGTCAGAACACCAAATACACATGGAACACCTGCAATGGCACATGGCAAAGGAAAAAGGTTTCAGTTTCAAAACCAATCACAATGAGCATTGCACTTGCCCTGGTAATAAATAAATAGAAAAGCTTATAACTGAACATGAACCTTGTGTCTAGATTTCGTCAATCGCCTTAAGTTTCAAAATAAGAGCTATATAAATCCAAGATGTACCAATGACATTATGCCAATGGTAATTAATCAACATGCATCTGAGCTCTTAAAAAGAATATGAACCAAAATAATTGACTGAAGAGTCAAATGCAATTCCTGAATAAAAAGAAGTAAATGAACCTGAAGTCAATCCAGCATTGAGTACTCCAGAAGCTGCAGAATTTGCAACGGCATCATAGTGGGTGGTATCACCTCTGATCTGAAAGTAAAAGATCCAGGAAATAGAGTTACTATTGTCTACGTCATTATTAGAAACTCCACTGGATTCATGCATTACTAGGACTTCAAGTAAAGACATTTCTAATAGTATGTTAATATATATAGAGATTACAAACTCAAATACAAATGGCATAGTTTGTATATCATCAACGAAAAGGTTGGGGCTGTATATCACGAATTATTTTCACAAGCTCTAAGACATAGAGTGGTTAATGGTTACCCCTCCTAACTGCAGCAACTCTGGGGCTCAAACTCGGCCTACTAGCTTACCTTGTCTACAACCCAGAATCTGAGATTGGTATTCTGTTTACCCAACTAATTGTTGGTGGTTTTGTATATCATTTAGGAACACATAAAACTTGTCGATGTTATCATTTTTATGACAAGAACCATGGTGATCCTATGTGAGGGAATAAGTTTAAACCTGCCCCATAAAAAAATGTATTATTCAGACCACACATTCATCCCAATAATCCCAAAAGTTATGAAGAACCAATATGTTGACAACCACTTATTTATATAAAGCATAAATCATAGGCAAAACCTTCTCACCAATTGATCATCGTCCAAGGGCGCAAATATCTTTTTTTTAAGATCACATCAAGCATATTGCTAGCTCTTTCTTTCCAGAATATTCATGCAAGTCTAATTTTGTCAACAACAACAACAACAAAGCCTTATCCCACTAGGTGGGGTCGGCTACATGGATCATACGACGCCATTCCGCTCTATTAGTAACCAAATCTTTCCGGCTACATGGATCATACGACGCAAGTCTAATTTTGTCAGATTAACAAAATTTCCAAAGGTAGTTACTCTGTTTGAAATAGCAATCAACAATAACGTTACTTTGTAAACTCTTGACCTCTTACATGATAATAACAATAAAGTTCAAATATACCGAAAATCATTTTCTATATTTGAGGAAGAATACATCAAAGTAGGTTGACAAACAAACACAAACTATTTTAGAGTGATGAAAAACAACGATTACCACAGCTCCAATGCACAATACAGCATCAAAGTTGCCGGATCTGCCAAGTCTTTGTGCAACAACAGATATTTCAAAGCTACCTGGGACTTTCACAATCTGGGGAGAAAATACATTTCTAACCTTAGAAGTAAACAAAGAAAAACGTTGACTAGATAGAATGGGACGATGGAAGTTACAAAATAGCTACTATTGTAATGGCAGTGCATATTTCAATTTCCTTGAACATAATGGAACTGAAGAAACTGAAGTTGTCATACAGTAATGTCATCATCGTCAACCGAGTATCGTGTAAAAGTTTCCAGAGCCCCCTCTAGTAGTAAGTTGGTCACAACTTCATTAAACCGTGCCACAACCTGCATGAGGTAAGATTACTGGAAATGAGGCAACGAATAGCTGCACCAAAAATTTGTTTAAAACTTTTACAGCATTTAGAGGCGAAAGATTGGCCTTCTTTCTCCATAAAACGACATCCACATCTAAAATTTTCCTTTTAATTTATTTTACTAAGAACAAATTCGAAGGTGGCAATTGATCAAACAAGTCATCTCCCACTCACAATCGCAAACTTCAGCCCGTCGGTCTTCGTCAGCGAACCAAGAAGGCGCTTCGTCCCAGCCGCCACAACCGGGGCACGTCCGTTCCTCGAGATCACCAATTCCAGTGGAGGGACTGCAGGGAGGACATGGAGGACGCAGATATCAAGATACGGAGACAGATTGAGCAGATGATATAGCAAGTGGAGAAAGAACTGCTACTTCGAATTGAAGGAGAGAGCGAGATGGATATGGGAGGGGAAACGGAGTTCAGACTCCTCGCAGCTGGAGAGAGAGAGCATCTGCGGTGAGCGGCGACGGCGAGCTCCGGTGCCGCAGTAAACGATGCCATGTCAAAGACCGAGGTCGAACAAGTGTAAGGCCGGTCGAGTCGTCCTTCCGGTTTAACTGGAACAACTAGGGCGGGAGACGATTGTGTAATAATTTATAATAAAAAAATGAAATAAGAAAAGTTAACATAAATTAACAATTTATTGAATCTTAAAAAAATTTAGTGTGATATTTTACTAATTAATAAAAAATTATTTTTTCAAAAGAAAATATTATTTACTTCTACAATATTTTCTGGAAACGAAAGATTATATTTCAGAAGGAATTATTATTTACTTTTAGGAAGGATATATTACTTATTTTAATTAAACTCAAATTGTATAATTAAATTTTAAATACAAAAAAGAGCACATTGCATTCTTAAAATGAAACATTATTTATTTTATTGAATTATTTATTTATTTGGACTCAAATTGAATTCATTGTTTCATTTTTTTAATTCCTTAAAATATTTTTTTATAAAAATGTAATATTATTTATTTTGTTCTTTTAAAGAAGGAACTTTAATTGATTTTATTATAATTGTCATTTTTTTAGAAAGAAAATATAAGGAAAGATTAATTTTAATTGGACTCAAATGAATTCTTTGTCTTAAATTATTTTGACTCAACTGAATTTGTTATTTTAATGTTTTCATTTAAAAATAATACATGTTTGAAAATCATCCGCCCTGCACCCACCCTCCGAGTATATGATTCAAAAGGAATCACACAAGGATAGATTGATAGAAAACACTAGTAAAATACCCACCGGTACTCATAACCCAGCAGATAAAGTACTTATATTTTAAAAAAATTGAATATTATTTATTTTATTACACGTACATTTTTTACTCAAATTATCATTTTAGAAATACACTATACATTATCATTTTAGAAATGATATATTATTTATTTTATTATACATGTACAACCTTTTGGAAATAGAAGATTAATTATTTTAATCATACCCAAATTTATAGAAAGAAAAGATTAATATTAATTTGACTCAAATTTATTTAATTATTTTTAAATTTAGAAAATAACACATTATCTTTTAGAAATGAAATATTATTTACTTGTACACTATCTTCTAGAAAAAAAGATTATATTTTAGAGAGGAAATATTATTTACTTGTGCATTATATTTTAGAAAAGAAAGATTATTTATTCTAATCATACTCAAATTGAATAATTACTTTTTAATGTCCAAAAATAATACATTATCTTTCTAAATAAAATATTGTTGACTTATTGAATCCTTTATTTTAAGTCAAATTGAATTCACTAATTCATTATTTTTAATTATTAAAATAAAACATTTGAATGTAATATTATTTATTTTGTTATTTTAAAGAGAAAATATTATTGATTTTCTTATACTTGTCTTAGGGGTTTAAGAGAAATCCGACCAATCCAAAAAGTCTACTCAATAAAAGATGAAAAGAAAAATGAACTAAAAATTAAGAATCCCAAATATGATTTAGTATTTATTTTAATATATAAAAATTCGCCCCACAAAATTAGGCTCCACCTGCAAAACCATAGGGGCCTATTGAGCCCATTTTTTATTTAAGAATTTTAATTTATATAATTAGTTTATAATGTATCAGTTTTTTTATTATATTTATAATACTTTTTTAATATGGTTTCCTATTTTTCTATCACTTTATGGAACTCTCACTCAGTCGTTTGGAAACTTTAAAATTTTAGTAGTATATTTATATTTACTTATAAAATTATATATATTTATATATATATTTTTAAATTAAGGCCTAAAAAAACTGATGAGCTAGAGGATAGTTTTTAATTTTTTAAATGGCTTTAAGATAATTTTTTAATTTAGAAAATTGTCCTAAGAAATAATGGATGCTTTTTTTTAAAAGCGACCCACTACTTTCACCCCTAAGTCCATATTAGGAAGAACATATAAAGACATATTAATTATTAATTGGGTTCAAATTGAATGTTTTATTTTAAATTATTTTGACCCAATTGAATTCATTCTTTTATTTTTTTATTCCAAAATATTACATTTATCTTTTAAAATTTTAAAAATTATTTATTTTATTATACTTGTACATGACTTTTTAGAAAGAAATATATTTATTTAATCAAAAAAATAATACATTATTTTTTTAGAAAGGACGTATTTTTTTATTATATTTTGTGCATTACCTTTTAGAAAATAGATTACTCATTTTAATCATACTCAAATTGATAGAAAGAAAAGATTAATCTTAATTCGACTCAAATTGAATTCTTTATTTTATATTATTTTCAATGTAAAAAGGAAATAATCTGTTAAAAAGAAAATATTATTTACTTGTACATGAACTTTTAGAAAGGAAATATTATTTATTTTAATCATACTCAAATTAAATCATTTATTTTTTAATTCCAAAAATAATATAATTATCTTTTTTAAAATTTAATATTATTGATTTGATTGAATAATTTGTTTTTAATTATTTTGTACTCAAATTGAATTAATTATTTTGATATTTTTATTCCGAAAATAATACATTTATTTTTTAAAAGTGAAATATTGTTTGTCTTATTATGGTTGTACATTACCTTTTAAAGTGGAAAGATTATTATCATACTCAAATTAAATTTCAAATAAATGACTGTCGCCATATATTTTATCAATATTTTAATTAGTAGCATGTTACTAATATGTTTTATACATTATGTAACATTGATTTATGTTTTATAATATAAAGTTATATTATTTTTCTAATATTATTATGAGTTAGTGACTTGAAAATTGAGAGAATTAAGGTTGAATGAGTTAGTGACATCGAAATCTATAGTTGGAATATCTAAGCAAAGATTTACTAGTACTTGAGTGATTTTTAATACTTTTTATCCCTCTAAATGGGCATCGATTCTATAGGGTGCTAAACAAGCTTAGAGTGAAAAATAAGTATCTCATTCTTATGGTCGCGGACTTGCTTGACCAACTTGGTCACACAAGTTTTACTAAGTTGGATGTTTGTTCAGGCTACTCCCAGGTTTGTATTACCTATGAAGTTGTTTAGTAGATGGTGTACTTCAGACATTGTGGCTATTTCAAATTCCTAGTGACATCGTTCGTCCTTATCAATGTCTCCGACAATCTTTTGCATTCTCATACATAAGGTATTATAATATTTTCTTGACATATTTGTGGTTGTTTACCTCATCGACATTATTGATCTATAGCCACATCATGAAAGGATCACATTGAACATATCAAACAAGTGTTTAAGTGTCTTTGCTACTTCTTGGAGTATATCATTGAAAATGGAAAGCTGAGAAACATTCGAGCCATCATGAAGTAGAAACCGTGGATTGTTGATCCCATTGATCTAATGAATTACTATCGACAATTTGTTAAGGTAACTTATATCCCTTGAAGAATCCACCTAAAGATGCATAATTGGGAGTGGATGCATACTAAGTGCATTTAAAAAGAATCGGTACTTTCCCTATCATATTATATGAAGACCTCGAGGTGCATACTGAAATAGATATTCTTATGTAAGAGGGGCACCCGATGACATTTTAGAATTACAATCTCAACAACATGAATATCATATAAGTGAATATAATGATGGTGATCCACTATCCAAAGATGTGATTGTTGATCCCATTGGTCTAATGAATTACTATCGACAATTTGTTAAGGGAACTTATATCCCTTGAAGAATCCACCTAAAGATGCATAATTGGGAGTGGATGCATACTAAGTGCATTTAAAAAGAATCGGTACTTTCCCTATCATATTATACGAAGACCTCGAGGTGCATACTGAAATAGATATTCTTATGTAAGAGGGGCACCCGATGACATTTTAGAATTACAAGCTCAACAACATGAATATCATATAAGTGAATATAATGATGGTGATCCACTATCCAAAGATGTGATGGCATTACCCTCTCAAATTGCACTTTTATATCAAGATGGGCAATGCCAAACCAAGCACGTGAAAAGACTTTACAATAGAGTTCGACAACGTCTTGAAGTACAAATATGCAAGATGAATCTCATTATTGACGCTTTTCAATCTAAGTGTAGAATTGACAATTATGTTTCTCTCAAGTCAACCAAATCGAGAGGATTAAAAAGATATTGAAGTTAAATTTAGATCTCATGCGAATGAACTTGTTCGAATAAGCAAGCGAGGGTAAAATCACATTTTGTAGGTCATCTGCCAATAATTCACTAAAGGGCCGTTTGGTGCATTATTGATTTAATTAACTAATAATTTAGATCACCGATTAAATAGCTTATCACTATTTAAATTACTGGTAATATCAAATTATAGTATTTGACAATTATTGGTAATATAAATAATGGCTAAAATAGTTAAAGAAAAATTACCAAAATATCCCTAAAAATTATTTTACATGTTCATCATATAGGTATCATAAATAAAACAAAGCAAAATACAAAAAAGTGAATATAGATAAAATAATATGAGATAAAATTAAGAGATATTCGTAAACTATTCACATAATAAAGAAGATATAGTTAATTAATATTTATTTACTAATAAAATATTAAAATTAAAAAATTACGAAATAGATATCTTTTGTCAAAATGTATGTCAAATAGTTGGTAATCTTGAAGTCATCTCCTCTGCTTGCGCTATTTGGATTACCAATGAGAGATTACTAGAGCAATTAAACTTATCAGTCAAACGAGATAATGTGACGGGACCTGAGAATTAATTAGTAATTTATCTAAATTACCTCATACCAAACAACCCTAAAAGAGCTGAAGAAGTTCTTTGTCATTTGAGGTTGGAAGCACAAGGAGTATTTATTTTGATGGAAAGGAAGGTTAGACGTTGACACAAGTTGAGAGCTCGATGGAGAAAGAAAGTTGCGGAATGTCAATTCAAGTAGAAGATTGAAGAGTTTGAAGTTGTAATGTCAAGAGCATTGCGGACTTACGTAAGGGATAATATCATGAACATTATGCCTTGCGTCCGGCAATAATGAGTGTTGGCCAAATTATCTTATTTTTTCTTTCATTTTTTTATCTTTTAAAGATAATTTTTGGGGCCCTTTGGCTTAGCTAATAGAGAATAACTTATAAGTTGAAGTAATGATAAGTATTTTATTGATTGAAATTTATTTTAAAAAATAAATATTTACATGTTTGTATAGCATTACTTATATTAATAATAACTAGTTAGTTATCATACGACTAACTGATTATTTTTTAGAAACAAATAATCATTTCCCTACTTATTTTTTTACTTATAAGTATATTTGATATATTTTTATCAGTCATATTATGAAGTTATCAAACAACTTTTTCAACTAACTTTTTCTTATAAACTTAGCCAGGGGACTTTATTATAGAGCTGGTCAATGATATTTTTATAATAAGTGCAATTAAAAATTGCACCGAATGATGGTCCTCATGATATATACTCGGCATTCTCAATGACCTCTGGAGACATTAGACTGATTGAATCTGTACAGAAATTTTATTTTAAAAAATATAATATTCTTCTTATATTCTTATTATATTATCTGTTTTGTTCAAAATGAATAAAATTTTAAAAAATAATATTTTATAACTATAATATTTCATTACTAATAGTTGATATTTATTATTATTTTTGAAAATAATACATAATAATATAATAATACATGAATAAATAATAAAAAT
Organism: Pontederia crassipes; assembly: GCA_030549335.1. Taxonomy (NCBI): domain Eukaryota; kingdom Viridiplantae; phylum Streptophyta; class Magnoliopsida; order Commelinales; family Pontederiaceae; genus Pontederia; species Pontederia crassipes. Next base: position 51,552,418 of record CM060189.1, on the reverse strand, counting down.
AAATCAAAGGAGAATAGAGATATTCATCTTTTTGAAAGAATATAGATGTTCTCAATTTTTTATTAAAATCAACGGTTTCATCATTTTCAAGATAGTTTTTAAAAAATCAAAGTTTGATTGCTTTATTTTTTGATATGAATCGGGAAATGCCTATAATGTGATAGAATAATGTTCTAGCAAAGTTAGATGTTCAAGATAATGGTGTGGATATAAGGCATAAGGAAATTGAAGATAATCAAGAATGTTTGCAATTTACAACTGATCCAATTACATGATCGAGTAGACCAAATCCAACTTGCCAATGTTTTAGTCCACATAAATTGGACCAAATAAATTATGATTTTATCATATTTATTTGGAATCTTCGAAATTAATTATACATGAAAATTCTACTAAGATTTGTAAGAGGAAATTGATTTGTTTATTTCAAGAAACTAGTTACGTTTCTCGTAGTCTAAGTTAGGGTCTTTTCTTTCCGCCCAAATTCTATTTGTAGGACTTATAAATACTGGTGTTTATTATTATTTCAGACATATTTGAATCTATGAATATTTTGGCTTAATTGCTTTTACTGTGAGGGAATTCCTACAACTCGTTCTTCGAAAACTTTCGCCGTTAATTACAAGGTTGGTTATCTTGTTATTAAATCTATCTATTTATAATATCAATTGCTTGGTTCATTATAATCTTGAGATTGATATTCCGCTGCCCTAAAAATTCGTTTGATCTGATTTCTCTTGATTATCATATATTGTTTCGGTCACTCAAGGCATTGTTCTTGAGCATCGTATCATTCTTAATCCTCTCGGTGTTTGACTATATTATGAGAATATTATAATATTCTGTCGGTTAATCTCGAATCAAACGGCGCTGGCCAATATTTTAATATGTCGGACAGTAGAAAAGAGGAACTTAATATTTCCTAAATACCTTTGTGATTAAGCATTATACTCTTAATATACACTAGCACTTTCTTTACATTTGGTGGCTTGGGAAACAACATTGTAAAATTATTAATATGCTTCACACAACACCGACAGATAATTAATTATTAATCATGAATATTTATTAGTCGAGATCTTATTTAACATTGTAAGATAATCGAAGATTTGGATATTGGTGAACGCTCGTGAAGTCTTATAAATGCTATTAATAATAAGGGTTTTTTCCGCTGATCCCTCTTGAACTATAAATTTTTTTTGCGTCTACCCATGTCTTTCGAATATTTTGCTGGAACTATACCGCTTTTTCCATTTAAATCCGTCCGTCAACCTCTGTCAAATTTTTCATTAATTTATAAAAGAACCAAATTGCCCCTCCCTCATATCATCTAATATTAAAAAAATAATATATTATAAAAATAAAATAAAGGTTACTTCGCCTGAATATCAGGCGAGGTCGCATCCGGCGTGATGAGGGGCGTCCCCGATGAAGTAAACATTTTTAATTTTATAATATATTATTTTTTAATTTTTTAATATTAGATGATACGAGGGAGGGATAGTTTGGTCATTTAGATGATACGAGGGAGAGATATTTGGTCATTTCATAAATAAATAAAAATAAAAAATAACGAAAAAATTGACAAAAGTTAACGGATGGACTTAAGTGAAAAATCCGATATAGTTCAAAGGGGGTAGCGGAATATTTAAAAGACATAAATAGACGCAAAAAAATTCATATTTCAGGAGGGGTCAATGGAAAAAACTCTAATAATAATCATCAATATGTTTTGAATCGCATCATAAAGATTTTATGAGCTGAAAAAAAAATAAATTGTGATAAAATCTCGAGATATATCCTCCGTCAACCTTTTTGTTGGCCGTCAAGGCGAAGCAACCTCAAAAATCGAAACGCATGCTAAACTTGTGGGCCCATGAAATCAAGATAGATCCAACAATAATTATCGGCTTTAAGAGCAATAAGCCCATTAGGGGTCAAAGATTGCAATTTATAAATAAATAAATATGAGAACAAGAAGACGAATTGAGTTTGAAACATTTCACTGCAACTTTCGATCCAAGTATCCCTCCATGGAGGAAGTCGTCGACGCGATGAGCAAGGCCTATGACGACCTGGTGGCGGCGGTGGCCGACGTGATCGAGGCGAGCGAAGGATCGCTCGGCCAAAGGAGCGCGACGACCGACGCGGCCCTCGACAAGTTCAAGCACCGCTGGGAGCTCTTCAGGGCGTCGTGCGACGGCGCGGAGTGGGTCGTCGAGACGGCGAGGAAGAGAGTCGCCGCGGACAACGTGGCGGACGTATCGTGCCCGATCGTGCCGGAGCGATCTGCTCCGATCGGTCTTCCGCCCCTCAGCGTCCCGCGGCTGGAGCGAGGGTTCCGCGCCATCCTCTCGGTCGAGAAGGCGTTACGGCACCAGCACGCGGACCACGACGCCCCCGCCCCCGCCCCCGCCCCCGCGGCAGACTCGTCGCGGGGGAGCTCGGACGACGCAAAACCCTCCGAGGATGAAGCAAAATAATAGAAAGAATCCTTCTGCTTTGGCTGAAACGATGCTTCGGTTTGTATGTTCCATCTCTTTTCCTGCATTTTTTTCCATCGCCAGGTCTCAGTGCGCAAATACGTGACATTAGAGAACTGCAAATTGGAGTTGCGTTTTCTGTCACGGAGGTAGCTTTCAGATGCCATCCTAAATAACATTCTAAAGAAAGAACTATGCGGTTGAAATGCAGTTTTTGTATGTGATATATGCACAGGAATCGCACTGTTGCATCCACTAAATATACATGAATATCACTGCATTGTTCAGTTCAAGTAAGTTAACATCACATGTGTTAGCTGCATTGCACTGGGACTAAAACTACAGCAGCTGCATGGATCCTAAACAGTGCATCATGATCCTGAACACTGCATCATGCATGCATACATCGTTCTTCTCTCCACATAGTTCGACATATGCAAAAGAGTTAGTGCAGAACATTGCTCCTGATTATTTCCACAACCCCAAGAAGTATTATGAATCGAGTGAGGATTGCAGGATTGTTATCAATGAACCAACCAGAAGTTTCATTTTTTTCTGGCCTACTGCACAATGTAGCTTCTCTTAGAACAAAAGTATTTCTAGTGGAGGGCACGTATGTATGAGATAAAAAGTAAAAACATGACAGGGCAAGTAACAGCACCATAATTTGAAGGATTTGGAATGAGGCAGAGGTGGATCAAGACAGGAAGAGATGCGTTTCTTTTGAGCACCCAAGTGTCACATAAAACACTTGAACATACGACCAAGCAGTTCCTTGCTGCATCGCCGGATTCCAGGTCGAGTTTAAAATGATTCTTTATACACAAGGCAATTCTTGATAGCAACTCATAAAAATTTGTACTGTCTTAGTTGCAAGTAAAATCCACATCCATAATCTTATTCTATTGTGCACAACAAGATGAAGTTAACCGAAGTACAATGCTCTTCGGCTATTCTATGATCTTGACACAACATGTAATCTTCCCAGAATTTATTCCTTTGTCATTGATCCCTATTCTTTGACCAAATATTTGACGAATTAACTCAGAAAAATCAAGCTTACAATAACGAAAAATAGTTCATCGTATTAGGCTGCGAAAGCCAAATAACAAATGATTGGATGAGTTTTTCAAAATAAAAAAAAGAAATAATTAATGTATAACGTTATCCACAAACATCCGTTGCTGCAACACCTCTCCAACCATAGAATTATCAAATTTCTGTAGGATTCCAATGTAGAAGAATGAAATTCCTATGAGCTATGTCATCAAGAATGTAAAATAATACAATTAGACAAAAAAATTTGTAATAAAAGTTAATCATGCTTATCAAATGATACCCTTTATCAATTAAAGTATAACAATTATGGAACGATCAAGTTGGCAAGTAATCAAATGGTCACATATCATCGTGACAAGCTTTTGCGTGACAAGCGTAGGCTCAGTTCCAGACCGCTTAGTTTGCGGGGGGTGGTTAACGTGAATCAAATCTTCTCTAGATAAGATGTATTGTGCAGTTTCAATCTTTAGTTATAACATATCTATTGTAACATCTTATCTGTATTGTTAACCGAAATTTATAAAGGGTGCCTCTATTGCCACCAGGGGTGTTCGGCGGGTCGGGTCGACCCGCGAACCCGACGATCGACCCGGATCGGACCCAACCCGACCCAAAAATTCGATTTTTTTATTTTTTTAATTTTCATCCTGTATTATGTATAAAATATAAAAAATATTAAAATAAAATATTTTAAATATGTAAAATAATGTTTAAATGTTTAATAAGTTATTTTATACTTTTTAAATAAATATTATATCCAACTCGAACCGGTTCGGGTTGGATCGAATCTGACCTTAAAAAATGGGGCGACCCGACCCGATCCGACCCGTGAACACCCCTAATTGCCACTCCTAAAATTACTATTGCCACTCCAAATATTTATTTTGGAAACTTAATCCTTTTTCTTACTTTTCCTTAATCTACGAATCATTCCACTGAAAAAAGTGCAAATTGAGTTAGAAATTGATAAAATGTATCCGCACTATAAGTTACAATAATAAAATCTGTCATGCTTCATTTATCTTAAAAAATTAATTACGATTGCTTAAACATTGACAATGAAGAAGAGGAAAAAAGGAGATAAAAAAATATTAAAATAATTTAAGTGACATCGTGCATGAAGGAAAAAGGGAAAATATGATGAGAAACCGACGTCAGAGAAATAACATAAAAAAATCAAATGAAAAAACAAAAGTCTGAATGGTAAAGTTGTCCAAAAATAAATATTTGGAGTGCAATAGTAATTTTAGGAGTGGCAATAGAGGTAACTAAATATGTATCTCATTGTTCAATGCAAGATATGCAAAAATTCATCATTCTTGTGCATTATCGATGGTAACTAAATGAGGATAGCTAACTCAGGATGACTAAATGAGCTCGGGAGTGAATCCTATGTTCTCGGCAAGCTCACATAGGGCGGCCACCGCCCCCCTTTTTCGCAACCACTGGCGTGTAGAAGAAGAAGAAGGCGGCAATGTCAGACGATCTGATGATCGCTGATATGATAATCACCGAGGAAAAAGACAACGCCAGGCATTCGTTTCCTCCCTCCCCTCTCTACGCCGGCAATGATAACGATGGCGCCAGGCGACGACGACAATGAACGACGATGGTGTTTGGAGACGACGATCTCTGTGATGGAGCTCCAGCAAGGGGAGATCGACATTTGGGCGACGATGCTCTCTACGATGGAGCTCCGTTTGCATTCGATCAGTGAGGGAGGAACGACAGCGAGGGAGGAGGAATGGCGGCAAGGCCGCGAGAGAGGAGGAACGATAGCGCAGGAGATGCCGAAAGTCGTGCATGTTGGCACGGAAGACGTTGGAACGGCGGTCGCGCGCACACACTGGAACGCTGACGTCGGAAGATGCTATCCCTCCAACGTGCTGAACTCCTAATCCCCCTCCAACGCACGTTGAACAATTCCCCTCCAACCCCTGCACGCTGAACTGCTCCAACCCCTCTCCGAGCCGGCGCGATTACATTAGAGCCATCGATCACAAATTAGACGTTATGAAGTTGTAGGACGCAGGATGCTACCAGATGTGGTAGCACCCTAATATTCCTCATATATATATATATATATATATATATATATATATATATATATGAAGTTAGTGCTTTAGATTGTGGTGTGCGTGTCTTGTTTGAAGCCGTCAAGCTGCCGGACGTGAGTTCACTCTACAAGAGATGTCGTCGATTCGTATCAGTCACGATGTCTAGGCACTCCAACCGAGTTCACTCTTGACTATATTTCAAGGTAATGGATTAATGTTGTTACTTTAGCGAGGTACTCAAAAGCTAAAATTGTATGCGATCCGTCGAGCCACGACTAGAAAAGCAACTAACTTAGAACTAAAAAATATGAGGACAAAAAGAACATTCACTAGTGTTGCATGGTATTTATGATGTAATTGGTCAAATACGTAAACATCCAAATACGAATCAATTGAAATCATGCATGATAAGATGTGCGTCGTCTGGAATGTACAAGTACGATGTTTCTAAGGCAAAGCGAGTAACATGGATGTTTGAACGACTATGTATTATTTATAAATTATAGTATTGGCTCACATGATAGTTGAGTAGCAATACAATGATAACACGTCATAATATGAGCTCACACATTGATTGAGCAGTTATGTAGTCATAACTTTTGGCTCTCAAATTGATCGAGTAACTATGTATCCTTAATAAATCATAGTATAGGCTCTCAAGTGGTTGAGTGACTATGTACCCTTAATAAGTCATAATTCTTTCTTAATTATAAATGTACTCATGGGTCGCATGATTCATTTACCATAACGAACATTTATTAAAATCAAGTACGGGTAAGAGCCCATTACGTGCGAGTGGGAGATTATTGGACAATACGCCCATTATGGGCCCTTTGCACATGCAGTTGAATAAACTGCATGAGTATGCAGTCGTGGTAACTGCACGTCAGTAATTGGCTACATATGTATAAGTCTTCTTTGTCAATTTTGTTCCTTTTAAATGCACGGAGCATCATATGCTGATGTTTGAACTCTAGTCTCTGAAAATTGAAAATTGTTTGAAAATTTTGTTCCTTTTAATTTGTGTTAAAGATGCAGAGAGTAATCTCACTCGGATCATAATTAGAAGTCTTGAATTTAATAGTCGTCAAACATATCTCTTGCATAATGATGTCATGTAGGCCTATATTACCGATTAATGTCGTACGGATTGAATGATCGGCACCAATTTTCAAATACGGGATGCGTGAATTGAAAAATCGACACCACTGTTCGTAAGCGGGGAGCTGGCCACCCAAAAAGAAAAGAATATCACGTGTTAACAATTTCTCATCTTGAATATTTTTGTAACGACCCAAAAATCCACCATAATTTTTTTGATCATTTAGAAAAATTTCGCGTCGTTAGCCCATTCGCCATACATCATTTAATCGTAGACAACTTAGAGTACATCATTAACCACAATGTTCAAATAGAACTATAGGACTTATTTGAACCAAAACATGTGCAACACTTCGTCATGAGCTTGAATTGCCATACATCGCTTAACCTTAATTACCAACACGGATTCAGAGTGCAAAATTTCCAGTTAGAGTATGTAAAGATCATGCATGTTATCCTATCACATACATGCAATGCATCATCATCATAATATCATGAACATATAACATGCATGCCATGAACCATATCATAAACCTTACATGACATTACATCATGCTTACATTCATCCTTCATACAATATTCAGGAAGCATAAACATATGCAAGCACCATAGAATAAAAATATACATTCATATCATTTATAACATACATGAGATATCATTTTAGTGCACTTTCATTATCACGTACATTCTAAGAGTTTCTTCATAATGTACATTCTTGACTTCTTTCATATACTTTTCCTCAGGGTTGCTTTATAACCCTTTGTGTTTTATTTCATTCTTCTTTCTTTATTCTGTGATCCTCCACGTGTCATCTTTATCCTTCATCTTTATCACATAACAATATTTTGAATTTCATTCCATATCATAAGTCATATTTTAGAAACACATATCATAATAGTAAGGGACGTTATCCTTAATTATCTTTAGAAATACACACATTTTATGACGAGGTACATTGTTCCTTAGAAAGTACATACACAAATACAAGACTTTACTTTTTAAGCTTAGGTCCACTTGAAGTACATACATAAGTGTAGAATTTTATTTCATCATCATCTTTATCTTTCTTTATTATAAAATGCTTTGAAGTTAAATTTCACTTTCATTTTTACTTTATCTTATAATATCTTTCATCTTTACATTGAGAAATTTCAAACACCTTTTAAGTGACATACCGAATTGTCTCAATCACCATAAGGTGAAAGACATTTATTTCTCATTTTTACATTCAATACTTACTTTCATTATATTCCTCATATATCATGCTTCATCATTGTTTAATAATCAGTACATATGGTCATCATTACATTAGTTGATAGGGAACTAGAAAATCTCAAACATCTTAGGTGATGGCCTTATTTCTTAAAGAAGTCTCAATCACCATAAAGTGAAAGACATTTACTTCTGAAAAATCTCAAACACTTTTTAGATGATGACATTATTTTGCAAAAAAGTCTCAATCACCATAAAACGAAAGTCATTTACTTATGGGAAACTTCAAACACCATTGGGATGATGAAATTATTCTTCAAGAAGTCTCAATTACTATAAGGTGAAAGGCATTTATTTCTTACCACATCTTTCATCTTTACATCGTTATTACATTTGTCTATAAGGCACTAAAAATCTTAAACACCTTTTAGGTGATGATATAGTTTTCCAAAGAAGTTTCAATCACCATGAGATGAAAGACATTTACTTCTTGTCTTCATCTTTCATTTTTACATCATTACAATAGTTTATAGGAAAAAATCTCAAATACCGTTTTAGGTGATGACATTATTTTTCAAAGAAGTCATAGTCACCATAGAGAAAGATATTTATATCTGAGAAACCTCAAACACCTTTGGGTGATAACATTATTCTTCAAAAAATCTTAATCACTATAAGGTGAAAGACATTTACTTCTTCCCATAATCTATCATTTTTGCTTAATTGAAGGCTCAGGACAACATCATTATAACTAGGACAATGTCTCCTAGAAAATTTCAAACACCCTTAAGGCGAATGACATAATTTCATGAGAAGTCTCAATCACCTTAAGGTGAATGACATTTACTTCTTTTAACATAATATGTGTCGAAGCATTTCCTTCAATTTCATTAGTCATCAATTCATCAAACAATCACATCAATGTGTTATATACAACCAATACACATCCATACATAATGTATATACATTAAAAAATAGGTTGAATACATCTTACAAGACATTTTCCAACGCCAATCGTGCCCAAAAGTGTCATGATCACGGCTGTGCCCATCATAGACGGCCGTGTCTAACCTTGTCATGGGCGTGCCCAATTTTGTCATGGCCATGTCAGCCTCAGTCATTCCAGCCTTAACCAAATTTCAACATTGCTCTCACTCACAGTTGTGATCAAATTTGTCACGGCCGTGCCAGGCCTTGTCACGACCATGACACAAGCGCCACAGGCATGACCGAAGGCCTTTTTATCCCCTCGATTTCCGCTCAATCATGACCATTCTTAGGGTTGGCACGGCCGTGCTGGCGTACTAAAATCCCGATTTCTAACTTGAAAATCTCAATTTTTGAAATCAAAACTTCAGTAAAGATAATCTAAAACATTATAAAAGATTGCAGGTATGATCTCTCAACATAAAAGAAACATAGAACATATTAAAGCATTCGATTTCCCTTCATCATCAAGACTTGGGGCTTTTTCTCATAAATTCATACAACTATCGGAATCTATTCTCTGTATAGTATTTTGACAGCAGACACTAAATTATTAATAACTTAATTTATTCTTGTTCTTTTCAAATGATTCTAATTTTCACAGAAAGATAACATGAACCTTTAACTTGTGAATAAATTTTAAATCTTAATTCAATATTTCTAATTTATTATACTTTTTACAATTTCGTCTCGCTGTTACTCGAGAGACAGTAGTCCGATATTTGGATTATAACTATTTTTCAACATCTTCAAATATGATGAAACAAATTTCTTTGAAAACTAGAGAGGACTTTCAATCCATATATTATTTGTAATTGTTGGACAAGTAAAACCTACTCAAATAATTCTACAAAACAATCACGAATTTAATAAATTATGCAACATTAATCATGTAACCCTCAATCAAAATCCCTATAAAAATAAAGTCTTCTTGAAACTCTCAATCTAAACAAAAATATCATTGAGAGAGGAGAGAAGGATTTGAATCTCCTGTACATTTAGATTTTATATCTAAAACCTTTTTTTCCTAATTATCTTATATCCTTCTTCATCATTTAGAAGTCTCTAAGTCTTCTTGTCATTTTCCTAGAAATTTTGATTTTCTCTTTCTTGATCTTAAAATATAGCCACAATGAAGGATAGGACTTTAGATCTCCTAACCTTAATATTTTTTTAACGAAAAAGAAAAAGAGAAAAGAGGGATTGACGACTAGATTTTTAAGGAATTAATAAACTTTTGAATCCTTTATATAGAATTTATATTAAGACTTTGGTCAAAAGACCCAAATACCCTTTACTCAAAATTTCGGGATATTACATTTTTTACATTTCTCCTTTTCAGCTTCATCACAGAAAGAAAACGCCATCTGTTGCTCTCGGCCTTTGCCTGTAACCTCCTAGTGTTTTGGGTGCTATCAATTCAGTTGAGATTTTTTTTTATTTTTTTTTATATCAAACACCAGTTTTGATCCTTGCACAACTTTGAGCCTCTGAAGCATACTTTACTGTCCAATGATTCTTGTGTTACGACCTCGGCGGAATCCAATTGTGTCCCCTTCTCCAATGTTGACTTTTTAGTCCTTGGATCTCATGGACAATTCATCGAACGCTTAGCGGGCGAACATTTTCTCCACCGATCTATAACTCATCTATTGCTTACAAGGCGTGGTAATTGGGAGATTGACGAGCGGTGCTGTGATAGAGTGCAAACTCAGGATTTCAACACTGGAACAGGCAAGTCAACACGTGTTATATCAATGAGTATATAATGTTTAATATGTAAGTGTGCGATGATGGGTAGTGTGAGAAGTGGAAATGAAGTGGACAGAAGTAGACAAAGTCATCTTTAATTATCTAGATGCACAATTATAATCACAAGTGTAAGAGTATCGAAGTCATAGGAAAATCAAGTAATAGGTATGACTAGACCACTATATTAATTGAACGATGAAAATTAAAGAAGATCGTGAATGCAAAATATACAACAACAACAACAACAAAGCCTTATCCCACTAGGTGGGATCAGCTACATGGATCATACGACGTCATTCCGCTCTATTAGTAACCAAATCTTTCGGTATATTATTCACCAATAGATCTTGCTCTATTAGTTCGCCAAGTGTCCGCCTTGGCCTCCCTCTCACTCTTTTAATCGGACTCCAGATTATTTGATCTACTCTTCTTACTGGCGCATCTAATGGTCTTCTCTGAACATGACCAAACCATCTCAAACGATTCTCTACCATTTTCTCACTAATAGGAGCCACTCCGACTCGTTCACGTATATGGTCATTCCTAATCTTATCTAATCTTGTATGACCACACATCCATCTCAACATCCTCATTTCGGCTACCCCCACTTTACGTTCATGTTGTCCCTTCATAGCCCAACATTCACTACCATATAACACTGCTGGCCTTATAGCAGTATGATAGAATTTTCCTTTAACTTTATTGGGTACCTTTCTATCACAAAGAACTCCAGTGGCTTTTCTCCACTTACACCAACCAGCTTGAATTCTATGATAAAATTGGAAAATAAAAATTGCAAGAATATTGATAAAGTTGGAAAATAAAAATTGCTCTAGCTATTCTAATTTTTAGGTGTACAAATTTATTGATAAAGTTTAATGACCAACTATTATCCAAGAATATTAAGATTTAACCAAAGAGGTCTGCGTTTAAAGGGGAACAAGAGTTTTGTTACCATGAACAAAACAAGTTCCGAGCTTAACTCCTATTTTTTTTTTAAAAGTGTCATTCTTTTTAGTGTCTTAGATATATCTTTTTCATTCTTCTTTACACATGCACTTAGACAAAGGAACCTTCTTTCTGCACTGAAAAAAAAAAAAATCTGCAGATGAGCACAATCAAATAGAAGTATGCTTTCAAATATGCATAGATCTTGTGATGCTTATTTATCAGCTGTCAGCATGATATATCCTTTTAAGGCAATGAGAGGAATATCTAACTAATGCAACAAAAAAGCATGAATCATACAGCTTGTTCATGTTTGGCACAACCACATTTTAATTACAGTCTAACTGAAGCATTGTAAACTGAAAAGAAATTGATTTGACATTTTAACTGCATTTCTGATTATTAATCTTTCCTTAATTGTAAGGAACTATTTTCTTGATCCATGAGCAAATTTGTCTTATTTTTACTCTTAAACCAACATATTGAATAGTGATCCTCAGTGGGGATAAAAATCATATGTTATCTTCCACTGTCTAAGTGATAATTAATCAAGAAGCATATGCAATGTAGACAAACTCATGACATATACATTAAAAGATTATTCAAAATTCCATGTGAAGTTGGTTGTAATTTATTCTTGTTCATCCTACATGTTTGTATCAGCAAAAGTGAGAATAAACAATAGGCACACAAGGAACTGAACAACCAAAACATCAAGAACTTATCTCATAGTTATTTGATACAAGGGTCTGAAAGAGTGGAATCTTATATTCAGCTGAACAATTGAGAAGAAGGATACTTCATTCTTGAAACAAGTGGTTTTTGTAAAAAAGAGTCCAATGGGAATCATCAGAAGAGATCAACTGGAGCCCATCCGTACTAAATGATTCTGCACATGAATCTAATCCAGATACAGGCATTTTTTCTTCATTTCTGTCAACAGAAGCTATGCATGCAAACTCCATGGATCCAAAGGCATCCAACATGAGCTGTTCATTCTTACAATCTGGAATTGTTCTAGTTTTTTCGACACACTTGATATCTGAAACAGATCCAAGATTATAAACTTCATCATAGATGATGTCCTCCTCCTCGTCTGAAAGCCAATTACTGTATTCTAAGTCACTCATCTCAAAAATCCGGCTAACTAGTCCTTCACGCCATGAGATCCTTGTTGCATTACTTCCTTCGTCTTGTTGCTTAACACTAAGTTCTGATGAAGGCTTCTGAAAGCGATTCAAATCTACAGAATCTAAAGAGATGGGAGTGCACTCAAAGTGGAAACTGTGATCAGGTTTTTGACTATCTTCATCACATGCTGCTAATTCTAGGGCTAAACTGATGTTACGAAGGGATTCCTCCATTCCATCATTCTCGAGTGGGGACAAATTAAGCTGCTTTTTTGAGAACGAATCGGTTGACGGTGTGCAAATTACATTCTCATTAAACCATGATTCACTGGAAAATGGTGAGCTCTCCAAGGTAAAACCATAGGGATGCTTCCCTTGATCCTGTTGAGGCCTTACCAGCTTGAACTTTGATGCCTCTGCAACTCTTTCCAGAATGATAGAGAATGGACTAACACTACCACCAGTAGTGGGGGTCTTTTGAACACTTATACCAGATGGCGGTGTAGTCGCCAGCGGTGGCAAATTGAGGTCTGATAACTGACCATGGAGCTCAGGTGATCCTCTAGCGCTAGAAGCAGAAGGAGAGTATCCCCAAAGCCCACCATTGGCTGAAAATTTAAGCCTCCTATCAAAATGTCCATCCTCATTGGGGGAGACCAACCAATTCATAGAAGTCTCATCTATGCAATGTGCAGAACGAACTCTAGAACTTGAACTGAACCTACTTTCAATCCCTGATTTAACATTTCCGGGAGGGGAAGACAACCATTGAATGGATGCATCAGCTATTGGAGGCGTCGTAGACGATGTAGTAGTCGGATCTCCAGTAATCTCGGGTGCAAATCCACCACCAACAGTTAGTACCCCTCTCACCCTGCATTTTCTTCTGTCATGAACTCCCACAAGCACATGGCCTGCAGCGAAACAAGCCGGCGTGGCAGCCACGGCAGACGCTCCAATGGGGACCTCTGGCGAGATAGAGGCCACAATGGGAGGCGTAATCGCTGACCCAGGAGTGTTAACAACCTTCTCCTCTCCTTGCTCGGACGCCGGCAATGTGACATTGCTACTGAACCCCAAGGTAACACTCTTCTCGGGCGTGGAAGATAAGCAATAACGGGTTTTCCCCTTCGAAACACCATCAAAGTCGCACTTTTTCCCAACCTTCTCTCTCCTTAAGTCAGGATTCCTCCGGTTCCACATCCGGAGTACTTCTGGGGCCTTCGGCCGCGGCTCCTTCCTCGCTCCCGGCCTCTTGGACGCTTCAGGATCGCGTTTCGGTGCAGCATTCTGCGAGTTCAGGCACCTGGAAGGCTTCGACCGTCGGTTCTCCGGCGCCGCAACCTTGCGGACAGGAGGCGCCGACGCAGGAATCTTGAACGAGGACTTGGAATGCTGGAGGGTTTCCCTCGAGGACGAGTTCGACAGCAGGAAACTGAAGCAGCCCCTTCGCGGTATCTCCGACGAGCCGAATGGCGGCGGCTGTGGGCCGCCGAGGCTGCCATTGACCTCTCTCAGCGGATTCCTCGCCTTGGCCTTCGACATGACCTCCTCCTTCGAGCTCCTCGACTTCCTCCTCTCGATCTCGCCGGGCCCATGCATGGCGACTGCTCCGAAATGTATCCGTTGGGGAAAAGAAAAAAAGAAACTAACATGCCATTCAGCCATTGCTAACAAGAAAAAGGTGCGATTTTTTTTAAACCCTGAAATCGAGATCTCGATCAAAATTTCGCCCTTTTTTAGTTCGAGAATCGAGGCAGCCGGGAGATCGATCCGGCGATCGGGACCGTCCGTTTGGCCGATCTTGTTAAAACGGACGGTCAGATCCGTCGGGAAGGACGAAAGGACGGCGGTGATTAGGTAGAGCTTATCCCCAAAGGCGGCGTATATAAAATGTTGGCACGAAGGGGAAGAAGAGGCAGAAGAGTTCACGTCTCTCTCCGAGGTCTCAACTACTCCTCGTTGTTGGCTTGTCGCCATGGGAGGAATGGAGAGGAAGAAGGTCATCATCGATACCGACCCCGGAATCGGTAATTGTGAACCCTGATCCTTTTAATCTGGTAATACATACCCTAGATCTCATTTCAGCGTGATAAAATATTGATTTTCGAGAAATATCATGAGGAGCCCCTTGGCAAATTCAATTCGTTTGCTTGTTGTTATGGGGAACTATTGTTTGTTTTCGAGGATCGGTTGGTGTTAGTTCTGTAGTGGGATGGAACTTGTGTGCTTGCTGCTGATGTGAATTGTCTGTTGAAGTTCAGATGATGCAATGGCGATTCTTGTGGCACTTAACTCTCCGGAGCTCGAGGTTATTGGTCTGACGACTGTGTACGGGAATGTTTATACGACTTTGGCCACGAGGAATGCGCTGCATTTGGTAATTCGTGGCACAAATTTAACTCATTTTACATGTTTTCTATTGTTTCATGTTTAGAGGAATTTAGGCTCCTTCGAATTAGGAAACTATATCATGATTAGTTTTATCTAAAACTTTTATCATAGTTTCAGGACAGCAGTAGATTCTTCATGCAAATTCAATCTCGCGAACATCCTTCAAAACTCTAAGTTACATGATATCTACCATTAGCCATTAGGGAGTTCAAAACTTAGTTACATGATATCTACCATTAGGGAGTCGTGCAAAGCTTTAATCCTTGCCACTAACTTGGAAATTACATTATCAGATAAAATGAGTGAGACAAATGTAAAATTTCTAAAAACATATATTTTTTTCTCGAGTCTGATTATTGCTATTTGAAAATTTCTTCTTTTTTTCTCTAAAATCATGCAAAGAAATTGTTTAATATGGGTTTTTGAAGGAGCCTGAAATTTTATTACATGGCTTGATTGTGCATGTCTCCATTTTGGCCTGTGGTTTAGCTGGAAGTTGCAGACAGGACAGATATTCCCGTTGCTGAGGGATCCCATGTAACAATCATGGTAAGAAAACTTAGGATATCAAAAAAGTTACTCACTTTTCTAGAATCATATATGCTTTGTTGCTATTCTGAAACCTTTACTCGTGGAATGCTAGTCACTGCTTTCCATTTTCCATATGTATTTATATGTAAAACTGAGTCATAAAGTTTTTAATTCTTGCATGGGAATTTATTGACCTCCTGTATGTTGAATGACCCTGCGTTGACTGTTTGGACAAACAAATTTACCTCCCTTTACAATGCAAAGATTGATTTCTTACTTTTGCAATATCATGCATCATATGTCATAGCCGTGCTTTGACCTAAAACTTTTTATCTTTACTAGACTACATGCATGTTATGGCCTTAGTCCTAATCAATGTTGTCAAACACGTAAAACGGGCTCGACACGGAGGGTCGGCAAAACACGTAAATCGTGAACACGTAACACGACACGGCCGATTCTACCAGATTTTTATTTAATATATTATATATATATACATGTAAATATATATATGTATATATAAGTAATTAGTGGTGAGATGCAAATTCTTTTGAACTTATAAGTACCAAATGCAATATTACATAAGCAAAATTCTAATTTTAAGATCAATTCATGACATTAACAATTACTTTCTTATATATTAAAATATTAGTTCATGAAAAATTAACACCTCAAAAAATTATAATAAGAACAGACTAATGGCAATTGATAAATCAATAAATAATGTTAACAGTTAATTCATGAAAAACTAATACATCATTAAAATTATAATAATAACAAAAATTAGCACATCAATTCAGAAAAAAATTCGTGATCAATTCATAAAAAAATTAAGACAACAATAAATTTAGAATAATAACAGTAGTTGGTGATCTCATTTTATTAAACAAATATTAACAATAGCAGCACTATAAAAATTGTTATAAATTTATAACATTAAAAAAAACTAAATATGCCCCCGTCCACGAGCGCCGCGGCGGCGACTGTAAGTCATATGCTGATGCCTCGCCGCTGCGGAGAGCAGTGGAAAAAAGAAACGAGAAGCCGCTCACGTGCGCGGAGAGAGAAAGGGAAAAAATGCTAGGGTGTGCGAAGGGAGAGGGAGAAAAGGGCAAGGGAGAGAGGAGAGGGAGAGAAGGCCTGCTCGGGTGAGTGAAGAGAGAAAGGGAGAGGGAGAGAAGAGAAAGGGAGAGGGCGTACCTGGTCGGCGACAGCATCAGGACAGCAGCAGAGAGCGGCGGCGGCGGCGAAGTAAAGACATCAGTGACAGCAGAAGATGAGTGATGGCAGCATCAGCAGACGAGCATCGGCGGCGGCGGCGGCGGGACAGCGGCGATGGTGGCAGCAGGTCAGCGGCGGTGATGGCAGCAGGTCAGCGGCGGCGGCAGCAGGACAGCGGCGACGGTGGCAGCAGGTCAGCGACGGTGATGGCAGAGCAACATTTGGCGGACAGGGAAACAAAAGGAGGAAAAGATTGATGAGTGCCCGTCACAAGTTATAAAAGGTACACCATACGTGGGTGAACGAGCAGGTAAAAAAAAGGGATCGGCGGACACGGAGTCAACACGCGATTCCACCGATTCTACACACTGACACGCGATTCCACCGCGTGTTGACGAAACGCGATTCTGGATAGAATCGAACACGTTTGGCCGGGGTAGACTCGTACGAGTCGACTCGCGTTTTTGACAACCTTGGTCCTAATGTATGTGTTGTCAACATAAATAAGATATATTTACTTAATGATAGCTTGAAAACAACCGCGACAGAGAGGCTAACTTTTCCATTTTACTTCTTTCTTCCTCATCAAAGAAAGGCACGAAGCTTCGAATTGCTGATTTTGTTCATGGTTCAGATGGATTGGGAAATCAGAACTTCCCTCCACCAAATGGGAAAGCTATTGATAAATTTGCTGCTGAGTTCTTAATTGAACAAGCAAACCAGTTTCCTGGTAAAGTTACCGTGGTTGCCCTTGGTCCGCTGACAAATATTGCCCTGGTCAGTTTCTTATCTTGTTCAACTGATATCATTATCTGTTTATCTCATTTACTCAAGGTTTCGCTGAATATTTTTCATCCTAAACAGGCTATTCAACTTGATCCTTCATTTTCAGAGAAGATAGGACAAATTATTATCCTTGGTGGTGCTTTTTCAGTAAATGGGAACGTTAATCCAGCTGCAGAAGCTAATGTAGGGATATTCTAGTCTTTTTCTCATCTTGACATCCTCAATGTATGTCGTAAAATTTTGGAGCTTATGACATTTCCCTTATTATGTCGATTATCACAAGATTGCTAGAAAAATGATTGAAACATTTATTTATGTTAAGTTAAACTCCTTGTTGCCAGTATACCAAAGTAAAAACATGCATGATAGACATATAGCATACAAGAACCAGTGGCATAGATTTATTAATATTCCTTCAGAATGCTTGAACATGTTCTGTGTTGTAGCAGAACATAAAGGCTCACAAAGTTAAATGATCTATCGAACAATTATTGGAGAATTACAATAGAAAAGAGATATGATCATACTTAAATCTATTGACATTGGATATTTATAAATTAAAGTATATATTATAAATTAAAGAAAATATATTATAAATTAAAGTATAAAAGGTAATAAATAATAAAATAAAAACCATATTAGTCATCATTTTAAATTAATCAAATAGTAATAAATTATTTTTATATTTTATAATATATATTACTTATAGTTTAATTTTATAATTTAATAATTTTATGAAAAAGGCACAAAACTTATTAGATAAGTCTTAAATGTTCGAGATGACTTAAATGAATATCATATTACTTAACCATATGCCTTCACTTTTATCTTTATTTTATTTAAGAGTAAATTTATGTAATTTCTTTAAACTTTATCATCTATTTAAATCTTTCTTTCTTACTATCTTCCCACATTTTGTTGTATAATTTCAAAATTTTCTTCATATTATCTATTTCCTTTTTCCTGTTCATCCTAAAAAATTTATTATATTACTTATGTTTTAACTTTAATATAAATTATTTTAAATTTATCATCTCATATAAGTTCATGAAAATTTTCTCTTTTATTTAAATTTGACTTTATTATTACTTTCTTACCTTTTATTTTCAAATTCAATTTTAATTTCCTTATTACTAATATCCTTTTTTACATTCATTCTATAAAATCTAATCCCTTATTTTTCTCTTCTTCCTATTCTTCCACCATTAATAATATGATTCCTTATTTTTCTCCTATTCCTTCTTCCAACATTAATACTATAATATACTTTCCTTTTTTCTATTTATTTTCCATTAATTCAGATTTTTTTACCTTTTTTTTTGAAAAAAAAGTTGAATTGAACCGATTTTCGATTCAACCCGATTCTGCAAGGATTGGCCCAGTTCAATTCAGTTTTTTACATTCTAGTTCTAAATATCAAACCAGCTGAATCGGTCGGACCGGCCGATCCGGTTTGGTCTAGTTTTAAAAACAATGTTTATCCCAATTTCCGTATGAAGTGTGTGTTCTTCTAGATACTCCTATAGAATTTCATCTAATAGGAACACTTCTAATTCTATTAGTTTTTTTAGAATATTTTTTAATATGATTAAAAAGAGTTTCAGATTTTCCCATCATTGGCTTCCAGACATTTTAAACGAGAGTGATCCAGAAAAGTTTATTGCATTAATCAAGAAGTTTTAATCAAACAAGTGATTGGAGTCACAATTGAACCTAGTCCTCGGGTAAAAAATTTCTTGTCTGAGTATCATATTTAATGATTTAAAATTATAATATTAATCATACACGAATAATTAATTGATGGTACCTTTATTTTTTCTAATATTTCGAAATTTCTAATCGCACTGGTCATATCTACTTTTTTATTTCAAAACATATATTATTATTCATAGAAAATCTTAAATATAAGAAAACGCCTGGGCACAAAAGAGGAAACTATCCAACCCGAAATTGTTTGAAATTGGCTGGAGTTTGTTTTCCAATTACTTTTGTTCTAACCCAGTCCTATTATATTCTACTTGTCGGATAGAATTCTTTTCTCCAGCACAACCGGACACACTTTAGTATAATTAAATAGGTTTCGTATTTGATTGACACAATTGAATAACGAGATTATATTCTTAAGGTGTTAGGAAGTTAGTAGTCCTAAATTCGAAATTTAAAGTCACTAAGTCGGACAAGATTTATTCATATCGCACACATTCAAACATGGAAGTAGTTAAATGCTAGTAGAATATAAAAATTAATGTATCTCGACCGAAAAAATAGGCTTCATAGCATTTTGTATATCTTTTTTCATTTAATGAAATATTTTAATTTGAAATAGTTGCATAGTTAAATTTGAACTTTTCAACTCACCCGTTTCCGAATTAATCTCATTAATTAACATTAGTGTTTGTTGTACCTCCTAAATGATCTACATTACTATATCTGTATTTTAAGAATATACGGGAAATATTCTTTTAGTTGATGTATAAAATAAATTATTTTAATATGTAGACCTGTTTAATTCTATTTTAAGAACTCATCATATACAGCATGAAACCAGGTAATAAACGCAGTTGCATATTATTATTAATAATTGATAATAATGCATATTATTATTAATAATTAATAATAATAACACATGATACCTTCGAAATTAATGTTTAATTAAATATATGATGAGGACTCCATCCATATAGGTTTAAATGTATGGAAAGTTGTATATCTAATGATAATGAGAGTAATTAATGTGAAATTATCAACAAGAGATGGTTACACTCTGGCATATTAAAAAAACTAAAGAAAATAAAACCATAGTACACATTTAATGACACGAAGCTTTATAAAAAAAAAGGTTTATGAAGCAATTCATCAAACTTGCCATGCATATATATATATATATATATATATATATATATATTTTAAAACAAAGTTCGATATATTTAAAATGGAAGACCAAAACGATCATTGTACAAAATTCTATGTAAACCCGGCGGAGGGTTTACATCCCAAAAGACGTCGTGCTCAATGGATTTAGCCTGTTTTGTAAGATAATCAGCAGCTTGATTACAAATTCTAAGACAGTGAATACAATTTGTTTGCTCAAAAAGTGTTAAAGATAGTGAATTTCCTTCACAATTGTCCAAATGCACCAAGGTGCATCCTGCTTGCCATTAATAATGTCAACAAGGGTGGAAGAATCCGATTCAAGGACCACCTGCTGGAAGCCTTGCCGCCTGCAAGCGCGAAGACCAATGAGTGCCGCAAAAGCCTCAGCCTGAAGAGTGTTCTTGAGCTGATGGTTCGACATACCTGCAAAAATGAAGTTAGCATTAGAATCTCGCCCTTGCACCCTTCTATTTATACTGCACCAGCTCCCATATTTTTTTCTCTATCATAGCATCAACCCTCTCTTGCACCCTTCTTTGCTACCTTCTTCTCCACATCTTATTCTCAGAGCTAAAAGAAGTGGAAGTAGTTGGTGTGAAGGTATGTATCAGAGCTAAATTTACATGTTTTTCAATGTTTATGGAGATTTCTCCATGTATCTATACTTTGCAGAGTAGTCATGCTAGTTACAAATGCATGTTGATTTTTACTTCTATATACGCAAACCGTACATTCTTCGTAATCAATATTAGAGATATGCTCATTCAATGAATATACCATATATGTCGATCTTCCGTATACGCACGACACATCAGATGTACGATGAGTCATGCACGACAACGTACGTATACCTTTTTAGCTATGGTATCTTGCGTAAAATTATTGTAAGATGGTATCACTTAACATGGCAGGTTTCTTTCTTATGCAAAAGGAATTACTCTTTTTCATTGTACACCCTTATCATGCATCATATTAATTAGTTCATCCCAATATCATTTGCATAGAGTTTTGATTTGATCAAGTTCCTTTTGCTGAAGGTGTTCCTTCTATTTTTTGAGATCACATTGAGAAAGTGTTCCATGTTTCTTTTCCACCAAATCATATGATTATCAATGATATATTTTGCTTTCATAAAGAGGAAGGGGGGCATATATAAATGCGTATTTCCTAGATCTCTAAAGGTGGGTCTTGCATTTAGTGTTCAAAATTGATGTTTTTGCAAGCTACATGATCAAAACATTGTAGTATATATATTGTGTTTTCTAAACAAAATACAATTTGGGGTTTCAGTTTTCCAAAGGTTGATAATGTTATAATGTGATTGGAAGGAAGAGATGAATCAAATAAACTACATGCAATCAGAATGCTTAGTTATTTTCACCTAACTAGAAAGGAACACAACATACTGCTGACTCAATTCTCTTCACATAACTATATTTGTTGGAAAAAGGAAAAAACTCAAATTACAGCTATTATACAAAATGAAATTAAGGGGGTAGATATATGACATATACAGAAAGTACATAAATGGCCATCGGTGAGTAATGACATTTTTTTTATATCCCATATTATGAAAACTTTCCTATATCATATATTAATTCATAGATTAGATTAATGAACCTCTGCTGACTATTAATTAATGCATGTATTAATTTATGTCAATTTATTGTTTTTCTCCTCCCTAATTATTCGGCCATGAGTATTAATTACATATTCTTGACTTTCCATTCTAATTTTGTCATGATACATATCAGGTATAGTGATAAAGGTCCCTTATTTTGCATATTTCATAATAATATAACAAACTTAATTAGTCCTGACAAAAAAGAATTCCCTCAAGGATCTCCTTTATATCTATATATATAACACTAGTAACAAAATATTATACATATATATATATTTCGATTATTTTGTATACATATTTTTGCATGCATGCATGCATCAATAGTTCTTTTTAGCTGGTACATGGATTCACGTAGTAGTTCTTCTGCTAAGTCACCATGGCTCGATTTTCTCCGTTGCGTTCAAATTATGGATTTCTATCTGCAATGTACCCAGCCATGCCACCGAGCAGAGAAAGCTCGTCATCCTCCAACAGCGTTTTCCAAAGTTCCAGGCGGCGGCGCCGGGCCTTGCCGTGCGGCGCATGCCGCGTCCTGGGACGCCGGTGCACGCCTCTGTGCTTGTTCTCCCGGTATTTCCGGTCCTATGAGAGCAGCAGGTTCAGAGCACTCCACCGGGTGTTCGGCGCGAGCAGGATCCGCATGTTTATCTGCGGCCTCCAGCCCGCGCAGCGCCGGAGAGCCGTCGACGCGCTCGTCGGTGAGGCACAAATACGCCTACGCGACCCCGTCGATGGTTGCCTCGGCATAATTGCGGGCCTCCAGAACGAGCTGGCGGAAATGAGGGCCGATCGCGATGCAATGGAGGCCAGGAGCAGTCTGTACTTGTACATGCTGTTGCAGGACGGAACGCCC
The DNA here is from genome assembly GCA_030549335.1 of Pontederia crassipes. NCBI lineage: Eukaryota > Viridiplantae > Streptophyta > Magnoliopsida > Commelinales > Pontederiaceae > Pontederia > Pontederia crassipes. The sequence goes on along the minus strand of CM060189.1, from coordinate 51,529,406 downwards.
CGGGCCCCTGCGGAGCAGCAGCCCCCGGCGGCCGCCGTCGTCGATGAGGTAGCAGGAAGTTCTCGGCCCGGAGGCCCGCCTCCGAGTTATTCCTCACTGGACCGGGCTCGCTTGCTCAATCCTCCGCGGATCGGCGGCGTCATTGGGGCAGTTCCTCCTCCCGCCGCGGAACGCTGTCCAAACATGAATTTCTCCCTCGCCGGACAATACTCGCGCAGTCCTCCGTCGGCCCACGACGCGGAGGAAGGTTTTAGTTCTCCGCCAAGCGGGCAGTCTCCAAGCCTGAGCTTGACCCTCGCCGGGCCTTACTGCTGCAGTCCTCCGCCGGCCAACCCCCGCACGGAAGGCAGAGCGGCTGCTGCAGCCATGGCGAGTAGGATCGCCGAAGCACGTCTGAGGAGCGCCGCCGGCGGCGGACAAAGAGCACCGGATACGGGGGATCGGGAGCCCGATCAGGCGGAACGAAGTGAAAATAGTGGAACCCAGCAAGGTGGCGACGCGCGGCGGAGAGGAATGCAGCTGGGACCATTGGGCATGAAGGAGATGACGAGGTCATCTAAAAATTAAAAGGTAATAAAATGAAGTCATCAATAACATTTTTATAATTGTGCACTACGCAAATGGATTGAATTGGTTGCTTGATCTCTCTCTCCCTCCCTCTCTCTCTCTCTCTCTCTCTCTCTCTCTCTCTCTCTCGCTATATATATATATATATATATATATATATATATATATATATATATATATATATAGTAGGAAATTAAAGATAGTTTAAGAATCAATTATTTACATTTTGCTTTGAAATAAATATATGAAAATTTTATTGTGTAAAATAAATGTACTATGTAACTCATATATATATATATATATATGAGTTCTAAGTTAAGATAACCATATATTTGCGACTAAATATCTTGATAGAATATCAATGTAAAAAAAGTATGATATCCAAAATTATTAGTAATTAAGTTCTGATATAACATACTCTTTTTTTTAATACTAACATACTCCTTAACATAGATACATGTTATGTGTATTATGATCGAGGTGGTTCTTACTTGGAGTACGTAATGCTTTTATTTACTCTTTTTAATTGTTTGCAGGTTCATTAGCAGTAATATTTCTGGTGGAGGTGGAGATGAAGAAGCGAGCGGAATAACAAACGTTCCCTTGGGTGATAATATATGCAAGGTTCTATTCTGTCATTTTAGTTAAGCAGTAGTCTTCTTAATTACTTAGCATTAATTCGCTTGTTTGTTATTTGTATGGTGGACAAAGAATTCAAACTTATAATATGCATCGTATAATTTGTTTTTGTCATGTCTTTTTTATTACTTATGTACATGTTTTTTTGGGAGTAGCTTAATTATGAGTTTAACTGGTGTTTATGCGATATCTCCCCATTCCGGATAATTATCCGGTGTCTTCCGGCTACTTTATCACCTACTTTGATTTTATGTTTCTGTGAAATATATACACGAATCACCGGTGACTCATAGGCAGTGGCTTGATTAAGGGAACCCATTGGAGCCGTAACGAAAGCGAGTCTTCATCTTGGGGTGCACTACAAGAAAATCGCGTAGGCAGTGGCTTGATTAAGGGAACCCATTGGAGCCGTAACGAAAGCGAGTCTTCATCTTGGGGTGCACTACAAGAAAATCGCGATTTTCCGACGGTTCTAAATCCATCACAATTTGCGACGGATTTTTCGACGGTTCCGTTTCCGACGGATTTTTCGACGGTTATGACCGTCGGAAATAATTTATATTATTATTTAATTTTTCGACGATTAGGAACGTCGATATTTCCGACGGATATCCATCCGTCGCAATTTCCGACGACTTTTCCGACGATTACGACCGTCGGAAATAAAAAAATTAAATTATGTATTTTTTATATTATTATTAAATTTTTCCGACGGATTTTCCGACGATCACGACCATCGGAAATAAAAAATTAATTATATAATTTATTATATTATTATTTAATTTTTCGACGATTAGGAACATCGATATTTTCGACGGATATCCATCTGTCGCAAAATCCACCGCAATTTCCGAAGGTCGTAACCATCGGTAAATGTATATTAATATCATATAAAGAGTATTTTATTAATATAATTAGCGACGGTCCAAACCGTCGCAATTACCGACGATTTTGACCGTCGATAATGATTATCGACGGCTCAAACCGTCGGTAAAATAAAAAATAAACATTATATATAACTAAATATATTTTCGACGGTCACAACCGTCGGTAATTATAAAAAATATTTAATATTTACGTTTTCGATGGCCGAAATTGTCGGTAATTAAAATTTTGTTATCCCGCTTTTTTTTCCTTTTCCCGCTTTCTTTCCACTTTTTCCCTTTATATATATTCCTCACTCCTCTCTCTCTCCCTCCTCCCTCCACTCCTCTCTCTCTCCCTCCTCTCCTCTCTCTCTCTCTCCCAACCGCGAGCACTCTCTCCCGCGCCGGACGCCGGCGACCCTCCCGCGCCGGACGCCGGCGACCCTCCCGCGCCGGCAACCCTCTCCCGCACCGGCGACCCTCTCCCGCGCCGGCGTCTCTCTCTCCCGCTCCGCGCCGGTGTCTCTCTCTCTCTCTGGCCAGGCAGCCAGATCCGGCCTCCAGCTGCCGGATCCGGCCGCCGGGCGTTCGGATTGGCCGCCTGGCGGCGGATCCGGCCTCCAGCGGTCGGATCGGCCGCCGGGCGTTCGGATCCGGCTGCCTGGCGGCGGATCCGGCCAATGGTTGCGACCGTCAAAAGATCGACGGTTGCGACGCCCGTCCAAAGTTTCGACAGTTGCGACCGTCGAAAAGTTGCGACGGCTCGAACCGCCGTCCTTTTTCGGCGGTTGCAACCGTCGGAAATTTCGACAGTTCGGACCGCCGGCCTTTTCCGGCGGTTGCAACCGTCAGAAATTTTGACGGTTCGAACCGCCGGGGACTTTTCCGACGGTTGCAACCGTCGGAAAATTTTGACGGTTCGAACCGCCGGGACTGTTCCGACGGTTCTGATCGTCGATATTTTTGACAAATTTTTTTCAACCATCGCAAATCCGTTTGCGACGAGCGTTTTTCCGACGGATCGATTTCGACTGAAAAACCGTCGGTAATTGCATTACCGACGATTTTCAGGCTGATTACCGACGGTCGGGACCGTCGGTAATCAACGTTTTTCTAGTAGTGGTGGGCTTGCTACTTAGATGCTTTCAGCAATTATCCACTTCGCACTTGGCTACCTAGCGTTTACCGTGAGTACGATAACTGATACACTAGAGGTGTGTCCTTTCGTACTAAGGAAAGATCCTCTCAATGCTCGCATCGGATATGGCCGAACTGTTTCATGATGTTCTGAACCCAGGCTTTAATGGGCGAACAACCCAACCCTTAACTCCCGAGCATTTGTTGATTTCAGATGTGTCCATATCAATGGAACGGGTAACTCATTAACCAAAGTCACATGCATGCATCATATGCCACAAATTTGGAAACATTTTCTTTCCTTACTTATTTGAATATTTATACAAAATACCATAACTCACTCATTACATTGGTAGAAGTAATTTAGTCGATCCACTAAAGTATTGAGCAGCGATGTAGAATTAGATCCCAAAGATAGTGAGTTCTTTTTTCTTATAGAGGAAAGTCTTTTTCAAGGATTATATATGAATTTCATATATGAAATCGGGATAGTTACCTTTCAGAAAATTCTAATAATATAACATGCTATCCATGCTTCATTCTTCTGAAGGTGGGAGGAAAGATAAGAGTAAAGTGAAATAGTTATACGAGGATATTGACATTATTTTTTTTTGGGGTGTTTGGTATTAGAATAGTATAGGAACTAGCTCCTTATTGTTGTTGTAGCCAAACACCATGGGAATAAGAATTAATGGGTCAAAGGTAATCATTTACATTTTGTTCATTGTTTATGCCTTGGAATATGAAAAAGCAGTGTTTTGATGTTCCTGGAACAGTAGAAGAACATTAACAATGCAAAGAACAAATTTGTTCAAAACAAAAATGTATACCATACAAAACAGCCCCTTAAGGAGTTCTTTGTTTTAATGAGTTTAAACTAAGTTTTTAGAAAAAAATAATTAGTAGATTTTTTCTAGAGTAGTCTTGGAAGAGGGCACTTTTCTCATGAGCATGTTATCATCCTTCCAAGAATATAGAAAAAGTTGAAATATTGTTTCGGTTGCACAAGGTCGATGGATCACAGGGAAATTGAAAAGCAAATGACTCAATGGACCTTAGGTAGAGGCCAAGAAGAATTTGTGGAGAGATCAAAAGAGTGGAATATATATGTATATAGATATAAGCTTTTACTAGAATATAAAGTAGATTTTTTTTAAAAAAAATCATCTTGAAAATCGTAAAACCATAATTTTTAACCTCATGACAAGAATAAAAATATTCCTTTAACACAAGAATATCTCTATCCCCATTTTTTCAATTATTTCACCCACATTTTATTTATTATAATTTATTCATTTGTTATTATATTATTTTATTTATTAGTATTATAATAATAAAAATAAACTATTAATAATAAAATATTTTATTTTTAAATTATATTCTCTTGGAACCAAATACAATTAAATATAATAATATACTTATTTTTCAAGAATATAATATTATGTTAGTTTATTCCACTTAAAAATAACATCGAACCAAACGGCTTCTTCGGAGCTATGTGGTAGAATAAGTTGTGCTCTAAATTCTAACACTACAAGAAAAGCGGATTTTCGTAACGTTTAAAAAATGTTACTAAAAATACTTGAAACGTTACCTAAAATTATTAGTAATGTTTAATAAATGTTATCCTATAAATGTTACAATAAGTGTGTTACGAAAGGTACTAGTGACATTTATTTTATAAACGATACAAAAGATATAAACGTTACCCAAAGAATATCTTTTGGTAACACTTAAACGTTACCAAAAAGTGCTATTTGTTAACACCTATACAACAGCAAAATTATTTATTAGTTACGCTTAAACATTACAAAAATTGAATTACTAGTGACGCTTAAACGTTACAAAAAAATTAATTATTGGTATATTTGATCGTTACAAAAATACCCATTTTGTAGCGATTAACCATCACAAAAAAATAATATATCGTAATAACTAAATTAAAAGATAATTAAAAGTCATTTAAATAATAATAATAATCATTTGACATTCAAGCAACATTTTTGAAATCAAAATACAATCATTTCACATAAAATCGAACCATTAGACACTGGTACATTCAAAATTTTGAAAAAATGGAATGCACCATTCAACATAAACAAGCGTAGGTAGTCCGAGGCACTGAGGTTTATGAACCACTCCCACCGGCAGGTCCTCAGCAGGACGGCCATGACGTGGAGGGTGGTGGACACTGGACAGCATGGCCGGCCCCCTGTACGTGACCAGGTTTGGCTTCCCCACGATCCAGACGTTGCCGAAGCCTGACCACCTGGTGCCCGGAGACGAACTCCGACAGCTCGGCATGCTCCCGGGGCATGGCCTCGAGGTCGAGGTGATGAGGTAGTGGTTCCCGGGGCGGTACAGCGCCGTGAGCATGCGAATTCAACTGGTGAGCCTGCGATTGATCAGAGGTGATGATGCCAAGGCCTCAAATTTAGTGATTCTTTTTCTGCTCCTGAGCTCAATCTATAAAAACTATGCAATCAAATACATAAAAAAAAGATGCAGTAGAAAAACTTGGATGATAATAATAAATAAACATTCGAAAACAAAGAGGATGGAAACAAGAAAATAAAACCCGATGGTCGTTGCTTTCGTGGGCTTCTCGTTGGGGCAAAGAAACAAACACCTAACGATCAGTTGTTTACCTGTTCATAAACAAAAGCCATGCGTCTCGAGATTTCACATGTTCACAAAGTCAGAAAACCGTAAGCAAAAGCTATGACGAAAGAACACGAAGCAGAGATTTACACATACCTTGGCCATTGTTTACCACAGAAAAAGCGTTCGTGGTGAGATATCTTCTGCTGTGACAGAACAGCCAAGTAGCCCTTCTCGTCTCTCTCGACGTCGAGTTAAAGCACCATTGCTAGGACCTTTCTCTAGCACTCGATGAGGAACAGATTGTTGTCGGAAGGGACCAAAACGCAGCTACGTCGAACAGCTCCTTGGCCATCTCTCCCTCTCGAGCAGATGCGACGGTGGTGGAGGAGAACGGTGGCATTGACAATATGGTGATGGCATCATTGTAGTTCTCTTCATCACATTCACCTCAGATTTGGCGGCATTGATGATCAGGTAGCAGTTCACGTCGACAAGAGACGCCAAATGTGATCAGGCTAGCGAAAAGAAAGAGGAGGAAACAATTTCGAGTAGTGAAGAAGAGAGGAGGAAAATGATTTGGGCACAAAAGCGGATTTAAAAAAGAGACCGAGAATAATTCTGCAATCTTAAATAATATTTTTCCGCTGATTAATTCTTCATAGCTTTGGTTCACGACATAGTTGTTTATAAAGTTGTTTCATTACTAATTGATTTTAATGCGTAGTTACGTTTTATACATCACAAATATATTTTAATTAGTTAGATAAATAAACGTTACCGGCCGGAGCTCTGGTTACGTTTTAATAAACATCACTAATTCATTTAACTCTAGTAACACTCGTTTTTTTTTTTTTTTTTGCAAAGGTCACCTCCTATCACATTTTTTTGTAGTGTAACTTCATATTATTATATGTTAGTAGTCTTAAATATCAGTGGCCCGAGTAAGTATTCTAAAGGAAATTAGATGGCTTAAGCACATGTTATCACTGCATGCACTCCTTTATTCCAACAGAAAAGGAGAAAAATGGTATCATGAATGAATTTTATTTGGTGTACTGTATTTCGCAACAGAATGCACATTCATTAAACCCATTGCATGCAGATAATTGTTATCTTTAATTTCATTGCAAGAAAAGGCTTCATTTGTGAAGGAAAAAACTAAAGTAACAGTTGAAACTCAATTTTCCATCGTTACAGGGGTCATCAATTGCCAAAGATCACTGTTGGTGAAGAAAATTGGCCATTATTGGTGGTGCACGCCCAGCATAATTTTGGTCTTAAAGTTCTCATAAAAGTGGCTGATAATAAAGTTCAATGGCCAACATTGAAACATTAATACAAAGGTAATCGAAGAAAATAACTATCAATCAGCTTCATCATTCTTCATTCATTTGAATTCGAGGACACCGTTGTGACAACGTGTAATGACTTGATATTCACCCTAAAAGTTTGAGCATTTAAAAAAATTTCGTACCGTTAGTCTGTTCCCCATACATCACCCAATAGCGAAAAACTTAACAATTTAGAGAAAATTATAATAAATAAAACTTTTTCATAACTATATAGCATCCTTTTCTTCTAACATCTAGACATTAAATGCCAAAAGACTTCATTACACAACCAGCATAAATATTCTACTAGAACCATAAAACTTATTTAATCCTCATGAGCTTAAGCTGTCATCCATTATTTAATCTGCACGAATTCAAAGTGTAGAGTTCACCAATTAGAATATGTAAAAGTCATGCATACATGATAACCTATCACATGACACTACATGCGATGCATCTATTATATACATGCCATGAATTATATCATGATCCTTATACATCATGCTTTACATTCTTGACATAAGATAATATTCTTGGAACATAAACATCATGACATAGTTTCTTAACTTTAGACCCATCTTCTGCGAGTGTCATACAATAAGAATATTCATTTATATCATTCTCAAACAATAATGACATGTAACTTATACATTGTAAAAGTTTCTTTATAATCCTTATTTGCTACTTAATATCTTTCATACTTTACATTTCTTATGGGTCATTTTATAACCCGATGGACCTTTTTTTCATTCTTCTTTCTTTTTTCATTATGTGATATTCTAAATGTCATCTTTATCTTTCATCTTTATCACATAACGCCATCTTGACTTTCATTTTATATAATAAGTCATATATTAGGAACACATACATCATAAAAGTGAGGGACTTTATTCATAATCATCCTTGGGAATACATATTTTATGATGAGAGACATTGTTCCTTAGAATGTACATATACAAGTGTAAAACTTTACTTCCTGGACATAGGTCTCTTGAAGTACATACATAAGTATAGGACTTTATTTTCCATCTTCATCAACATCTTAATTTTCTTTCTTTGTTATAAGATACATTGAAGTTAAACTTCACTTTCATTCTTACTTTATTTTATAACATTTTGATCTTAACAATAGTTGAAAGAATCATATCAACATCATCATATTGGCTAGCTTGGCCACCTCCATGAGAATATACATATCATATTAATGAGGGACTTTATCCCAAATAATATGCAAACATAATATTGAGAGACTTTATTCCAAAGAATACACACTTTCTGATAACGAAATTTATTTTTTGAGAAGTACATACACAAATATAAGGCTTTACTTCACGGACTTGATCCCCATGAAGTACATACATAAGTGCGGGACTTTGCTTGCCACCATTAATGAGTGACAAGAAATTCTTCAACCTTAGATGCATTATGCTTTGCAACACATCAACCATTCGTACCAATTATTCTTCATCTTTTAGCATAATTACGGTTGAACATGCATGTCGTGTATTTAGGTGTCATATACAATAATCATACAACCATATATAACATATATACATTATAAAATAGATTTAATAATCATAAAAGGCATTTTCTAGCGGTCATGGTTGTGCTCATAAATGTCATGGCTGTGCTCGGCACATGCCATGCCTGTGCCGAGCCTTGTCACGGTCGTGTTAAAAATTGTCATGGCCATGCTTAGTCTTTTCACAGACATTCTCAATCTTAGCCAAATTTTGGCTTCATCGCTCTCGCTCACGACCGTGACAAAAGGTGTCACGGGCGTGAATCAAGAGCCCTTTAATCATTTTTGACCTTGTCCGCTCAGTCATGACCGTTGCTAAGGTTGGCATGGCCATGCCAACATCTTGGATTCTCACTTTCTAATATGGAAATACTAATTTTTTGGGTGAAATATTCAAGAAATCATGCATGTAATATCTGACAATGTTAAGGGACATTGATATACATTTAATAAGCATATAAGATTTATAAAACCATGGGAACAATAACATAAAAAAGAATTAGGGTTCTTTCTTAAAGGATACAAGATCTTAGATCTAAAGCATGATCATCATTTTTTTAGGCATATAAACATAAAACATATGAATCTAAACAAATGATATCAATCACAACCCATATTAACAACTAGAGTGTTCTTAGATCTCTCAATCAAAACATGAAATCCATTAAGAGAGGAGAGAAGGGTTATATCCCCTTTATACACCTTTAGGTTTTACATCTAAAACTTCTTTTTCCTAATCATCATGTATCCTTCTTGTTGGTGTGCCTTGAATTATGTACCCTGTACCCAAAATTATGAAAGAAAAAAAAAATGAAAAAGGAGGAAAAATGAGAATATGTGGCGGAAGCGGAGGGCTTGGAAATTTCTTTTGGCTCATAGTGGAAATTTCTGACGGCGGCCTCCTTTGTCCGTGGATGTTTATCTCTTGTTCACATTGATCAAGAGAGTTTTACCACGTTAAATCTCTGTGTTCATCTTCTCTTTCTTTCGTTATTTTGATTATTCATCGATCCTCGGTGTTCTATTCACAACACTTCTTTATCATCTAGATCTTCTTGTCCTTTTTTTAGAAATCTTCATCTTTTCATTGTTTATCTTGACACAACCACTATTAAGAATATGGCTCTAGATCTCTTATCATCATATTTTCTTTGGTGGAGAAGAAAAGAGATGAGTTGGAGTTGACAATTAGATTTTTCTTGGGAATTAATAAGGTTGTTAGATCATATAGACTTTACATAAGAATTGTGGTCAAAAGACCCAATACTCGACCCAAAATTTGACATTGTTACACAACGGATTATGAAAAAAATTGTTTTCAAAGATTTAATTCTAATCACTAAAAGATCAAACCATTTAAGCCATTACATTATTAATGGCATTAATTTATGGAACGTCTTCAAACAATAGAAACAATTAAAGAAAGAGCCATCAACAATAAGATATATGGACACACTACTGAAGATACTTAAAAATAGGCATAAAAAGGTAGAATAAAGCTTGTCTCATCTAATGATGTTTGGCTATGAGATGAGCTATTGGAGATCTTCATTTACAAAGTATTTTTTGCTAACAGTGAACAGATTACTTAACCATATATAAATCTAAGAATGTTTCACGCCCATATAAAATTGTCATAAGTATTATTGGTTTAGTCATACTTGTCATTATTAATAAATAATTAATGACCAGATAACCATAACTTAAATTTATAAGGATAAAAAAAATTTGCTCAACGTTATTGATTCATTAATAAATGGCAGAACATTCTTCTTATCGTCACAAATTACCATTAATGATGAGCTTCTATGTATCGTAAAAGGACAGTCGTTAAAAGCTAATTTCCTTATATTTTTTTCACAAATATTTTTTCCATATTGTTTAAGGAACATGTATCATATTATAATTTACATGCGTCAATCAAAGTATTTAACAATTTAGTTCATGTTTGATTTTACTATTTACGTAAAAGTGATTAAATGATAAATTTGGTCTCAATTATTGGATATTTTAACTTACATATATGAATAAAAATATCATTCACATATTTATCAAAACCATACATAACTAGGGTATCCACAATTACTGCCTCTTACTTCTATAGTTTCCTAATTCAAATCTATTGTCCTAAATCCATCTAAAGTTAATTTGTAATTAAGACAGGTTATTATATACGTATAGGTCTTCTAACATTTTAAATGACTTTAAACAATCATTCACATACAATCAAACTTAAAGTTCAGTGAAGGAAAAATGACTTTTTTTTTATTAATTTACGTTCATTAAAATAAAACTCCTAGAAAAAAGCAACAAAAAATTCAAATAATATTATTAGAAAATATAGATCCTTTGATAAAAAAATATTCTAATACTACTATAAAATAAAAAAATATGTTTTATTGATTATAAACATGCTTTGGAATTTTGTCCTTTGATGATGTCCAAAATTGTCAATACAGAAAATATAAAAAAAGTGTGAAACTTGACCGTCCTCTCAATGTTCATTGATTCGAGCAAATTCCCCAAAAAAGAGTTGAAAAACCTCAAAATTGTCATAAAAAGGTCTGGAAGTTTAATTTTCACAAAATTTGATTTCATCTGAGTTGTGAGATGTAAAGAATAGTTATGACTAGAAAATCGGACTATATCGTGTTGTCTTAGGCAGTAGCGTAACACAACTGTGAAATTCACCATAAGTTGTAAATATTGAATTAGGGCTTGAACTTTAAGAAATGACATAAAAATTTTGTTTTATCTATATACAAAAATTTGGCATACTTGAAAAGTCCAAGAAAAAAGAAGTTATTAACATTTCAACGTCTCTTGTTAGAATTTTGTGTAGGAAATAGATTTTGGTTCTTGTATGAATTTATGAGATAATGAATACCAAGAATATAAAGTATGTAAATTTTCTATACGATTCTTGTAATGCACCGAGATCCACATGACTTAGGTTCTCAGAATTGTATAGACGATGCTACTCAATTATTCATAAAATAATTTTTGTGAAAATGTAAACTATAGAATGCAAAAAATGTGAACTCAATAGACTCAATCTAGAGTATCCACTATGCCATGTGCAACATCCATCTGTCACCGAGCTAAGTGATGCGTAAAATTTGTAACAAATAAATATGCTAGCAAGTGCACTAGTCGTATCAAGTAATATAATGAATCGAGTGCAAGTGTCGAACCCACGAGGAACTATCTAAATAAATTATACTCTAAAAATCTACTAAGAGAAGAAAAAGAATTTTGAAGTTAAAAAAGAAATATAAATGCTACAATTAATTAATCAAAGTAAATGATGAAGAGCCCATAGGAATCTGGATGATAAAAATAAGGTTACTCCTGAAACAGCAAGGGTTAAATAAATTCATATGCTTATTATCACGACGAATTAGGATTACTTGAAGTAATGATATATTCGCTGATTAGATCGAAGTATCTTCGTTCCTAAATTTAAGATATCTCTAACGATGAGTAGAACTCTAATAAATAGAAAACGAAAATGCATGATTTTGTAAATCCTACACTAACAATCATTCTCGTTGGAAATAATCTATTAGACCGCACAAATCGATGTATTACACTAATTACACGATTTATGTTATGACTATAAACTGCAGAATATGATGTTCTAAATTAAATCACTCCAAAACTGGTTTGTGACGTTAATTCACAGCAAGATATTCTCAGGAGACAAGAATAGAATAACATCAATCACAATATGAAATAACTAACAACTGAATTAATTCAATCACTAACTGGTTCATGAAGTTTTCCAGAAATAAATATAAATCTCTATCTCAACTAAAATAATAAGTAAACAAAAATATTAAGAAACAAAGCATCCATGATAAGACGAATTCAGAGATCCTTGCGAATCAGGTGCCCTGACGCTGAGTTGCTTCTCCTTCTCCAGCAATCTCCCTCAACTTGAATTGAATTCTTCTGCAATATGCACGGCTCCCAGGGTCTCAAGCATGAATTCTCACATCTTCAGAGGTCTTCTATTTATAGTATCAGGATTCCCGATGAATTCTAAGAAGTTGAGAGTGCAAATTCTATCCAAATAAGGGTCTACAGTTTATACTCTTTTTAGATCCAAAAATCTCATGATTTTATCTTCAATTCTGAGCTTTTATCATCAAACAAATCTTCTAAAAAGTTGGGCAATGCTCTGGCTTCGTGATTTTATTAAAATCCGTTCGAAAAGTCGATGACCAGGAGAAATCAGCATGATTAACGGCCCATGATGACCCATTCACGGCCTATTCGACTTCGATTCAAAGTTTCTCACATGCATAACGCCCCGTAGCACAAATATTACGGCCCGTAACTCGGGCGATTCTGAGTTCGACTTTTGTATGAGCCGTGACTATCGTGTGATAGTTCGTAAGTTGGATACGTGATCACCATGTTACGACCGATGATGAATTTGACTTGTCCTCTTTTTGGCCGAAGTTTGCGATAGCTAATATAACGGGTCGTTATATACTCATTATGACCAATAATATTTCTGGCAAGATTTTACACTTTTATGTATGTGTCGTAACTGATTCATTACGCCTCGTAACATATGTGTGCTTGATTTTTATCCGATTCTGTATGAGCCATTAAATAGGTGTTACAGCCGGTGCCCACTAAGTCAAGTTCTGCTGCGACCCGTTATAAATATTCTTTGATTTAATTCTTCAATCTGTGAGACCCGTGAAGAATGTCTTATGGTCCGTTATGGGATATGTGAAGATTCCATGACGACCCGTAATTTTTCCATGAGGGATGAATATCTCTATGTAAACCCCGTGAAATGCCCCTTACGATCCGTGTCTTCAATCTGGGTGGCGTTATCCGCTGCTTACGGCCGGTAAAGAGGATATGCAGCCGAAAGCTATCCCTTCTGTGTGGGTCGTGAGACACAACTTGCGGCCCGTGAAAAATCATTAAAAGGCTGTTATAGGAGTCAATATGTTTTCTGCCCTTAAAAGAGATTTCTTCCTCCCTTGATGTTTGGATAATTTTCTTTAATAATTTACACCAAAATTAAAGATATTCCTGTAAAATTACGCACAGTTAGGTAGCTGGAGAGTTCGAAGAAAAAAATATAATAAAAGAACTAAAATTGATGCATGCTATGGAAAAATTACGAAAATAAATCTAAACGCAACATAAATTAAGTGTTGTAAAATGCGTGCATCAAACTCCCCTAAGCTTGAATATTTGTTGGTCCTCAAGCAAAATTCAAAGTAAAACTCAACAGATGATCTGATCATGATATCCACCCTAGTCGTCAACTATTTTTCTCAGCATCCAGTTTTATACCTCTATCGCTATAGTGTCTTTTCTCATTCCAAAATGATCCATCTTTGTGAAACTCTGACTGTACAACATTTTTTAACTCCTCCATAATCATCTCTAAATTTTTACTGAGAAAATAACATCTATCGCTAAAAATATCGGTGTTGAATAATCAACTGTGCTCTGAGCTGTTACAAAATTTATACTTATTGCACTTTTTACTTAAGAATTCCGAGGGTCCATGTAAAGAGCTTTCGACCGACGGATCCCAGAGCAGTTGCCCTTAGGTCGCTAGGTAAGAATCCCCTACGGATCTAATTACTCGGACACACCGTATTTCCAGTTAAATTTTTTACGGTACTCATGTGCTTCTCTATATTGCGCAAGGTGGTCCATGTATCGGGCTTTCGACCGACAGACCCCAAAGTAGATGCCCTTAGGTCGTCCGGCATGAATCCCCTATGGATCTAATTACCTGAACACACCCAGTTCTAGATAACACCTTTTTGTACCTTTTTTACATTCTGGGGCTCCACTAGCCCTCTTTCATATATGCTTGTGATTTTAACTTTATTCAGCTCAGTCACACTTGAATAATCAATAGGGATATAATTGTAGAGAAGGTAATTATAATAAGTATATTTAAAAAGAAACAAGAGCATGAAAAGGAATTGTCGTCATACAATCGTTATTTAACTCAGCACTTTCTTCTTCTTTCCAAATTCTGAACACAAGAATGATGGATTAATAAACCTTGGATGCTTTGAATTTCATTTAACTAGAAGGGTGTCTTTGATTAAAACTTGAAGAAAGACAAAGCGTCATGCAAAAAGGGACAAAACACTTTTTTTTCTTTTTTTTCGATACAAGTGCGGAAAATAAAGTGCAAAATAAAATGCCGAAACTAATGATCTAAAGCATGCACTATGCAACTCCCCCAAGCCTGAATCTAAAACTATCTCAGTGTTTAGGAGTGGACTCGTAAAAGGGATACAAGCATGATAAAAGACTAGAACACGAAACTGGAAAAGAAAGAAAGGAAAGATGAAAGAAAGAAAAATACAACCCTCTAGTCCATAGGTGGCGGCGGTGGAGGAAGAAAAGGCCCATAATGACCCTGTGTTGTATGGTAGTCATGCATCACACGGATTAGTGTATCTCCTGTCGCTCTGCCAGATCACGGAGGTCCATCCTCATAATACAGATCTCAGTAGCCTGACAAAGCTGCTCATCGCGAATAACACGCTGCTCGAAGTGCATCGTACGCTACTCAGCATGCATCAGGCGTTGCTCGGCTTGCATGGTAAGTAGAATCTGGTGCATAGCGGAGAAGTCGGACAGACCTATCTGAGGAGGGTCGATATGTATCTGGTCCTCAATACCCTCTTGTGCGGAGCTTGAAGGTCCTTGATCCTGCCTTCGATGGCGATGTGGTCTGGGGATGTGCGGCTGAACTGTTGGAAGATAAACCCAATTGGCTTCATTCATAGGGTCAAAACGCTCTGTCTCAGTGTAGGGTATAGTCATGTCGGAATCGCGGAGTCGAAAGTAGAAGCCACCATAAGTGCTGCCGCCTCCCAATTCCATGGAAGTAATGACATAACTATCCAATGAAGAGGAACCGTCCAAGGGATGGATCTGATCCAAGTCAAGCCCGAGGTGAAGTGCTATGGGCGTGACTAAACCACCGACCACAATTGTGCCCTTCACCTTGTTGGCAATCCTCAAAAGGGAACGTAGCAGAAAAGCACCGATATTGATCGGAGTGGAAGTAGTCATGCAGTATAGAAGAAAAAGCTCCGTTTCATTTACCGATCCGCTGCTGTCTCCTCTTCCATAGATAGTATTGCTGAGAATCCAGTGAGCATGGCGAAGAAGGATTCTGTATATAAGTATATTTCGCCCTTTATAAGTTCAGGTGGCCTTCACCGTTTATACGATTCCAGAATAGAAGTGGCTGGAACTCCTTCGAAACTTTGAGATGACCCCCATGTGGAAATTGGTAGATAGCATTAAAATCCTGCAAATTCCAGGATAGCATCGTTGCCTGGTCCGCAAATCGAGTAGGGGTGATGGGAAGAAAGTCTAAACTTTGCTCCCTCTTCCGAGCCTCTTGGGTGAGCCATTCTCTTCCTTTTGGAGGTGCTATACGAACAGGTGTAGGCTCCTGTTCAACGAGGGTGTTTGCGCGGCGGCGAGTTGGAACTTTAGTGCGAGGTTCCATGACTGAATAACGCGCATAATGCTCTTTACAGGTCATTATATGTTGGTAACGACCTGTCTGTGCTCGGTAACGGGTCATTAGACGATGCGCACAGCCCTCACAGTGATGATTTGAAGCACTGCACGATATTTACGGGCCGTTAGAGAAGATTCACGGTCCCTCTTAGCACTGTAACGCGTTGAGATGTGATGCTCACGACCCTCTCAGAAATGTATTGAAGAATAGACTTCCGATTACTGGTCGTGAGATGTAAATAACGGTCCGCGAAAGAAGACGATGACCCGTAAGAATCTGATGGTAACTTTGTCGATGGTTTGATACATGCCGGTAGAGAATCCGATTGTCTTCTCACCGTTGAACTTCGCCGGGTGAAGTAATGATGAGTCCCCGGAAATCGTCAAAGAAGAGGCCACCAGCAAGAGGATTGGAGGTGGCAGAGGCAAATGCGGTAGCGAGAGGCATCGGTGGCAGATGCTGAATGCGGCGACACCAAATAAAATCGGCAGTGGTATTGCCCGGAGGAGAGAAGACCGGCGGATTTTGATGGATAAGCTCTCAGTATGTTCGCCAGTGTCGAGTGATCCGATCTAGCTCGTCGGAGAATGGAAGCAAGGCGAGAAGGTTGCGCGGCCAGAGTTGCAGAAAATGATGCGTGAGGAGAACGGTCACGCACCTGGTCTTAAATAGGGCTATAGGGGCGGGCCGTTACCAGATGGTTACGGCTCGTGAGAATTAAACTGAAAGAGTCGTTAGATAGAAATAAATATTGCATTAAATGGAAAGCTGCCACGTGTCCTCACGGTGGTGTAGTGCGGTTAACGAGGTGTTAAAATTGCAGCCTTTGACCACGTCGACTTGTGCACGCATCACAGAGCAACGTGATAGGTCGAGGCTTATTACGGGTCATAAACGGATATTAACGACTCATGGACACTACTATGAGACGTGAAAAAAGATGTACGGCTCATTATATCATTTGGTCAATTACCAGAAGATATAATAAATGGTCGTGAACTAGAGGTAACGACGTGTTAATCTACGAGGCGGGTGTAAGGATGTTTTAACGGAGTATATTAATGGAAAGAGGGTCGTAACGCGGGAAAAAGAAGTGAAATCACTTACATGGCTGATGACTTACGACCCGCAATGATACCCTTACGCCCCGTAAAGGTGTAAGCGTGAGGAGTGAGAGTTACTAATGGCCCCTTAAGCGAGTCAAATGACCCGTAAGGATCCGGCTCAGATGACGGATGCCACTATGAAACTCGTGAATAACTCATTCCATCCTGTTAAGATGATAAGAGGAAATGTATCTAGGGTCGTTAAATGTGACTTACGACCCGTAAAGTGTGATTCACTTAATTTTACTTATTGTGAGGGGCCTGAAGACCTATTAACGACCTGTAAA
Source organism: Pontederia crassipes (assembly GCA_030549335.1). Classification (NCBI taxonomy): domain Eukaryota; kingdom Viridiplantae; phylum Streptophyta; class Magnoliopsida; order Commelinales; family Pontederiaceae; genus Pontederia; species Pontederia crassipes. The sequence goes on along the minus strand of CM060189.1, from coordinate 51,511,807 downwards.
CCTAAACTTTGGACCCGTGTAGACTATATAACGACCCGTTAAACCTTAAATCTGCTTTTGCCATATGAGTTTGAACTAAGATGTAACTAAAACAGAATAGAGACATTGAACTGTTGTAAAACTAGACATAACTTGCCCTAAAAAAAATAAACAAATCCATATCTAACTAAGTTAACAAATCTGAATCCAAATAGGGATTAAGTTTTAGGCAGGATAGTTCTAAGTTATAGTTGTTAGCTTGACTGTGCCTTCGATGTTCTAAGGGACTTCTAATGTGATCATGTTCATGTCAAGATTGAAAGTTCCACCTAGGTAATGTTTTAGTCTATGGCCATTAACTTTGAATCTGGTAGTGTCATCTAATGTTCGAATTTCAATGGCACCATGGGTTGAGGGGCTAACAACTACATATGGGCCAGTCCACCTAGATCTAAATTTTCCTAGGAAAAGACAAAGATGACTATTATATAAAAGTACTTGTTGACCAGGTAAGAATCCTACATCCTTAATATGTTTGTCATGCAATTTTTTTGCGCGTTCTTTATAAAGTTTGCTATTTTCATATGCTTGCAATCTAAATTCATCCAACTCATTTAATTTTACACCCCTTTCTTTTCCACATGCCTCTAAGTCAAAATTGAGAAGTTTCATTGCCCAATAGGCTCTATGTTCTAATTCAATAGGGAGATGACATGATTTTCCAAATACTAACCTATAAGGGGACATACCTATGGGTGTTTTATATGCTGTCCGATAAGCCCAAAGAGCATCATCTAACTTACTTGCCCAATTTTTCCTTAATGCGATTACTGTCTTTTCAAGAATTCTCTTAAGCTCTCTTTTTGAAACTTCTACTTGCCAACAAGTTTGGGCATGATAAGGTGTACTGAGTTTATGGGTGACTCCAAATCTATTCAGGAGTCTAGCAAAAAGATGGTTGCGGAAATGAGTACCATCGTCACTAATTAGAGCACGAGGTGTACCAAATCTAGTAAAAATATTTTTACGAACAAATTTGACAATAATTTGAGCATCAGTGGATATTGTGGCCTCGACTTCTACCCACTTGGACACATAATCGACAACGATTAATATATATTCCTTACCTAATGACTCTGGAAATGGACCCATGAAATCAATCCCCCAAACATAAAAAATGTCACAATATAAAATATTGTTTAGATGCATTTCATTTTTGTTTGAGATGTTACCTGACCGTTGGCATTGATCACATGACTTACAGTAATTTCGTGCGTCGTTGAATATGGTTGGCCAGTAGAGTCCGCATTCCAAAACCTTGGCAGTCGTATGGTTTGGTCAAAGTGTCCCCCAGCCTATCCATCATGACAATGTCATAGTTTCTTCTCGAATTCATCTTCGTGTATACAACGCCGAAGGATCTGGTCTGCACATAGTCGAAAAAGATGTGGTCTTCCCAATGATAATTCTTTATATATGAGAAAAACTTTCTTCGCTGATGATGACTGAGACCTTTCGGAACATAACCCCCTGCAAGAAAATTTGCCATGTCAGTGTACCATGGAACAGATTTAGAGAAATCATTAGTTTTATAAACAAGATAAATTTGCTCGTCAGGAAAGTCTTCAAGTATGGCTCTTTCTGTAGTTGGGGCAGGTTCCAAGCGTGAAAAGTGATCAGCTACGAAATTCTCTATTCCTTTCTTATCTTTGACCTCCACATCAAATTCTTGTAGGAGCATTTCGCGTCCTGCTTGGTCATCAAATGTCTAATGGCTGCATGATATGTAAAAACAACAACTTTGGAACAAATGAGATAAGAGCGAAATTTATCAAACACAAAGATTATAGCTAGGAACTCCTTTTCTGTGGTTGCATAATTCAGTTGGGCAGAGTTCAATGTCCGGCTAGCATAATAAATGACGTGGAATATCTTCTCCCATCGTTGTCTTAGGACAATTCCTTCAGCACCGTCGCTCACATCGCACATGAGTTCGAAGGGTAGCTTGCAATCTAGTGCTACAACCACAGGGGCAAAGATTAATTTGTCCTTCAGCAAATTAAATGCAGAAAGGCATTCTGTATCAAAAATAAACTTAGCATCTTTTGCAAGTAGTTGTGTCAAAGGCTTAGCTATCTTGGAGAAATCCTTGATGAAACGATGGTAAAAACCAGCGTGTCCCAAGAAACTTCTAATGCCTTTTACATTTGTGGGGGGAGGTAAGTTTGCAATGACTTCAATCTTGACTTTATCTACTTCAATTCCTTTTTCAGAGATCTTATGGCCAAGAACTATTACTTCTTTAACCATGAAATGACACTTTTCCCAATTAAGTACCAAATTCGTCTCTTCACATCTCTGTAGGACAGCTGACAGATTCTGCAAACAATTAGCAAAAGAACTACGAAACAATGTAAAATCATCCATAAATACTTCTAGAATTCTTTCATTCATGTCTGCGAAGATCGACATCATGCATCTCTGGAAAGTGGCTGGCGCATTGCACAATCCAAAAGGCATTCTCCTATAAGCAAATGTCCCATATGGACAAGTGAATGTCGTCTTCTCTTGGTCTTCTAGGGCTACTGCAACCTGATTGTATCCCAAGTACACATCCAGAAAACAATAATAACTGTGACCTGCAACACGCTCTAACATTTGATCAATGAAGGGTAAAGAAAAATGATCCTTTTGTGTCGTGTCATCTAGCTTTCGATAATCTATACACACGCGCCAACCTGTTATAATACGCTGTGGTATAAGCTCATCCTTTTTTACTTCTTACAACCGTAATTCCTCCTTTCTTTGGAATGACGTGTACTGGGCTAATCCAAGGGTTATCTAAAATTGCGTATATTATCCTAGCATCCAATAACTTAATCACCTCTTTCTTTACCACCTCTTTCAAAGTGGGGTTGAGTCTCCTTTGAAATTGTGCTACTAGTTTCACATTTTCTTCTATCAGAATTTTATGTTGACATATTGTTGGAGATATTCCTTTAATATCTGAAATTGACCATGCGATATCCTTCTTATGTTTTTTAATACTCTGAGTAATTGCTCTTCCATATCACCTAATAAATCTGCAGAAATAATTACTGGATATGTGTTAGTCTCTAAGAAAGCGTAACGAAGGTGAGTTGGAAGAGCCTTTAGTTCAAGTGATTTTGGAAGAATATCATTATTATCTCCCTTTGTATCTGTTGTCTCTTTCTCCAATTTTTCCACTAAAACTGGCTCAATAACTTCTTCGTTGTTCTCCATTGCCTCTTCTGTACCTTCATAAGGATTTGTAACAAGGTCAGGAACAATGGCATCAAACTCGTCAGTAGTGTCTTCATCATATGTGTCAATTGAACAACAAGGGAAAAATTCATGAGGTTGTTTCAATGAATTGCAGATGTTAAAGCTTATGTCCTCTTCGTTCACACAAAGGGTCAGCCTCCCTTGTTGTACATCTATCAAGGTATTTCCGGTTGCTAGAAAGGGTCAGCCTAATATTATTGGCATTTTCTCATCAGCCTTCATGTCTAGCACAATAAAATCTGCCGGAAATACAAACTTGTCCACTTTTACTAGCACATCTCTTAATATGCCTTTTGGTCTTTTTGTAGAAGAGTCTGCAAACTGAAGTACTATTGATGTGTCTTGAAGTTCTTCATAACCTAGCTGCAGGAAAATAGAGTAAGGCATTAGACTTATATTTGCTCCTAAATCACATAGTGCTTTAGCACAATAATAATTTCCGATAGTGCGCGGTATTGTGAAGCTGCCAGGGTCCTTTTGCTTCCTTGGTAAGTTGCGTTCATAAATCGCACTACATTCTTCTGTCATCTTTATTGTCCCCATAGCTTCGAGGTTTCTTTTTCGAGAGAGGATATCCTTCATAAATTTGGCATAACTCGGCATCAGCCGTAAAGCTTCATGAAAAGGTATATTAATGATTGGTTGTTTCAGAATCTCAATAAATCGTAAGAACTGTTTATCTGACTGCTCTTTGCTTAGGAATATCTGGAACGATAATTTCTTTCCCGTTTGAATTAGCTTGATTTTCCTTGGTCGATTTCTGGAATTCCTCTCCATCAACATCTTCCATGATTTGATCTTTGCGGAATAATGGATCTTCCAGCTGGTTGCTGCTCCTAAGTGTCACGGCTTTAGCATCTTCTCTCGAGTTCTTTTCAGTGTTACTGGGAAGAGAACTAGGTGTTCTTCCTGTCATTAGATTTCCCATCTGTCTGACCTGCATCTCCAAATTTCTAATTGATGCTTTCTGATTGTTGACGCGGACGTCCATTGTTGTTTGCATATTCTGGACTGTATTCATAATCTTTGACATCATCTCCTCTAAAGAGTTTGCCGAGCGTTGCCTTCGGTAAAGAGTGAAATTATTTGGGGTTGAGCTTGTGGTAATTGCGGTCCCTGGTTTTGTCTATACAAAAATTTTGGATTGTTTCTCCAAGAATATTCATTATTCAGTTCCCTGAAAATTTTGATTAGTAACATAATTGGCATTTTCAGTGTGTGTCATCTCAGAAGAGTTACCTGGACAATCCTGCATTGGATGTCCCCCTTCGCATTGCTGGCACGCCATCAAGTTCAGCATCTTGTCGAACTTTTGATTTAATGACTCTAGATGAGCCACAAGTTCAGAGTTGGTTTCTACAACTGCGTGCACACCATGGGTGCGACGAGTAGGCCTCCTTTCTTGACTGGATTTCAAGGCACATGCTTCAATAATATCCTGAATTTCACTTGGTCGTTTGTTTCCTAGTACTGTTCCTCCAGCGGATTGGTCCAACTTGTCTTGATCCGAAGTTCGTAAACCATGGTAGAAATCTTCCAAAAACTGCCATTTTGGAATTTGATTGTCAGCTACTCTGGACAGCAACTCTTTGTAGCGTTCCCAAGCCTCATAAAGATATTCATCATCTTCCTGCACAAAGGCTCGCAGTTCTCGTCTATATTTTCCTTCTTTCTGAGGTGGACAATATTTTCCAATGAATTTCTCAACCATTTCCAGCCAAGTATGGATTGATCCTACAGGCAAAGTCTTGAACCAGGTGGACGCTTTTTCATGTAAGGATTGAGGAAATAACAAAAGATGAATAGTATTCTTAGGAATATTATGTGTTTAAAAGTGCTAAGTGTGCCAAGAAATTTATCCAAATGGTCACGAGGATCTTCGTGAAGTGCTCCCCCAAACTGCGATGCTTGGATCATCCTTACAATTCCTGGATTGATTTTAAAATTGTTGACGTTAAAGTCAGGAAGTACGATGCACGATTCCCTATCATTGTATCTTGCTGAGACATATTCTTTCATCGACAATTCTGGTTCCTCTTCATGTTGGTTGTTGTTTGGCTGATCTCCTTATTGGAGTTGATTATTCCTTGCCTGTTCAGCCATCTTACGAAAATTTTTCTTCAACCTACGTGCTATCTTTTCAATTTCTAGATCAAATAGGAGAGGTCCTTTTGATTTCCTTGTGTTATGTTGTGATTGTGTGCTTGAAGTATCCAGGTTCAGAGGGTGTGTCAGTAGCCCTGCACAACCACAAATTTGAAACGAATCAAAGAAATCTAAAAATTTCTGAAAGATATAAGTTCTCAAAGTATTAAATTAGAACAAAATTTTAAACAATTTAATTCATAGTTCCCCGACAGTGGCGCCAAAAACTTGATGCGTTGAATTTGTAACAATAAAATTGCTAACAAGTGCACTAGTCGTATCAAGTAATATAATGAATCGAGTGCGAGTGTCGAACCCACGAGGAACTATCTAAATTAATTCTACCCTAAAAATCTATTAAGAGAAAAAAGGCTTTTGTAGTTAAAACAGAAATATAAATGTTGCAATTAATTAATCAAAGTAAACGGTGAAGGGCCCGTAGAAATCTGGATGATAAAAATAAGGTTACTCCTGAAACAACAAGGGTTATATAAATTCCGATGCTTATTATCACCACGGATTAGGATTACGTGAAGTAACGATCTATTCGCTGATTAGATTGAACTATCTTCGTTCCTAAATTTAAGATATCTCTAACAATGAGTAGAACTTTGATCAATAGAAAACGAAAATGCATGATTTTGTAAATCCTATACTAACAATCATTCTCGCTAGAAATAATCTATTAGACCATACAAATTGATGTATTACGCTGATTACACGATTTATGTTATGACTGAATAAATTGTAGAATATGATGTTCTAAATTAAATCACTCCAAAACTGTTTTGTGACATTAATTCAAAGCAAGATATTCTCAAAAGACAAGAAGAGAATAACATCAATCATAATATGAAATATCTAACAACTGAATTAATTCAATCACTAATTGGTTCATGAAGTTTTCCAGAAATAAATATAAATCTTTATATCAACTAATACAATAAATAAACAAAAATAATAAGAAACAAAGCATCCATGATAAGACGAATTTAGAGATCCTTGCTTTGGATGATTTCTGGAACGAATCAGGGCTGACGCTGAGTTGCTCCTCCTTCTCCAGCAATCTCCCTCAACTTGAATATAATTCTTCTGCAATATGCACGACTCCTAGGGTCTCAAGCACGAATTCTCACGTATTCAGAGGTCTTCAATTTATAGTATCAGGATTCCCAATGAATTCTGAGAAGTTGAGAGTTCAAATTCTATCCAAATAAGGGTCTACAGTTTAAACTCTTTTTAGATCCAAAAATCTCATGATTTTATCTTCAATTCCGAGCTTTTATCATCAAACAAATCTTCTAGAAAGTTGGGCGTCGCTCTGGCTTCATGATTTGATCAAAATCCGTTCAAAAAGTCGATGACCAGGAGAAATCAGCACGATTAACGGCCCGTGATGTCCCATTCATGGCCTATTTCGACTTCGATTCAAAATTTCTCACATGCATAATGCCCCATAACACAAATATTACGACCCGTAACTCAGGCGATTCTGTCGGCTTCTGTATGAGCCGTAATATCATGTGACGGTTCATAAGTTCGATACGTGATCGCCATGTTACGACTGGTAATGAATTTGACTTGTCCTCTTTTTGGCCGAAGTTTGCGATAGTTGATATAACGGGTCGTTATATACTCATTGCGACCCGTAATATTTCTGGCAAGATTTTACACCTTTCTGTATGTGTCGTAATTGATTCCTTATGCCTCGTAACATATGTGTGCTTGATTTTTTATCCGATTCTGTAGGAGCCGTTAAACAGGTGTTACAGCCGGTGCCCACTAAGTCAAGTTCTGCTGCGACATGTTATAAATCTTCTTTGATTTAATTCTTCAATCTGTGAGACCCGTGAAAAATGCCTTACGGTCCGTTATGGGATATGTGAAGATTCCATGATGACCCGTAATGTTTCCATGAGGGATGAATATCTCTCTATATTCCCGTGAAATGCCCCTTACGATCCGTGTCTTCAATCTGGGTGGCGTTATCCGCTGCTTATGGCCGATAAAGAGGATATGCGACCGAAAGCTATCACTTCTGTGCGGGTCGTGAGACACAACTTGTGGCCCATGGAAAATCACTGAAAGACCGTTATAGGAGTTTCACGGCCCGTAAGTCAATCTGTTTTCTGCCCTTAAAAGATATTTCTTCCTCCCTTGATGTTCGGATAATTTTCTTTAATAATTTTTACCAAAATTAAAGATATTACTATAAAATTACGCACAATTAGGTAGCTGGAGAGTTCGAAGAAAAAATTATAATAAAAGAGATAAATTTGATGCATGCTATGGGAAATTACGAAAATAAATCTAAATGCAACATAAATTAGGTATTGTAAAATGCATGCATCACTAAGCCACTTGCATAACCCTCCTCTATTTCAATCCTCTCACCTGCACGGATGTAGGTACAAAAAAAATTTACGAATATAAAAATACTCAGTACATAAGTTCTAACCATAATATAGGCACAATAAATCAATTGAGCAAATAACAATATGATATGATAATGGATTAAAGGATCAAATATAACAATAAAAATCAATATGAGAATAGGTCAATAATCAATGATCACGAAATATGATCTATAATATAATAATTGAAGAGATTGGGCAATACAATACCATAATCATCAGGTAGTGGATCAATATACCGATAGAATAATGGATGAATATGGTGGATCAGGCTAAGGACAACATACAAATCAATAATGATAACAATCATCAATTAACAATTTCAATGAGTCTGATCAATATGGCACCATTTAATTTATCAATTTTCAATTCAATATCAATGGTCATTGGTGATGTGAGAATTGGTAACAATATATGTTAGCAAGTGCACTAGTTGCTCAAGTAATAAAGTGTAATGAGTAGAATGTCGAACCCATGAGAAATTAGCTTAATTAACTAAACTAATTTCAGGAGCTAATAGGAGACAAATTTTGGGTAAAAGGTGTGTAGAAAATAAAATTCTAGAAAAGTAAGACAAACTAAATTAATCTAATCTAATCTACTGATGCATATTGCAGTATAAAATGATAGGCATGATGCATGAAAATGCAAACTCCCCCAAACTTGAACGCAACGTTGTCCTCAGTGTTGAAAATCAAATTCAAAAAAGGGAGTATAAAAAATAATCAAGAAATCATAAAGGGAGGAATTGTAAAGAGACAACATAATGTATCCCAATTTGATGGATGTTGAAGCTGTAACGCCCCGAGACTCACGTGACTTTCACGTGCTCAGAGTCGTCCCAGAGGCGCTACTCAATTTTCTATAAAATATTTTTGCGGAATATAAACAATAAATGCGGAAGACTTTTTCAATAATAATAGCTAATAATCCATTATATTCAAAATAATTAAAATATTAATAAGTTCACAATTCTAATAAATGCGGAAATAATAAAAATTAGACAACTCAATCTAGAACATGTACAACATCTGTCTATCACTGAGCATAGCCACCTGTAGGATCATCCTCTATCGAAGTACTCTCACCTGCATGGATCCAGGTACAGGGAAATATCCATGAGTATAAAAATACTCAGTACGTAGGGTCTAAAAGACAATCAATATGCTCAATCGAAAAATAAGATAAAATCAATAACGAGTCGATTGAGCAGTCAATATAATAATCAATTAACAATTTATCAATATGAACAATATAACAGGCTATGGTCAACAGACCAATGTAAATCAATAACAATTGTTCCAATTAATAATTATCAATTGCCTGATTAATAGATCAATATTCAATTAACAATTTCCAATTCAATAATCAATGGTCATTAGCCAATAACAATTCAATTCAATAGGGCAATAATAATTGCCAACTCCATGCCAATATATCCAAATGACCATGATTTAATTCCATTCACTTCAATTCCAATTTCAATTCAATTCAATGCTATTCGATTTTCATTGTTCGGAGTTATCCAATTCAATGAGGAGTGCTCAGTCAATTAAGGGACACCATGCCACTTTCATGCAGGCCAGTGGGGGATCAGTGCCACGGCAAGTCCGATACGATTCAATGGGTTCGTGTATGGTGGGGGACGAGTGGCCATACACAGGACAACCATACCTTTTACACTATCTGTCCCATTCAATTCAATTCAATTCAATTGGTCCCGGCTTAGTGGCAATCAGTGAACATGGGCCTAGTAGCTTTCGGCTTTTATATTATTTACCTAAAATGTCTATCTTTAAATAAATTATCAATTTGATTAGATAAATTCTGAACTCAAAACTAAGTAGGTCAATAATACAATTAAAATCAAAGTTCATCATAATATAAACAGATCAATCACCAACAATATAATCAATACATCAAATTAATTAATAACAACAATAATAATCAGTAATTAAAATTTACTCAAAAATAAATAATAACTCTCGGTGGGTACTCCCTGTTCATTATGGCCGTAACATCATTTTTTTTCTCTCTCCATCTTCTCTGATTTTTACGGTCGTAAATTCTCTTCCCCTTTTTTTTTCTACATCTTCTCTCTCCAGATTTTACCCCCTATTCCATTACGGCCATAAACTTTTACCCCCTATTCCATTACGGCCATAAACTTTTACCTCCTATTCGTTACGGTCATAAACTTTTACCCCCTTTCCATTACGGCCATCAACTTTTACCCCCTTTCCGTTACGGCCATAAACTTTTACCCCCTATTCCATTACGACCATCAACTTTTACCCCCTTTCCATTACGGCCATAAACTTTTACCCCCTTTCCGTTACGGCCATAAATTTTTACCCCCTATTCCATTACGGCCGTAAACTCCATCCTTTTTTTTACCCCTTTCTCTCTCTACATCTCTATTTCGTTATGGCCGAAATTCTCTACCTCTCTATTTCATTACGACCGAAATCCCTAACTCTTCGGCCGTAAACACATTTTTTTCATTTTTTTTCTTTCTCTATTCCATTACGGCCGAAAACCCCAACTCTTCGGCTGTAACACCTTTTTTTTTCTAATTCTCTCTCCACCCTTTTCTCGACCGTAAAACTCTACTCTTCTCTCTTGACGGCCGAAACAGAAAATTACGGCCAAACAAATTTACGGCCGTAATACTTCTAATTTAAAATTAGATTGCACCGTAAAATATTACGACACAATAGGAAACGGAATCCCCCCTACGTACCTGCGCGCCTTGTTTTCTGTCGTCGCCAAAGACGAAGCCGAAAATCACGCAGACGAAGCCAAAACGTTCGTACCCCCTATTCTTATTTATAGTGTTGACAGATTTTTAATTATTCTCTAACCATATTATCTAATCTCAATCAAATTAAATCCTCTAATTTATCCTTTTAACCACTCCCTATTTATTCTAATATTTAATTAGATAAATTACGAAATTAATTGAATAATCATATCCCTAATCAAACTCCTCTCAATTTTATTTTATTTTCGGAATTATTAAATATAGTAATATTAATAACAATATTTTTTTCAAAATAAAATAATAAAATATCTATTTATTAAATCCTAAAAAAACCAGGGTCGTTACATCATAACCTCCTTAAAAATAAATTCGTCCTCGAATTTGAATAAAAGAAATTATATTATCTCATCTAAATAATTCTGGAAAATCACTTCTCATTTCTTCTTCCAATTCCCATGTGGCATCTTCATCTCTATGATGTGTCCAAGCCACCCTCACCATGGGTACCATTTTATTCTTCATATGCTTAATTTGGTACTCCAACACTTCTATAGGCTGCTCAGCATATGTCAGATCTACATTCAAATTTGGTTCCTCCATATTCACCACATTAGCATCATCATGTTGGTACTTGCGCAACATTGACACGTGAAAGACATTATACACGTGTCCATATGATGGAGGCAACGCCAACCTGCAAGCTGCATCTCCGATCAATGCAAGTACTTCGAATGGGCCAACATATCTTGGGCTCAACTTACCCTTCTTGCTGAACCTCATTACCCCTTTCATTGGAAAAACTTTTAACATAACTCGATCTCCCACTTTAAAAATTTGTTCTCTTCTCTTCTTGTCAGCATATGTTTTCTGTCTTGTGAATGCTGTTTTCAACCTCTCTCTAATAAGGCGAACTTTTTCAGCATCTTCCTTGGTTTGCTTCATCAACTCCTCTGATAAGAATTGTCGTCCTCCCACCTCACTCCAACAGATGGGGGAGCGACAAGGCCTTCCATACATTGCTGCAAATGGTGCTATGCCTATGCTGGAGTGGTAACTGTTATTGTATACGAACTCGATCAGTGGGAGGTGCGTGTCCCAACTGCCACTCCAGTCCAATGCACATGCACGGAGCATGTCTTCTAATGTCTGAATCGTTCGTTCAGATTGTCCGTTTGTCTGAGGATGGAACGCAGTACTGAAATTTAATTTTGTTCCAAAAGCACTCTGTATGCTCCGCCAAAATTTGGCCGTAAATCGTGGATCTCTATCCGACACAATGGAGACTGGCACTCCATGTAGTCGGATAACCTCCTTAATATAAATGTCCATCAGACTTTCGACAGACTGTTTCCATTTGATGGGGATGAAATGGGTTGTCTTGCTAAATCGGTCCACTACCACCCATATTGCATCATGGCCTTGTTGAGTTCTTGGAAGCCCAGTGACAAAATCCATAGTCACCTTTTCCCATTTCCATTGTAGGATTCCAAGTTCTTGTAGTACACCGTAAGGTCTCTGATGTTCCACTTTCACTTGTTGGCATACTAGGCATCTTGCAACGTACTCAGCCACATCCTTCTTCATATTATTCCACCAGAAGGTCCGTTGCAAGTCTTTGAACATCTTCGTGCTTCCAGGATGAATGGCGAATTCTGACTTGTGGCACTCATCCAACACTTGTCTTCTCAATGCTTCATACTCAGGGACCCACAATCGTCCCCTATATCTGATCACTCCATCTGTGACCGAAAAATCTATAGGAATCTTTTCGCACAACTTGAGTAGGTGGTTGTACTCGTTATCGTTTGGTTGTGTTTTGCCTATCTTCAACAGTAGCTCGGGTTGCATGCCGAGGTGTGCCATAATTCGTATACCGTCGCTGCTGGTCACTGGACTAACCTGGATAATGCAATCAATCATGTTCCAACGACTCACTCTCAGGCATGCGAGTGATCCTCCCCATTTTCTACTAAGTGCGTCAGCAACTGAGTTTGCCTTCCCTGGATGATAGCTGATAGCAAACTCATAATTCCTTAGAAACTCAATCCACCTCCTCTGACGCATATTCAAGTCTTTTTGAGAGAAGATGTATTTCAAGCTCTTGTGGTCTGTAAAGATTTCGAACTCTTCGCCATATAAATAGTGTCGCCAAATTTTGAGGGCGAAGATCACAGTTGCTAATTCGAGATTATGCGTTGGATAATTCTTCTCATGCTTCTTTAATTGTCTTGATGCATATGCAATGACCTTCCCGTGTTGCATCAAGACGCATCCCAAACCAGTGCCGCATGCGTCGCTATATATGACATAACCTCCTTGGCCTGAAGGTATGGTCAGAATGGGCGCCGTTGTCAGTCTCTTCTTTAACTCTTGAAAACTATCTTCACACCTCTGTGACCATTCATACTTGATGCCTTTCTTAGTGAGATTTGTTAGTGGCGATGCAATTTTGGAAAAGTCCTGAATGAATCTCCTGTAATATCCAGCAAGTCCAAGAAAGCTTCTAATCTCTGACGTATTTTTCGGTTGTGCCCAGTTGGCAACTGCTTCCACCTTTGCAGGATCTACCGATATTCCATTTTCACTGATAATATGCCCGAGGAACATAATCTCTTTCAACCAAAACTCACATTTTAAGAATTTAGCGTACAATTTGTGCTCCCGTAAGGTCTGTAGCACAACTCTTAGATGTTTCTCATGTTCTTCTGGGCTCGACGAATATATAAGAATGTCGTCGACGAAGACGATTACGAACTTGTCCAAGTATGGCCTGAATACTCTATTCATCAAGTTCATGAAGGCTGCGGGGGCATTGGTCAGCCCAAATGGCATTACTAAGAACTCATAATGCCCGTATCTTATTCTGAAAGCGGTCTTCGGCACATCATCATCAGTGATTCATAGTTGATGATAGCCACTTCTCAGATCAATCTTCGAGAATACCTTTGCCGAAGACAATTGCTCGAACAGGTCATCGATTCTTGGTAGTGGATACTTGTTCTTGATTGTGACCTTGTTCAACATCCGATAGTCTATGCATAGCCTCATCGACCCGTCCTTCTTCTTTACAAACAATACCGGAGCGCCCCATGGAGAAACGCTCGGTCGAATGAATCCCTTATCCAGCAACTCCTGGATTTGGGTCTTCAATTCTAGCATTTCCGCTGGAGCCATTCGATAAGGAGCCTTTGATATAGGTGTCGTGCCCGGCACCAAGTCAATGCGGAAATCAATCTTCCGTCGTGGTGGCAATCCTGAAACGTCATCTGGGAAGACGTTTGGAAACTCCTTTACCACAGCAATGCTATCTCAATCTACTTCAACTCTGTCTGTCTTGATCACACTTGCCAGGAAACCTCGGCATCCTTTCTTCAGCATCTTTTGTGCCTTTAAAGCTGACACTAGGATCTTGCCCCTCTCTAGTGGTGTACCTCTGACAATAGTCTGAAGTCCTCCTGGCGTTCCGATCAGTATCTTCTTTGCTCGGCAATGTAGGTAGGCGTCATGGTAGGACAACCAGTCCATACCCAACACCGCATCGTAATCCCTGATCGGAATGATGATAAGGTCTGCGGAGAAGTTCTTGCCTTCCACTTCGACCGGCACCATGGGGATGTACTTCTGGGTAACGATGACCCCAGAGGCGTGCCAATGTCAAGTGAAAAACTAGTCGCTTGTGGCTTTATGCTCAATAACGGAGTGAATTGCTCCGAAATGAACGAATGTGTAGCACCTGAATCAAAGAGAATATTAGCATGAACACCATCAATTTTTAGCGTACCTTGGATGGTGTCATTCGCCCTTTGCTGTCTGCAGGCTTCATGTTGTATACTCAGCCTTGCACCATTCTAGGTGGTCCGTCGTTATGTTGCGGAGGAGGTCCAGCACGCCTTGGCTCTTTGCAGTCTCTAGCGAAATGGCCCATCTTACCACAGTTCAGGCACGCTCCAGTTCTCCGGTAGCACTCACCGGGATGCATTCTGTTGCAGTAGTTGCACGGTGCTCTAGGCGGTTGAGGCTCATTCCTCGCTGGATATGGTCTTCCCCGATTGCTATCATCTCTACGGCGGGGATCTCTCCTAGCCTGCCTTCTATCTTTGTTTCCATATCTGTTCTGATACTGATTGGCCGGTGCTTGGCTTTGTTGCTTGTCAACTGTCTTATCACCATCTTCTAGATAAATGATGAATTCTTCAGCAAATTGGAGGGTCTGGCAGTTACCCCCCTTTACCCTTTCTCTGAGGTTGGATTTCAGGCCATCCACCCAACGCTTCACTCGATCAAGTTTCGACTGCTGTAAGGTGGAGTACTTCTCTAGGCTTAGAAACTTGGAAAGGTACTGCTTTATAGTCTTAGTACCCTGTTGGAGTGTCAGGTACTCCTTCTGCTTCCTGCCCCTTTCATAGGCTGGTATGTAGCGATTCTCGAACGCCTTCTTGAATTCTCCCCAGGTGATGTTGTCCTGGCCGGAGAACGTAGTGAGCTTGGTGGCCTTCCACCAATCTCTGGCATCTGTCGTCAGTTTTCTTGTGGCGTAAATTATCTTGCGGTCCTCGCCGCAATCCATCTCAAGGAATATCTGTTCTATCTCCTCAATCCATTCCTCTGCATCCTCAAAGTCACCCTTCCCGCTGAACCGAGGGGGCTGCAACCTGAGGAACCGCTCAATGGTGTCTTTACGATCATGATGTGGTGGCACATTGGGACTCGAGTACTTAGCGTGCACCGAGTGGAACTCCGATGGTAGTAGTCCCTGTCTCAGTTGTTCCTCTCGGTACCCATTAGCCTGGGCCTGATCCATCTGGAAGCCATGTACTTGTTGTCTACTCATTTCTTGGCTCAGAGCACGTTGATTATTAGGTTGAGAGCCTTGAGCCTCCTGATCGGCCCGCTGTGACCCACTTCTGGGAGCTCGTGGTATCTGATTCGGAAATACCATCTTAGGAGGAATCTGTTCTCACACAACAATAACAATAAAATTCATAAGTGTGAGCTCAATAATACATAGCACAATTCAATACTTACTTGACCCTACTGGATGGCTGCAGTGGTTGCTCGTGACAGTTGCACATGGACTCAATTCTACCTATTTAGAGACAGCTAAGAAGTGCCTCTCCTTAGGCTCTGATACCTTCTGTAACGCCCCGAGACTCACGTGCTCAGAGTCATCCCAGAGGCGCTACTCAATTTTCTATAAAATATTTTTGTGGAATATAAACAATAAATGCGGAAGACTTTTTCAATAATAATAGCTAATAATCCATTATATTCAAAATAATTAAAATATTAATAAGTTCACAATTCTAATAAATGCGGAAATAATAAAAACTAGACAACTCAATCTATAACATGTGCAACATCTGTCTATCACTGAGCATAGCCACCTGCAAGATCATCCTCTATCGAAGTACTCTCACCTGCACGGATCTAGGTACAGAGAAATATCCATGAGTATAAAAATACTCAGTACGTAGGGTCTAAAAGACAATCAATATGATCAATCGAAAAATAAAATAAAATCAATAATGAGTCGATTGATCAGTCAATATAATAATCAATTAACAATTTATCAATATGAATAATATAACAGGCTATGGTCAACAGACCAATGTAAATCAATAACAATTGTTCCAATTAATAATTATCAATTGCCTGATTAATAGATCAATATTCAATTAACAATTTCCAATTCAATAATCAATGGTCATTAGCCAATAACAATTCAATTTAATAGGGCAATAATAATTGCCAACTCCATGCCAATATATCCAAATGACCATGATTTAATTCCATTCACTTCAATTCCAATTTCAATTCAATTCAATGCTATTCGATTTTCAATGTTCGGAGTTATCCAATTCAATGAGGAGCGCTCAGTCAATTAAGGGACATCATGCCACTTTCATGCAGGCCAGTGGGGGATCAGTGCCACGGCAAGCCCGATACGATTCAATGGGTTCGTGTATGGTGGGGGACGAGTGGCCATACACAGGACAGCCATAGCTTTTACACTATATGTCCCATTCAATTCAATTGGTCCCGGCTTAGTGGCAATCAGTGAACATGGGCCCAGTAGCTTTCGGCTGTTATCTTATTTACTTAAAATGTCTATCTTTAAATAAATTATCAATTTGATTAGATAAATTCTGAACTCAAAACTAAGTAGGTCAACAATACAATCAAAATCAAAGTTCATCATAATATAAACAGATCAATCACCAACAATATAATCAATACATCAAATTAATTAATAACAACAATAATAATCAGTAATTAAAATTTACTCAAAAATAAATAATAACTCTCGGTGGGTACTCCCTGTTCATTATGGCCGTAACATCATTTTTTTTCTCTCTCCATCTTCTCTGATTTTTACGACCGTAAATTCTCTTCCCCTTTTTTTTTCTACATCTTTCTCTCTCCAGATTTTACCCCCTATTCCATTACGGCCATAAACTTTTACCCCCTATTCCATTACGGCCATAAACTTTTACCCCCTATTCGTTACGGCCATAAACTTTTACCCCCTTTCCATTACGGCCATCAACTTTTACCCTCTTTCCGTTATGGCCATAAACTTTTACCCCCTATTCCATTACGGCCATCAACTTTTACCCCCTTTCCGTTACGGCCATCAACTTTTACCCCCTTTCCGTTACGGCCATAAACTTTTACCCCCTATTCCATTACGGCCGTAAACTCCATCCTTTTTTTTACCCCTTTCTCTCTCTACATCTCTATTTCGTTACGACCGAAATTCTCTACCTCTCTATTTCATTACGGCCGAAATCCCTAACTCTTCGGCCGTAAACACTTTTTTTTTCATTTTTTTTCTTTCTCTATTCCATTACGGCCGAAAATCCTAACTCTTCGGCCGTAACACCTTTTTTTTCTAATTCTCTCTCCACCCTTTTCTCGACCGTAAAACTCTACTCTTCTCTCTTGACGACCGGAACAGAAAATTACGGCCAAACAAATTTACGGCCGTAATACTTCTAATTTAAAATTAGATTGCACCGTAAAATATTACGACACAATAGGAAACGGAATCCCCCTACGTACCTGCGCGCCTTGTTTTCTGTCGTCGCCAAAGACGAAGCCGAAAATCACACAGACGAAGCCAAAACGTTCGTACCCCCCTATTCTTATTTATAGTGTTGACAGATTTTTAATTATTCTCTAACCATATTATCTAATCTCAATCAAATTAAATCCTCTAATTTATCCTTTTAACCACTCCCTATTTATTCTAATATTTAATTAGATAAATTACGAAATTAATTGAATAATCCTATCCCTAATCAAACTCCTTCAATTTTATTTTATTTTCGGAATTATTAAATATAGTAATATTAATAACAATATTTTTTTCAAAATAAAATAATAAAATATCTATTTATTAAATCCTGAAAAAATCAGGGTCGTTACAGATGCTGTAGAGAGAAGCCAATGTAGATGTATCAGATGTTTGGAGGTGTCGAGTTTGAATAGCGTATGCATTGCTCAAAGTTGGGACAGACCTGGATTGTAAGGATTTCTTTCAGATCATCTTTTGCATGTGTAATGGCTCGTGAAAAATAGTTAACGGCCCAGTGATGAAGATTTTCCCCGGCCGATGAAAATTAACTTAACAACTTTGAGCTCATGTAATCATGGGACATTACCTTTCACTAACGGCATGAAAACTCTTCTTATTTCCTTGCGTCGAGGCTCATATGTGGATGTGGCTGGTAATCACACTCAATCTTCTAGAGAAGATGGTCAGCCAAGCTGAAATCGCTCACAGAGTTGTCAATTGCATCTGAGCAGGTGGCTACTGCGGGAGCTTGCTAGAGGTAGTCTGCCACGAAGGGGAGACAACCGGAGAGGCAGCGCAGTGCTGGTTCTCATCGGAGATGCAGAGGATGATCATCGTTGTCGATCTCTAGGGAATCATACGACAGTAGGGGCGTTGGAGTCTGATGTGGTCGTTCCACCACCGAAGATGTCAAAGAAGGTCACAAAAATCTCCAGCCGAATGGACGAAGTGAAGGCGTCGCTGCGAAGAAAACCACCGAGGTCAAAGAGGTCACCGGCGATTGGCGATGCCGTGATGTTTCTGTCAGCGTGAAGGAGGTCGCCAGGCTCCTTGCCGCTAGTCGGAGGTCATGTTGCTCGGTCAGAGGCGGTGGACAGAGTGCTGATGCTTGTTGGGTGTTGGGGCATGAAAGAGCAGCGTCACGGACCTGCGTATAAATAACAAACACAGAGGGGCCGTGAAAGGTATCTCACGGGGCATGAGTCAGGCAAAATGTAATGTTCATTCATGAAGTGACTCACTTACAGGCCGTGAAAGCTTAATAACGACTCGTGAAAACGTTTGTGTGCTACTCGGGAGCCTTATGTGAGACCCATGAAATCTATCTAATGTCCCATAATGAACCCTGTGAAAAAGCGGACATACCTACTGGGAGACCTGTGATAGGTCTTTAACGCCCAGTGATTTGTGAAAGATGTTCGTGAACTCTATTTAATGACGTGTGATGACTGGGTTGAGCTGAATTACCCGTGAATGGGACATGATGAAATTATAACGAACCATGACGTTTGAGATTTACATAAAAATAATTACTGTGACTCTCGTGATGGATGGTGCACGACCCGTAAGTATAGTAATAATGCCCATGATATGTAAATAACGACTCATGAATTTTTTTTAATTGGAATTGCAAAGGATGATCGATAAAAATAATGAAAATAAAAATAAAATATCTAAGACTCTAAATTAAGAAAAAAAGAAAGAAACTAATCTAATCAAATGAAAAATAAGAGATAATTGTAAGAGAATAGATCTAATTTAAAGTTTTTAGCTTGACTTTGATATGGTATATGCTGAGATTAAAATAAGATGATCAATCACTCAAATAAATAATTAAGAAATTAAGGAACAATCTCACCGGGATTATTTGATATGATCATGAACGCTTATCATGATGAGGCTCAACACATATAGTGGTGGATGACGCCCAAAGTTTTCACCCTCGTGTCATTGGTGGAGGTTCTTCAAGTACAACAACGTTCTTATATTGAAGTTGGGCGTTGTGTTGACTCGATTCGCCATTGGACTGATGTGGTCAGTGCGTTTGAGGTTGGTGACGTGCTTCTTTGTTTTCCTTTGATTTGCCACTGCTGAATAGTGATTGAAGATGTCTTCATTGATGTTCGTGACGTGCTTTCTCTCTGTTGTAATTTTTGAATTTGTGAAGGTGTGGAGACAAATTTTGAGTAGTGGAGACTTCCAAAGGTCAGATCCTTCTTAGAACTTGTCCATTTTCAAAGATGTATTCACTTGTCTCCTTGATACGCCATTGCGTAGTTGTTGTCCTAGCTGAAGTCTTTGATCTTGGATGTCCTCTTTTTTTATATGGATGTTGATGGTGGCATAGACACATAATGATAATTGGGATCTCGTCGTTGTGCTTCGGTGCTATAGAATTTATAGAAATAAATTGTACAACTGGACTCTCTAATGCATGTAACTTTGCTTCCAAGGCATCAAACTTGAGCTCCGTATCAAATAACCGAATTGAATCATCCCATTCGATTTGCTTCTAAATTTGAGTCAGTTGGGTTTCCAAGTTTTGAATATGTTGGTCTTGTGCTTGTAGTTTTCTTTCAATTGTTGTAATAAGTCGACCCCTCATCCCTTCGAGATCAACATTCGGCTTAGCTAAAGGCTTCAAATTGAGAAGTGATATGACATTCTCTTATGTTTCCTTACTTCGATGCCGCAGATTTAAAAGTTCACTATCCAAATTTTCGATTTGATATGATTGCTTGGGAGTTGTTTCAACATGAGATTCAACTTGCTTGTGATGATGGTTTCTGAGTCCAAAGAGAAGTCTTCATAATCTATTTGTTGAGGCATCATGTTATTGTGGCTCGTTGTTGCATTATCGTGAACTTTATGTTGCTGGACAATAGCTTTATCTTTCTCAATTTGTTGATTGATGAACGTTTCTTATTTTCCATTGAGGATGTAGTGATATGAGCATGATAGTTGAGTTGTGTATGAAAGATGTAAAGCTGAAAACTTAACACAACTAAAAGCAAAGATGAAGGTAACAGAATAATAAAGTCTCAAAATAGTATGAAATAAGATTAGTAAGTAAAGAATACTTCTCCGACAATGACGACGAAAACTTGATGTGAGAATTGATAACAATATATGCTAACTTGTAAGTGCACTACTCGCTCAAGTAATAAAGTGTAATGAGTAGAGTGTCGAACCCATGAATAATTAACTTACTTAACTAAATTAATTTCAGTGACTAATAGGAGACAACAAGATTTTGGGTAAAAGATATGCAGAAAATAAAATTACAAAAAAATAAAGACTAAAATTAAATTAATCTAATCTACTGATGCATAGGGCTTTGGATGATAAATGAAACTGTATACAAACTGAATTGACCAAATATTACAAGTTAGTTTTTAACGATGAATTAGAGTGATCAATCAACCTATTTTAATTCAAATTAGATTAAGACTACTCCGTCAAAGATCATAATATAATCAAACCTCATATTAAGATGCATTAAAATGTGGTCTCTAAACTATTATCATCCATACCATGGTAATGATTAATAGATCGCACAACTAATATTCCGTATTCCATCAATGGTCATACGAGTTGTGACATACAATACTTGAATTTTTCTCTAAGATGTTTTATGTTGCAAACCCCAACGTTTAATGTGAAAATTCTAAATATCAAACATCTTAAACTTATTCAAGTTCAACTATAAATAATAACAAAATAATTATTTTATTAAATAAGAATATTAATGTTGAATAATCAAGTGGAAAATGAGGTTATGATTATTCTTTCATTTGGGGTTAACTAACCCTATTTGTTTTCAACTTTTTTTTTCTTTCTCTTTATTTTCATACTTCTCTTTTTTTCACTTTTTTCTCTTCTTTCCCTTTGGGTTAAACTAACTGACTTTTTATTGGGTTTATTTTGTGGGGTTTGACTAACCTATTTTTATTTACTTCATAAGCTCAACAATCACTTGAATGTTCAACGAAGATATAATTATTGTCAAAAGTATTATATATATATCATAAAAATAAGAGAATGAACAATAAATTGTTATGAAGATATTCATAAATTCTTCAAGCCAAATAAACTCAACAACTAAGACGATAAATGATAAAACATTAGGTATCTTGAATTTCACTAATTAATTGTATGCCCTTGAATAATGCTTGAAAATAAGCCATAAGCCAAACATGCAATACTAAAATAAGTTATCAAAAGCAAACATGCTAATGCAGTACAATAAGTTCCACTAAGCCTAAGCCTCTTTATTCAATCCAAATAAACTCAAAACTAAGGTGATAAATGATAAAATATAAGGTACTTTGAATCTTTCTAATTAATAGGATTTCCTTAAAAAAACCTTGAAAAGTAAAGATTGAAGCAAAGGTAATCAAGACATGGTATTTCTGGGTATTACTTTTTTTGGATTTCCATAAAATGCAGACATAAACCAAACATGCAATACTAAAATAAACCACGAAAGCAAATATGCTAATGTAGTACGATAAGCAAACATGATGCATTAAATGCAACTTCTCCCAAGATTGAACAAACACTGTGGAGTATATGATGCAAGACTAGAGAAAGGATAAAAGAAGGAAAGAAAGGCATAACCAGCTAGCCCATCTAGCCCATCTGTGGAGATGGCGGATACTGCCCGAAGTACTCTTGAACCATATGCTCATGTCGATTGTAAGTGTCTGGAACTAGGTTTGATACTCCTTATGGTGCTATTGCATCATATAAAATTGTGGCTCTTATATAGAAATAAGAAAGACTAAGGAATCATGTAAAGCTGAAACATCAAAGCCTACGCAGAAGAGTAAGTCCGTTATGATGTAGAAGTGGACTCGGAGCTATAAAAGGCGGATTCTCATAGTGTGAAGGCCTCTCTTCCTGGCTCCTCGTCATGTGGCTCTTCCTGCTCAATAGAATGTGGAAAATAATTAAGAATAGGATGCATGATGAAAGATACAACCAATTGGCCCGATAGAAGAAATTGAACCTATTGGTATTTGCGCAAAGAATTGTTTCGGGTCTATTCTTGAACATG
Organism: Pontederia crassipes; assembly: GCA_030549335.1. Taxonomy (NCBI): domain Eukaryota; kingdom Viridiplantae; phylum Streptophyta; class Magnoliopsida; order Commelinales; family Pontederiaceae; genus Pontederia; species Pontederia crassipes. The sequence continues at coordinate 51,489,062 of CM060189.1, read as the reverse complement.
AACATAAGGGCATCTGGTGTCCTCCTCACTAGATTCATCTACAAAATTATGCTCATGCCAATAAAAATGGCTCAATGAAATCATGAATAGACGAATCTAACCCAAAGTATAATGGTATTGGGGTGATTAAACCTCCCGTTATTACTTTGCACGAGATCATCTGAGCATGCCTTTGAAGATTATCTGCTAAAAAGGCCCCCATGTTGACTTGAATGCCCTCCACCATGGCCCAAAGTTTCAGGGTCTCTACAAGATTAACCACCCGTTCACTCTCTACTCGGTGCATATCCTATAAGATAGGATTTAATGTGCATAGCGGAACAAAAGATTCTCAATAAGACTCGCCTTGGCCTTTGAGAAAACAAGAGGCTCATCATTTATGACAGCCTTAAGGCAGTTGGCTTGCACTCATAAGGAATTTTGGATAAATCTATGGAGGAAATTGAGATAAACTTGGAGCGCGATAAATTGTAATCTCGATTGTAGAGTCGAAAGCTAACTCAAGGTCGTCCACATCACCCTCATGAGGAGAAGCTGCAAAAGAACTTGAGAATTCATGGCAAAGCTTCTCATAGCAAGAAACACCTCATATCCACCCTTTTTTTTACCTTATTTTCTCTGTTATTGTATACGCTGTGAAGTATTGACCCTAGAGAAAAAATAGACTAAAAGTGATTGCATAATTTTATTATCAAATAAAGTTATGCAATATCTTGTCAAAATTCATTGTTACATTAAAAATATTTTTGTAACAAAAATATATACACTTTGAATTTTCTTTTTAATAAAATATCATTATTTATAACATCCACATCGCACAATGAACTTTTAAAATAATAGTGCACACAATTTCTATATCCACATGCAAAAATAATATAAATGTGACATGGTTATGTTCATAGATAAAATCATTTTAAAAAATCAAATAATGTTACATGGCATATTTAAATTTGCTCATAACAACATATCAAAATAATTTAAAATTATGATATTTCATTTTTAAATTTGTATGCATTAAAATGTTAATTTAATGAGTAATAAATAATTTATTTATGATTTATCAATTATGCGATTTAATTATTGTCTAAATATAAAATACTTTAAGTCAACTTAATATAATAACTTATCTAGTTTGTATTATCGCAATATTTAAAACAACTAATTTTATGAAAATGTAACTATTTTTTAACATATTCTGTGGTACATTTGATGATTAAATAAACAAATATATTATTTTCCAAAGTTTGTTATATTTACAATAATAGTATATATATGAAGGTTACATGTTACTTGTAGAAGAATTTTATTAAATAAAAAATATAATATTATATTATATATTACTTTTTCTTGATATACCCATTTTTTCATAATTTATAAATGTCTATGATGTATGCGAATTTAATATACACTCATTATATGTTATATATATATGACTAAGTTACGTGCAATGGTGTATTGGTAATTAAGTATATATATATATAATGAATAAATAAAAAAATATATCGCCAAAGTAATTAAAGAAGGTAGAATAAAATAAAAAAAAAAATAAAAGAAACAAAATTTGGCGCCCCGCCTTGTTGTATGTTCTTGAGTTGAGCCCCAACGGTTTTGTGCGATTCTTGTTCTTGTTTTTCAAATTCCAACGGTTCTGCGCCTTCTTTATCTTCCCTTTCCAAGTTTACGGTCTCCGTCTTCTCTTCACTTCCTCCTCCTCCGTTTCTCTTCTCTCTGCACTTCTTTCTTTGTGCCCGCGCTCGTGCTCCCTGTCTCTGTGTTTCCGCCGATAGCTACTGCTGCGTCGATGGCTCCGCCTGTTATCTACACTCTGGTCTACCCCGTCGAGAGGACTCCCATCTCCAAGAAGCGGCCTCGACTCGATGACCCCTCTGTGGCGACTGCTGAGGTTGTGCCTGCCGCCAAGAAGGAGGCTGGACTCCACGATCCCACCGTCGCAACTGCTGAGGCCGAACCAGAGCCTGCTTCCAAGAAGCCTCGACTCGACTATCCCTGCGTTGCAACTGCTGAGGCCGAACCAGAGCCTGCTTCCAAGAAGCCTCGACTCGACTATCCCTGCGTTGCAACTGCTGAGGCCGAGCCTGCCGCCAAGAAGCCTCGACTCGACGATCCCTCCGTGGCGACCGCTGAGGCCGAGCCGAAGCGGCAGCACGTCGCCAAGAAGAGGCCCCAGCAGCCAGTGACGGTCCCGCGCTGCATAGTCGAGCATGACTTCATCGTATCCACCAAGATCAGCGAGGGCAGCTACGGCGCCGTCATCAAGGCATATGATCGCCGGGATGGCCAGATCGTGGCACTGAAGCGATTGGTGGATCCTACTTGGCGGGTGGAGGTCGAGTGCCTCGACGCCTGCCGCCACCCAAACGTTGTTCGGCTCAAGGACCTGGCCACATACTCCAATGGCAAGGCCATGTTCTTGGTCTTGGACTTCGCTTACACGAACCTCTGGCAGGTGTTACAGTCGCGGCAGCTTCCATTCACAGAAGGTGAGACAAAATTCTTAATGCTGCAACTGCTGAGGGCTGTAAAGTGCATACACGATCACCGCATCCTCCATCGGGATCTCAAGACGGCCAACATCCTCGTCGACCACTACGGCGACCTTAAAATCTGTGATTTCGGCCTCGGCTGCAAGCAGGGGACGTCGCCCTACACGAGTAACACGATGACCGTCGTCACCTTGTGGTACAGGGCGTCGGAGCTGCTGCTGGGGGCCAAGGAGTACTCGTCCGCCATCGACATGTGGTCCCTGGGCTGCGTTATGGCGGAGATTCTTAATAAGCACGCGCTCTTCCAAGGGACGACGGAGTCTGATCAAATTAGCAAAATATTCAGCGTTCTTGGAACGCCAAATTTGAAGGTGTGGCCGGGCATGTCTGCAATCCCCGAAGCTCTTAGGGCCGTGGGTAGCACAGGAAGGCAATGGAGCAATCTTCGGAGGCTCTTCCCTACAACTCCGCGACGCGGTCGCCCAATGTTGTCCCGAGACGGATATCACTTTCTCGAAGGCCTCCTCAACTATGACCCGGAGCAGAGGCTCACAGCACAGGCTGCACTCGAGCATGCATGGTTCGATGAGAGCCCCCTGCCTGTCGAGCCCCAAGGCCTCCATGAGGACGATGCTTTTCTGGACGCCCTGGATCGGATGAAGATGAAAACATTACACCAAAACAAACAATCGCACTGTAGCCATGAGCAGTCTATTGCAGGGTAGCATTTGTTGATCGTAGCTTCTTTTGAGTCCTCATCCGAGTAGAGTGAATTCCCATTTTTTTGGTATTGTTATCAATTATATATGTGCTCTCCTTTTTTTCTTCTTTCTTTCCTGACTTTAGCATATAACTCTCAATGTGTACGTGAACTTATTCTTTTGTAACCGGAGATCCAACTCAAAGTATTCCAAATTCTGTTATTGTATATATTTTCTTTTTTCTTGCGTTGGTGTCCGACTTCGTCTATGCACTATGTTATCACTGACAGACTTGATGGGAAAATACGAGTACAGGAAGAGAAGATCGCAAAGAAATTGCAGAAAAATAGAGAAGACACACGAATTTATCCAAGTTCACCCTTGAGATTAGAGCTACGTCCTGCAAAGAGGTTCCACTATATCGTTTAGGTTTACAGCCGCCACATAGATTACATATGAAAATAAGCTATAAATAAGCCTCTCCTAAACGGGTTCAAAACCCGACTAAAATAGAGAAAAAACCTAATCCGAACCACAGGGGTCGGCTAAACAGAAACCCAAAACCCGTCTAGGTTTCGGGGGCGTTGCCCCCAAACCCTCGCCCGCTCACCAGTGAGCGGGACCGTCGTCGGGGGCGGTGCCCCCCGAACCCCCCCTTTTGTTCACACGCCAGCAGCACAGGCAATTGGGTAATACTCAGATTCTCCTAAACTCACGTGGGCGAATTCGGTGTGAGAAATAAGGGGCCCTGAAGTATTCACCAATTCCAACATTCTCCCATTTGGTGGATACTTCACACCAATGAGAGCCTTGCCAGCAACATTCTTCTTCAATTCGACAGCAGTAGAGCACCACTCGAACTTTGCACTTGTAACTGCTTTAGTCAGAAAATTAGAACTATTCTCTGTTGTATCAACCTTTTCAAGCTGAACCTCTTTCTTTTCCATCTTTTCTCGTATGAAATGATATTGGATGTCAATATGCTTTGTGCGTGAGTGAAATGCAGGATTCTTAGCTAACTGAATAACACCTTGATTATCACATCTCACCTCCATGGCACCTTGCTCAAATCTGAGCTCCAAGCACAACCGTCGTAGTCATATGACCTTTTTTGCAGCATGAGTAAGAGCCATATATTCTGCTTCTGTAGAAAAAAGTACTACAACGCTTTGTCTCTTGCTCATTCAACTTAGTGCAGCCCCAAATAATGTAAAAACATATCCGCTAGTGGACCGTCTACTATTAATGTCTCCACCCTAATCAGCATCTACATGGCCTACAATATAAAGCCTCTTTCCTTTTCCCGCACCTTCAAAGCACAAAACAAAATCTGAAGTTCCACGAAAGTACCTGAAAACTCTCTTGATAGTATTCCAGTGTTTCCTGCCTGGGTTAGACATATATCGATTTAAGACTCCCACTGCTTGGGCTATATCTGGACGCGTGCACATCATGGCATACATCAAGCTGCCCACTGCACTTGCATATGGCACACGGTCCATCTCTTCAGCTTTTTCATCCGTCTTCGAGCATTGCTCTGCAGAAAGTTTGGTTCCTAGAGACATAGGAGTACCCACTGGCTTGCAGTCCGACATGTTAAATTTCTTCAACACTTCTTTTATGTACTTCTCATGTCCTAGCCACAACTTTCGCTTCTGACGATCCCTTCTAATCTGCATATCCAAAATGAAATTCGCCGGCCCCAAGTCTTTCATCTCAAACTTCTTGGCCAACAAACCCTTCACTGAATTCACCATCTTCATATTGTTTCCAATCAGTAACATGTCATCCACATACAGTGTAGGAATGACAAACTAATCTCTAACTCTCTTCACATAAACACAATGATCTGAATTTGAACGTACAAACTTGAGTTCAAGCATGTACGTATCAAACTTCTAGTACCACATCCTTGGCGACTGCTTCAATCCATACAAAGACTTCTTCAATTTGCATACCAAATTCTCTTTACCTTGAACTTCAAAGTCTTCTGGTTGTCTCATATATATCTCTTCCTCCAAATTCCCATGAAGGAATGTCGTCTTTACGTCCATCTGCTCTACCTCAAGATTATATGCTGCTGCCAGAGATAGACAAATCTGATTGAAGTCATTTTCGCCAGGGGAGAAAAGATCTCATCATAGTCGTCTCCCTCAATTTGAGAGTACCCTTTGGCTACCAGTCTGGCCTTGTACTTCTCTACAGACCCATCGGTTTCAGCTTTCGCTTGAACACCCATTTGCAGTTAATTGCCTTTCTATCCTTAGGCAATTTACACAATCTCCATGTTTCATTCTTATCCAGTGACTGCATCTCATCTGCCATAACAAGCTCCCATTGATTTGCATCATCCCTAGACCTTGCATTTTTTTACAGAACTAGGTTCTTCTCCGATGATGCTCAAAGCATGAAATGAACTCAGAGCACTAAGAGAGCATCTAAGAGGTGCTCTTTTTTCTCGTGTCAATCTTCTGAGAACTGGTATGGTACCAACATTTGGGTCTTCATCTGAATCTACATCTTCAACTTCATTAACCGAGTCCTCTTGATCAGATTTTGGAACAGACTCAACTGAAGTATCTTGTGCAACTACTTCTGTAGCTTCAGAATCAGAATCTTCTTCAAACACTACAGCTTTTTTGGGTTCATCATTTTCCTGAGCCTTAACTTGGGATCGTGATTCACGAAAAACAACATCCCTGTTGTATATGATAGTTCTTGTCCTTGGATTCCACAATTTATAGCTCTTGACCCCTTCCTTGTATCCGACAAATATATTTTTCTCAGACTTACTGTCAAGCTTACCCCGCTTTTCCTTGGGTATATGAACATACGCGTCACATCGGAACACCCGAACATGAGACAAATTTGGCTTCTTCCGAAACATTGCCTCATAAGACGTCCGATCCTTCACTGATGAGGTCGGTGAGTGGTTCTTCAGATAATTTGCTGTGGTTACAGCTTCTGCCCAGAATTCTTGCCCCAATCCAGCCCACCTCAACATACATCTGGCCTTTTCTATGAGTGACTGATTTAATCTTTCGGCTACTCCATTCTGCTCAAGCGTATATGGAGTTATCTGAACAGAATTCACCTCCGTTATCTATACGAAGGACCTTGGTCTTACTGCTTAATTGGTTTTTCACCAAAACTTTAAATTCTTGAAACTTATCGAATACATCTGACTTATTTTTGATAAAATAAATCCAACTGTATCTCGAAAAATCATCTATGAAAGAGACATAGTACCTGGACCCTCCAATAGATGGAGTCGGAGTTGGTCCAAAGACATCACTATGGATCAGTTCGAGAATCTTCGTTGCTCTTGTACCTGTATGTTGAAAACTGACTCGGTTCTGTTTTCCATGGAGGCAATGTTCATAGAATACGAAACCCACAGAACAATCTGGAACTCCTTCTACCATCTGACTTGATGCTATGGTAGAAAGTCCTTTCTCACTGATATGGCCTAATCTCTGATGCCACAGCATAAATCTACTGTCTTCATCTTCTTTGGATTCTTCAGAAATAAATCCATAGCCCACAGATATCATCTCTCCGAGCAACTTGTACAGTGTACCATAACAAACCCCTCGTTCAATCACAATCGACCCTCTGATCATCTTGCACGAATCCTTGTCGCAGCTGAATATAACACCCGAATTAGCCATTGTACTAACAGATAACAAACTCCTGCTCATAAGCGGTATATGCATCACATCTGGTAGAGACTTCACCGTGCCATCACTCATCCTCAGCTTCACCCTGCCACGTCCAACAATCTGAATCACAGTGTCATCTCCGAGCATGACATTCCTACCATTATACTCCTCATATTCATAAAATCAATGTCTATGAGGTGTCATGTGGTACGAAGCACCAGTATAGATGAGTCAGACATCCTTATCTGATTGTGTCATACATGCAGAAGCCAGATACATATCTCCTACTTCAGCCTCCTTTTTGTCCGAGGTTGACTCAACTTCTTTCTTGTGAACTGATTTGTTTTTGCAATCTTGTTTCAGATGGCCCCACTATTGACATCTCCAGCATTGCACCTTCTTATCTCTACTCTTCGAAAGCCCACGAGATTTGGATCTGGACCCTCTCTGATTTTGATTCCTTTCTGGTTGTCTTCCTCTGGCCGCCAGCGCCTCTTTACTAGAACTTGCCGATCCCTTTCTTCATGTTTCCTCTGATAATAAGGCAGCACATACACTTTCATACGAAAGTTCTTTATCCCCGCCACCAATCATGATAATCAAATTGTCCCATGAATCCGACAGCGAACAGAGCAATATTATTGCCTTATCATCATCTTGAAACTTAACACCGATTGATACAAGTTGACTGATCACCGTGTTAAAGTTATAAAGATGAGTAGAGAACGAATCACCCTCATGCATCCGAAGATTGTACAATTTCTTCCTCAGAAATAACTTATTAATCAGTGATTTACTTTGATATAGGAATTCCAACTTCCTCCACGGATCTCTGGCTGTAGGTTCACTCATCACATTCGTAAGAATTGAATCCGCGAGGCAAAGTCGAATCAAACCCTTTGCCTTTCTATCAATCTGATCACACTCTTCGATCGCCTTTGGATTGGAGGAAGCCCCATCCGCGACCTTCGCCGCTTTCATGTCTGGCCTCTCCTTCTCGATTGCCGTCCAAAGATCTCGATCACAGAGGGGATCCTCCATCTTCATCTTCTAGAGATCAAACCGTATTCCATCAAATTTTTCTATTTCAATCCGCAATCCTCCTGACATCTCGAATAAACCCTAATTCCTTGAACAACCTGAGCTCTGAAACCAATTGATGGGAAAATACGAGAACAAGAAGAGAAGATCGCAAAGAAATTGCAAAAAAATAGAGAAGACACACGAATTTATACGAATTTACCCAAGTTCATCCTTTAGATTAGGGTTACGTCCTGCAAAGAGATTCCACTATATTATTTAGGTTTACAGCCGCCACACAAATTACATCTGAAAATAAGCTATAAATAAGCCTCTCCTAAACAGGTTCAAAACCCGACTAAAACAGAGAAAAAACCTAATCCGAACTACACGGACCGGCTAAACAAAAACTCAAAACCCGTCTAGGTTTCGGGCGCTGCCCCTGAACCCTCGCCCGCTCACCGGCGAGCGGGACTGCCGTCGGGGGGCGGTGCCCCCCGAACCCCCCTTTTATTCGCACGCCAGCAGCACAGGCAATTGAGTAATACTCAGATTCCCCTAAGCTCACGTGGGCGAACCCGGTATGAGAAACAAGGGGCCCTGAAGTATTCACCAATTCCAACAAGACTGGTCTGGCACATTTTCAACATGATCTCCGCAAGAATCTTCAACTCTAGAATCAGCTATAGCTGGTGGCAGTATCATTATCTGGTTTAAAGAATTTGAGCAGTATGAAATATCACTTGGATTCTCAGATATAAATTCTAAACTGAAGGGGATTCGAAGAATATCCTCTTGTACTACTTCTGCTATTGGAACTCTAAGCCTGTTATTACACAAGGAAAAAAAAGTATTTCACATCTTTGCCTACTTCTGATAGTAATTTCCAAGAATTGCCTGAAATAACATAAACTAATTTAGAAGTTCAAGAAAGGAAATTGCTTCCAGCTTGAGGAAACAAACTAATTCTTCCTGAGCGATAAAACTTGTCTCTCAATCATTTAGCTGCAGATAATTCATTCTTGAAAGGAGATTAATCTGATGGGGCACATGAACATTATTTAGGGAAGGGTTATACACAAATGTATGTGACTCAAGGGAAACCTCAAATATTTTAAATCATCGATAGGAATTGGGAATCAGAGACTATTGTTGTCTAAGCATAATATCAATTGAACCTCTTGTTCATAATCATTGATTACCTATAGTCCCTCTCTGACTCAAGGATTAACTAAAAATGTAAAAAATTAGCACAAGGATGAGCAGTTTAGCAACATAAACTTTATGAACATTCTCTGAAGTTTGTATAATCATTGAGAATCCTGCAAAGTAGAAGAAGATTAAGAACGCAAGAATCCCAATCTTCACCTGAATCTCAGAAATTAGCTATTTTTTCTTCAAAAATGATTGTTTACAGAATTAAGACTGGCATCATGAAAGCCTAGAAAAGTTATTAGTGATATTAGAGCAGCAGTCAAAATTGGTCAAAATTCGTTAACAATTGATTTTTTTCTTTGTTTGTGAAAGAGATCTATGAAACTGATAAAAGTTTAATTCGTTTCAACAAAAGGGAAGATTACAAAAGTTTGGACAAGCATATTTAAGTCAGCAACAACATGTCTGCCTTGTAAATAAGTTGGCGGTAGACATTTTCCAACATCCAACTTGAACGATGTGCGCGATAAATCATAAAAGATTCGGAATTCTTCTTGAATTATGTGTTTCAAATTAAAGAACCGCTAATATTATTTCATTATCTTTTCCAAATATAAAAAATTAAAGATCTGGGCATTCTGTTGCAGGATAGCATTTGTGGATGAGAAGAGTGAATTCCAATTTTTTTTTGTTATCAATTATATATCATAGTTATCACTATTCAAGTTTCCACCTTTGTTTAATTCAGCAATTATTTGTTTGATCACCATTTAGTCAAATATCTTATTCAAGAATAATTTAGTGTTATCACATATACTCAAGTCTTCTTGTTGCATATATTCAAAAATAGCAAAATGATAATGTTGGATCACAAGGCACCAAGAGGGCGAAGGGGATGAGTTGATGTCAAATAAAAAATATCGATTTTACGAAAATCCTCGCAAAAGCATAAAAACCAATTCGTTAAACTTTAAATGAGCACAATAGCAATCACATCAGGTGCATAATAAAATAGGAAGAATAGGGTAAGAGAAAGGCAAACACCATATGGACCATGGTATATTGACGAGGTTGGGCCACTCCTTCACTTGCGTCCCCACTCCGACTTTTTGAACTCGAGACCATCGGATTTCAGTAATCCTTCCTTCATTATAAATGAGGCAAAGAACAAACCCGTTCGATCTTTTCTTCGCTTCGAGAGGTACGACATACCTCTCCTACTCGAAAGCTTTCACCCACCTTTTTCTCTGTTCAAGAGACAAGGCACAACTTCTTATCACTTTGGATCTTACCATACATACAAAGGCAATATGACATTTTACCAATCTTTGTTTAAGAAATTAAAAGATCACGCAAGAAAAGAAGAGAGAATAATGACAAGAGTTGCAACTTCAGGATAAATGGACTTCACGAGTGTTTCTTTAAAAGTCTTAATGATTCTACAACCCTTTTCTAGCCTTCTTTAACTCCATTTAGCCGTTTGGATTCATTTCCTATCATTTGGGCTGAAATAGGACCATCACTCCACATTTCGTGCACAAGTTGGTCGACCGTTCTGCTCACCCGACCGCTCATCATAGCCATCAAAAACTCGACTGATTGACATTTTTCACCCATCTCTCGATCGGTTATCGACCGGTTGAACTACCAGTCAACCGCTTGCCGTTTTAACTTTCTCCAAACCGTTGGCTCCAACTAGACGACCGATCATCAAATATGATTTGATGTGTGTGTTTTCCATGTTGATTGGTTCACCAGACCGACAGATCGACCATCCTGCACTGTTTGACATATAACTTTTCGAATCGTTATTAGAATGAGGTGTTTTTTTATTTTCTTAGAATGCGAACAGTACAACACATGTTTGTCCACACATATATAAATTAATTTCAAATTCAATGCATCAAATAACTCATACTACTTAAACTTTTTTGGCACTTTAGATCTTACTCTAATTAATTGAGGCTAGTATAATCAAAATATAATTTATTAGGGCATAAAAACTTTGTCCCAATAGATAACATTTTATGTAGTGACATTGAGATGGTAGCTAAACTCACATTTAACTCCCACTATTGCAAAAACATTACCAAGTTATTAAAAACATAGTTGTGCAAAGGTACTATGCTAACAAGTTTGGAAAACAAACAACCAAGATCATCTAAAATAAATGATGTTATTAATATATCATTTTTAAAATTTTGATCAAGAAAATCAAGGTTCTTTGATGTGAGCTCTTTTATACGTGCAAAATAAGAGCAAGCACGTATACTAGTTCATATCATGTAATAAAAGGCGAATAGAGTCACTACAAGAAAAATGCACCTTTTTTTTACCACCAAATCCATCACAAAATAAAATTAATCTAGCGCATATTCTCTATTTGTGACTAATTGTAATATGGAAGAAAAGCCATGGAAGCAAATATCCAACGTGGGAACAGGCCATAGAAGGAAAAGATGATAAGATATATATACAGCAAAGACACAATAAGTGTGCATACAAGTACATTATATCCATGACACAAGGATATCTAGCTCGTACAAAGAAGAAAAACATAAAACCATTTGATATTTAGACAATCCTCCGACTTCCAACTCCCCTCAATGCCAATAACCCAGCATTTTCACTTAATAGAAATTAAAGTACAAAAACTGAAGACATTTTAATTTCTCAAGTATTAATATTTTTTTTTATAAAATATCCCGATTGATCGGTTATTTAGAATTTTACACTGATACAGATGATCCATTTGAAGTACCAAACATTCCATCTTAAAGTATGCATATTCGCTGCACATGGGAAACAAAATTGAGAATGCATAACAAGTTATCACTACTCGGGTTGGGCTATAACTCTGAGGATTGAACATGCAGATTTGTGCACCTGCCAGCAAATTCCTCTACAGAAGACGATGATCAAAATACCTATTGATTTCAGACAGAAGAAAACCATAACTTATGGAGCCAAACTTTCTTCTCTTGAGGATCATATATTGACTCAAAATTCACTGAAAATCATGTGAAACTTGGTGTGAAATTCCATAGCAAGGGACCCAACCCATATTTCCCATAGCTCGGGTCAGGTTTTTCTTGAGTTGTGCAGATCGAGGCTCAGATTGTTGTGGAACTCGCCCTAGGTTTATTTGATAATTTGGCCTAGATTTTTCAGAACCAAGGTCAGGTTCTCAACCTTTTTTTCCTTTTCTCAAACTTTGAAATATATATACCCGTCCCGATTTTCTTTGTGCTCGGCAAGAGTTGTGCTTGCGCAGAAGCTTGTTAGTGAAGTAAATACATGATGTTTAATATCAACCAATTATGGATTGAAAATTAGACTTGACGCAAAGCAACTAATGGACTAAAAAATAAGTAAAGATTGTAAATGTAGGCTATAATAATTTCTTCTGTCACATCTTATTCACTAGGATTAGTTACATATATATACACCTACAACTCTCTGAATAACTATCATGTAACAACAAAATTATCTAAGTTAACAGTGAGATATCTCTATCTATGCAGTTATAACATTCTGTATCTTGTTGAGATAATATTGAAGTAGTTATGCAGATATTCTCTAACAGTCCCCCGCAAACTAATTAGGGCATTTGCGCACTTTTAGCTTGTCCTGCAGAAGTCTAAACCGAGGGCCACCAAGTGACTTTATCAGGCAATTAGCAACATTGTCTGGGATGAGATAAAACGAACTTGCATGCGATTGTTGGCAACTTCATCTCGAATAAAGTGATAATGTACTTCAGTGTGCTTCGTGCGAGCACGAAAAATTGGATTACCCGTAAGATACATGGCACCGAGATTGTACACCATAAAATAGGAGGTGAAGAAGACTGAATGTGGAGATCACGCAGCAAGGAGCGTAGCCAAATAAGTTCAGCTGTAGCATCCGCAAGAGCTTTATATTCAGACTCGGTTGAAGAACGTGAGACTGTGCGTTGCTTTTTGGCAGACCAAGAGATGAGGTTTGGACCAAAAAAGATTGTAAAACCGCCAATTGATTTACGATCAATGGCTCCGCTAGCCCAGTCAGCATCTGAAAGTGCATGTAGTGAATAATGTGGGGCAGTAGTAAACTACAATCCATGCGACTTAGTGCTATTGAGATATCGTAGTATGCGCTTAACATTTTGCCAAGGAACCTCAAGCGGTTGATGTAGAAATTGGCTTGCATGATGCACAGCGATGCGATGTCTGGTCGAGTCATTGTGACATATTGCAATTTTTCGACAACATGTCGGTATAGATGAGGATCTACACAAGCCTGAGTTGAAATTCGTGAATTTGTAGAAGTTGGTGGAAGAGGTGTCTGAACTGCTTTGGATGATAGCATTTCGTCATACCTAGAAGGTCGTGAATATACTTTTGCTGTGATTAGAATAAGGGTTCCATCAGGTTGAGTCATAACTTCAATACCCAAGAAATAGTGAAGCCTGCCAAGATCTCGAACAGAAAAATGAGTCGCAAGATGCTTAACTACAACATCAATGAGGAAGGGATCGGAACCTATGAGGATCAAGTCATCAACATACACCAATGTGTATAAAAGAGAACCAGTAGTCTTGAGGACAAATAAGGAGGAATCTGCTACCGATGACTGAAAACCAAAAGATATCAAGGCCTGATGTAGCTTGTGAAACCAAGATCGTGGTGCCTATTTAAGTCCATACAGAGACTTATGCAATTTACACACATAATTAGGGTGCTCCTCATCATGAAAACCAGGAGGTTATTCTTTAAATACCATCTCTTGGAGATCACCATGAAGAAATGCATTGCCGATATCCAATTGACGCAAGGACCACTGTCGTGACACAGCGATAGATAGCACCAAACAAATGGTAGCTGGTTTTATAACAGGGCTGAAAGTATCAAAGTAGTCAATACCAGGTTGCTGGTGAAACCCTTTGGCAACGAGACGAACCTTGTGCCTTTCAAGGGACCCGTCAGCATTATATTTTATTTTAAACAACCACTTGCAACCAATGATAGACGAAGCAATAGAGCGTGGCACCAAGGTCCACGTACCATTAGCAAGTAAGGCGTTGATTTCAGCCGCCATAGCACTACGCCATTCAGGAGATTTGTGTGCCATAGTAAAGGAAGTGGGTGTAGGAGTGGAAGAGGTAGCCAGAAGTGCTTTGGCCGGCCAAGTAGCGATAGTCAATAGGACGTCTGGCTCGAAGGGTCATATGAGGAGTCTGAGGGTGATTTGATGGTGGATGTGGGACAAGGTTTGGTAGAGGACTGGTCAAAGAGGTTGGTGGAGGAGAGCATGGTAGAGCTGTGAGTGCTGTAATTGAAGTACCAATAGGAGTTGATGAGGACAACCAGGTGGTAGGAACAGTTAACCAAGGTGTGGAGGAATGAATACTAAACTGAGAAGGACCACTAGGTGTGTGGATTGAGAGGTATGGAAATGAAGACTCATCAAAGGAGACATGACATTGAATAAAAATGCGACCAGAGGAGAGATCAAGGCAGCGATATCCAAGATATCCCGAAGGGTAACCCAGAAATACACATTTCGAAGAATGGAAAGCAAACTTATGACGATTATACGGGCGAAGAAAAGGGAAGGCAGCACAACCGAACACTTTGAGAAAATTATAATCCGGCAGGCATTTATACAGGGACTGATAAGGTGATAAATTCGAGAGAATAGAAGTCGGCAAACGATTAATTAAATACATAGAGGTTTCTACAGCATAATGCCAAAAGCGGTGTGGAACAGATGAATGAGCCAGAAGTGTGAGAGCAGTTTCAATAATGAACAGATGAATAAGCCAGCATAATGCCAAACTTTCAATAATCAGTTCCAAAAGCGGTCTGAAATATCACTTGGATTCTCATATATAAATTCTAAACTGAAGGGGATTCGAAGAATATCCTCTTGTACTACTTCTGCTATTGGAACTCTAAGCCTGTTATTACAAAAGGAGAAAAAAAGTACTTCACATCTTTGCCTACTTCTGAATTTTCCTGAATCCAAAGGTAGAACTTTATATCCCTTTCGTATGCCCTTTAACTCTAGCTGAGAACTTACAACCAATGGAAATTTCGCAACATAACTATGACATCTAAACACTTTCAAATGGGTTATATCATGTTCCTTCCCAAAAGCTTTTTAATAGGACGTGGCGTTAGAATTAATAAGACTGCCTCAATCTCAAAAAAGTGTAAATTTTGATTCCTCCAAACCCTCCATTGCACAACACAAAATCCATAGAAGAAAATTATTGAATAAGATAACACCTTTCTAAGTAGCCATACTAAGATTCAATTTAATTTAAATTATGGACATGATAGAACATTTCTCAGCTTTTTTCTAGACTTTTGAGTATAACTCCCAGTAAGTGATACCAAAAATGTTTTTCCAATGAGCAGTGTTCATTTTCCTTCCTGCCATGTTAACAACCTCTATGAGCCCACTCGAAGTGAAGAAAATTATTGAACAGTAACATCCTTTGCCTAAGACTAGATTAGATTCAAATTAAGGAACAAAAGAGAAGGTTGCTAAGCTTTTTTCTTTCCTCGACTTTAGCATATAACTCTTAGTATGTGATGCTAGAAAGACAGCCCATTGGGCAGTGTCACAGAATTGTTTGCTTTCATCTTAACAACCTTTGTGCGCCAATTCCAATTTCATGTCACATGTTTTGAAGCTTCAGAATCTATGATCCAGGGAGGCATTACTTTCGAAATAAACTAACTGCATACTTGCCATATTCACTTTTTCCTCTGTAATTTTAGAACCTTCTTATACTCCTCAGCTAGCACTACACTTGTATGTGGATTTAAAGCTAATTCCTGTATCATTGTTTTCATAGATATTCCTGAAATCCAGCATCAACATTGAGTGAATTATGAATTATATCTAGGGAACTTAAAATTTGTTGGATATGCAATCAGTTTGTAACATTGATTTTCTTGTTTTAGAATGGTATCTACCGGTTATTGCTTCTATTAATGATTATTGGAATCTATTGAAACAGATCAGTTAGAACTTGACTTGTATATTAGTTTACAACTGGTTCATGTATCTCTGATATTGTTATAATTGTAGTTAGTTGTGTAGTTTGAACAATATGCTAAAAATAAAATTTGATAAGACGTAGCATTAGAGTTAATAAAATTGTCTCGCTCCTAGAAATTTGTTATCATCCACTGTTCTAGGATGTCCTTCAGTTCCTCCAAACTCTCCATTGCACAGCACAATATGCTCAAAAGAAAATTGCTGAATTTAAAACAACATTTCTCTGCTTTTCCAGAATTCAAAGTGAAGAAAATTATTGAACAGTAACATCCTTTGCTTAAGACTAGATTATATTCAAATTGAGGAACAAATAGAACATTGCTAAGTTTTTTTTTTCTTTCCTGAGTTTGGCATATAACCCTTAGTATGTGATACTAGAAAGGCAGTTTCACACAATTTCTTGTTATCATCTTAACAATCTCTGTGCGCCAATTCCAATTCCATATCACATGTTTTGAAGCCCCGAAAATTATGATCCAGGAAGGCATTACCTTGAAGATAAACTAACTACATACCTGTCATATTCACTTTTTCCTCTTAGCCAGTGTACAAATTTCCTTTACTGTAATTTCAAAACCTTCAGATACTGCACATCAGCTAGCACTAGATTTGTATTTGTATTTACAGCAGGTTCCTGTATCACTATTTCCTTAGATGATTCATGAAATCCAGCATCACGAACTAAAGCATTGATTGAATTCTGAAATTATTTCTAGGGAACTTATAATTTTTTGGATATGCAATCAGGTTGTAACATTATATCCCTTTCGTATGCCCTTTAACTCTAGCTGAGAACTTAACAACCAATGGAAATTTCGCAACATAACAATGACATCCAAACACTTTCAAATGACTTATATCAGGTTCCTTCCCAAAAACTTTCTAATAAGATGTGCCATTAGAATTAAATTTTGATTCCTCCAAACTTTCTCTTGCACAGCACAAAATCCACAGAAGAAAATTGCTGAATAAGATAACACCCTTCTAATTATCCACACTAAGATTAAATTTAATTTAAATTATGGACATAAACGAACATTGCTCAACTTTTTTTTTCCGGACTTTTAAATATAACTCTGAGTAAGTGATACCAAAGAAGTTTTTCCGTTGAACAGTGTTCATATTCCTTCCTGCCATGTTAACAACCTCTATGAGCCCACTCAAAGTGAAGAAAATTATTGAACAGTAATATCCTTCACTTAAGACTAGATTAAATTCAAATCGAGGAACAAAAGGGAACATTGCTCAATTTTTTTCCCTGACTTTAGCATATAACTCTTAGTATGTGATACTAGAAAGGCAGTCCATTGAGCACCAATTCGAATTCCAATTCCTTGCCATATTCACTTTTTCCTCTATAATTTCATAACTTTCTGATACTGCTCAGCTAGCACTACACTTGTATGTGAATTTAAAGTTGATTCTTGTATCAATGTTTTCTTAGATGATTCATGAAATCCAACATCATGGCTAAATTTTGAAATTATTTCTAGGGAACTTAAAGTTTGCTGGATATGCAATCAGTCTGTAACATTGATTTTCTTGTTTTAGGAATCTACTAGTTATTGCTTCTTTTAATGATTATCGGAATCTATTGAAACGGATCAGCTAGAACTGGACTTATATGCAGATTTACTACTGGTTCATGTGTCTCTGTTATTGTTATAATTGTAGTTGTGTAGTTTGGACAATACACTAAAAATAAAATTTTATTAGATGTGGCGTTGAGTTAACAAGAATGTCTCATTCCCAAAAAAATGTTTTCATCCACTGTTCTAGGATGCCCTTCAGTAAATTTGATTCCTCCAAACTAACTCTCCATTGTACAGTACAAAATCCACAAAAGAAAATTGCTGAACTGAAAAGAACATTGCTCAGCTTTTTTTTCCAAAACTCAAAGTGAAGAAAACTATTAAATAGTAACATCCTTTGCTTAAGACTAGATTAAATTCAAATGGAGGAACAAACGGAACATTGCTCAGATTTTTTCCTTCCTGACTTTAGCATATAACTCTTAGTATGTGGTACTAGCAAGGCGGTCTCACATAATTTCTTGCTATCAACTTAACAACGTCTGTGCGCCAATTCAATTCCATGTCACATGTTTTGAAGCCCCGAAAATTATGATTCAGGGAGGCATTACTTTGAATATAAACTAACCGCATTCCTGCCATATTCACTTTTTTCCTCTGAGCCAAAGTACAAATTTTCCTTACTATAATTTCGGAACCTTCTGATATTGCACATCAGCTAGCACTAGATTTCTACGTGGACTTACAGCAGGTTCCTGTATCACTATTTCCTTGGATGATTCATGGAATCCAGCATCAGGAACTAAAACATTGACCGAATTCTGAACTTATTTCTAGGGAACTTAAAATTTGTTGGCTATGCAATCAGTTTGTAACATGTTCTTGTTTTAGGATGGCATTGTTATTGCTTCTTTTGATGATTATCAGAATTTGTTGATACACATCGGCTATAACTGGACTTGTATCTGGATTTAGTTCCTGTATCTGTCATAATTGTAGTTAGTTGTGTAGTTTTAACAACAACAACAATAAAGTCTTATCTCACTAGGTGGGGTCGGCTACATGGATCATACGACGCCATTCCGATCTATTAGTAATCAAACCTTTCGGTATATTATTCACCAATAGATCTTGCTCTATTAGTTCGCTAAGTGTCCGCCTTGGCCTCCCTCTCCCTCTTTTAATCGGACTCCAGATTATTTGATCTACTCTTCTTACTAGCGCATCTAATGGTCTTCTCTGAACATGACCAAACCATCTCAAACGATTCTCTACCATTTTCTCACTAATAGGAGCCACTCCGACTCGTTCACATATATGGTCATTCCTAATCTTATCTAATCTTGTATGACCACACATCCATCTCAACATCCTCATTTCGGCTACCCCCACTTTACGTTCATGTTGTCCCTTCATAACTCAACATTCACTACCATATGACACTGCTGGCCTTATAGCAGTACGATAGAATTTTCCTTTAACTTTATTAGGTACTTTTCTATCACAAAGAACTCCAGCGGCTTTCCTCCACTTACACCAACCAGCTTGAATTCTATGATTAACATCGTCATCAATCTCACCATCTTATTTTACAATTGATCATAAATATTTAAACTTTGTCACTTGAGGAATTATATCCTCCCCTAGCCTAACTTTCAAATCGTCTTTAAGTTGTTTATTTGTGAAATTGCTATGCATATATTCTGTTTTATTCCTACTTAAACGAAAACCCTTTGACTCCAGCGTATTTCTCCATATTTCCAATTTTGTATTAATATCTTCTCTTGAATCCGCTAAAAGTACTATATCATCCGCAAATAGCATGCACTTAGGTACCTCCTCTGTGATACTCTCGGTTATAGCATCGATAACTAAGTTAAATAGATACGGGCTTAAAGCTGATCCTTGATGTAGGCCAATTCCTATAGGAAATTCATTTGTCTCACCTCCGGGAGTCCTAACCCTAGTCAATGCTCCATCGTACATATCTTGTATTACCTTAATGTAGGCAACACTCACCCTCTTCTTTTGCAAGGCTTTCCAAAATACATCCCTTGGTACCCGATCATACGCCTTCTTTAAGTCAATGAAAGCCATGTGTAAGTCTCTTCTCCTACTTCGATACTTCTTCATCATCCCCCTTAGTAAATAAATCGCCTCTGTAGTGGATCTTCCTGGCATGAACCCAAATTGTCTCTTAGAAATACTAGTCTCCATTCTCAATATATGCTCAATCATTTTTTCCCATAATTTTATTGTGTGACTCATAAGTTTAATCCCTCTATAATTTGCACAATTCTGAATATCCCTTTATTTTTGTAAATATGAACTAATGTACTTAATCTCCAATCATCAGGCATCTTTTTCGACCATAAAATCTCATTAAATAGTTTACAAACCACAACACACATTTTTCTCCTAAACATTTCCAAACTTCAATCGGTATACCATCCGGTCCAACGGCTTTACCATTCTTCATTTTCTTAAGAGCTTCGCTAACCTCCGAGACTCTAATTCTACGATAAAATGACCTATTAAGCTCACATTCGCTAACTGTCAAGTCCTCCAAATCACAACGGGAAGCTTCACATCCATCATTAAATAGCTTATAGAAATACTCTTCCCATATGTTCTTAATATCTCCTTCAGTAACTAAAACCTTGCCAACTTCATTTTTTATGCATCTTACTTGATCCAAATCTCTCGACTCCTTCTCTTTATTCCTTGCAATCTTGTAAATCCTTTGTTCACTAACCTTTGTCCCTAACTCCTTATAAAACTCCTCATATGCTTTAGCACGAGCATCACTAACTGCCTTCTTAGCCTCCCTTTTCGTCAAACGATACTTTTCCCAATTGTCAGAACTATTGTCCAAGTGTATCGCCTTGAAACAATTATTCTTATTACGCACCTTTTCTTGGACCTCCTCATTCCACCACCAAGTCTCCTTATCTCGTGGTCCAAAACCTTTTGATTCTCCTAAAATGGCTTTAGCAACCATTTCAACCTTTTTTGCCACATTCTCCCACATGATACTAGCATCTCTTTCTAACTCCCACACACTTTCCTCTAATAACTTACTTCTAAAAGTCTCTCGCTTCTCCCCCTTTAACTGCCACCACTTGATCTTGCCACCACAAACTGTTCGAGATTTTGGTTTTATACGTTTCATTTGCATATCAAGAACTAACAATCTATGTTGTGTAGTCACCCCATGCCTAGGAATTACTTTACAATTAGTACAACGTCTTTTATCAGTATTTCTTGTCAAGAAAAAATTGATTTGAGACCTATGAGTTCCACTTTTGTATGTGATTAAATGTTCCTCTCTCTTCCGAAAACAAGTGTTGATAATCTTAAGGTCATATACTAAAGAAAAATCAATAATAGTTTGTCCTTCCTCATTCAACTCCCCAAAAACAAAACCACCATGAACCCTTGCATGTGGTCCTACCTCTTTACCAACATGTCCATTAAGGTCTCCCCCAATATAAACTTTCTCGGTTATTGATATACTTTCAATCAAACCCTCCATATCTGCCCAAAACTTCTCCTTGAGATGTCATTCTGCTCCTACTTGGGGTGCATATGCACTAATAATGTTCATAATCTCCTTTTCAACAATTACTTTCACGGATATGATTCGATCATCAATCCTTTTAACTTTCACAACATTCTTCCTCCATTCTGCATCCGCGATAATACCAACACCATTCCTTCCATTTACCTTACCTGTGTACCAAAGTTTGGAACCATTTAACCTAATCTCTTTACTTCCCTCTCCTACCCATCTAGTTTCTTGCAAGCATAAGATACTAATCTTACGCTGGTCCATTACTTGTGTCACCTCGAGGCGCTTTCCATTCAACGTCCCAATGTTCCAAGAACTTAATCTGACCTTAGTCTCATGAACTAGCTTCTTTAACCGTCTCCGTCCATTAGAGTGCGGTAGCCCTTGCTCATTTAACACTGCATTCAGGCGAGGATGCAGCGGCTCTTGCTCTCTTATCACTATACCCGAGCTATACAGCGCGTTACTTACGGATAACGACCTAGCATTAACATAATATATTCGTTGATCCATGTTCATAAGATTCGACAGAATTTTATGCTGACTGTCGGGGCCCAACACAACCCTCCTCCTTTATCCGGGCTTGGGACCGGCTATAAAATATAGGCGGAGTTAAGTTGTGTAGTTTTAACAATACACTAAAAATAAAATTTCCTCTTTTTCAGCACAAAGTCTACTTTTAGATTTCTCTATCAGAAATTTGAACTTGATGGGACAAATTTTGAAAATCAGAATCATATTCATCATGAGAGTTGAACTTGGTGATTCTTAGTTCAAATCTCTTTGCATAAAGTTTTAGTTTTCTGCCTCTATCTTTTAGCTTCTTGATATCTTCGGGTGGATGATTTCTATAGAATGAAATGGGATTGACATACTGAAACGTAGATGCACATATATGTAAAAAATTTTGTACATCATAGAATCATATGCCATCGATTGCTTTGGGGAATTAAATATTCTGATGGGGCACATCTCAAAGTGTTTTAGTTCTGGAAACAGATAAATTTACTATTAATGGGAATTATAAATTTTCCAAATATACATTATCTTTTACACTCAACAAGATCGCAATCTAAATTTAAAAACATTTGATAGGTTATTTTCTAAATTTGTCGTGAAATATTTTTTAGATATTTGTTTTTCTACAACTGAAACAATTAAAAAATCGCATCATAAATCCTGAGGTTGTATTCAGTGGAAATAAGTCTGGCCGAAAGATCAAATGATAGTCATTTCCTAGAATTGCCTGAAATTACATAAACTAATTTAGAAGTTCGAGAAAGAAAATTACTTCCAGTTTGAGAAAGCAAACTAATTCTTCCTGAATGCAACATCCAATCGCTCACTATGCCTACTAAATTTTTTTCACAGAATGAGAAAACTTGCCTCTCAATCATTTAGCTGCAAATAATTCATTCTTCAAAGGAGATTAATCTGATGGGGAAGTATTACCTGGTCTTGGACAACATGAGCATTATTAAGGACAGACTTATAGACAAATTTATGAACTTAAATATTTTAAATCATTGATAGCAGTCGGAATCAGAGACTATTGTTGTCTCAGCGTAATGTCAATTGAGACTCTTGTTCAAACCATTGATTATCCTATAGTCCCTCTTTGGCACAAGGATCAATTGAAATTGTAAAAAATTAGCACAAGGATAAGCAGTTTAGCAACATAAATTTTATGAACATTTTGTGAAGTGTGACTAATCAGTGAGAATCTTGCATACCAGAAGATTAAGAACACAAGATTATTATGTCTTCATCTGATATCTAAGAATGATAAATTAGCTTTTTTTGCATAAAAAAATATTATGTTGCACAATTGTTTATAGAATTAAGACTAGCAACACTAAATGTTAGAAAATTTATTAGTGATATTAGAACAGCAGTCAAAATTGACCAAAATTCGGCGACTCACAAGATAACAAAGAATAGGAAATTGATTTTTTTCTTTGTTTTTGAAAGAGATCTACGAATGATAAAAGTAACATTAATTTCCACAAAATGGCATATTACAAAAGTTTGGACAATGGTGTTTAAATCAGCAGCAACATGACTGCCTTGTAAATAAGTTGGCATTGGTTGTAATACCCCAAATTTTTAATCAGGGGCAATTTGGACTTTTTGTCCAATCCCTCATGATCTCCCCTATATAAACCCTCTTTTCTCTCTCTTTACCTCTTTTCTCCACATCTTGACAACTAGGTCTTGAGGAAGGAGGAAGAGAAGAACAGGGAGAATGAAGAAGAGGAGGATCTGAGATCAATGTATGTAAAGGAGATCCAAACCCCACTCTCCTCTCTTAATGTTCTTTCTTTGAGAGCAGGAGGACACCTTGTTCTCTTATTGGATTGTGATTGAGGGTTCTTAATCATGGAAATCATTAGATCTATGCATGTATAGATTTTTCATGATTAGATCTATGCGTGTACAAGTTTTTTATGATTATACCTAATAGTTAGGATTCATATGTTCTTATTGTTCATGATTTGGGGATGAACCCTAGACCTAGAAATTGGATATTTTTGCATGATTTTTCATATTCTTGTGACCCTATAATGTCTGAAAACTATGACCATAATGCTTCATTAAAGTTATACATCATTTTCCACAAATTTGGATAAAAAATCATTTAAAAAGAGGGCTGGCAGCGGAACTCCAGAGTTCTATCACGGCTGTGACGCCTTTCGTCACGGCCATGATAGAACGACCAAAATTTGCCAAAAATCGACCTTCTGTCACGTCCGTGACAAACTATGTCACAAACGTGACAAAGCTTGGGCATGACCGGGACCGTCTCTCGGCACGACTATGACAGAAGTGTGTTTTCCAGGGTTCTATCATGGCCGTGACTGATGTTGAAACCTTATGTAACATATTTAAATGTTATTTTCAAGGTATTAATAATATGTATTGATGCTTGATGACTGTATAAGAACTTAGGTACATGCATGATCCCCACGTAACTAGGTTAAAATATGAATGATTGTTTACTTTATTGTATGATGATATGGTTACATGTCTTCCATGCTATAGTTTATAATTGCATGATGATAGAATGATATTAATGATTGACATGTATATCTTACGTTATGAACATGGCATGCATATCATGTACTATCTTAATTAGGATCATGGCATTGCATGCATGGACTTTACATACTCTAAGTGGAAGCCCTGCACCCTGGATCCATGCAGGTAACCAATGATTGGATGGATGGAGGCTCAACTCAATACAAGAAAGATTGCACGTTGGTCAAGTATTCTCGAGTCTATTTGATTATAGTTTTGCTAATGTTTTAATTTCTATTTTATTACTTTTGATGTTTTCATGAATTCTTCCGCAATATTTCAAAGAGTTATTTATCATATTTTAATTATTTTAAGCTTCCGTTGTATTAATAGAAAATCATATTTTATTATGATTATGTGATGGAGAATGGGTTAACACAGCCGAATGACTTAATTGTCCTTGACAATTGGGGATGAAATTTCAGGGTGTTACATTGGTAGACATTTTCCAACCTCCAACTTGAACTGATTGTGCGATAAATCATAAATCGTTTGGAATTCTTCATGAATTATGTGTTTCAAATTGAAGCTCTGGTAGTATTATTTCATTGTCTTTTTCTAATATAACAAATTAAAGATCTGGGCATCCTATTGCAGGATAGCATTTGCGGATGAGCAGAGTGAATTCCAATTTTTTGTATTATTATCAATTATTATGTGCTCACTAGAGACTCATTTGTTCCCCTGAAGAACAAAATGAGTTCCCATTGTTTTTTTCATTCCTGACTTCAACATATAACTTTCAATGTATATATGAACTTATTCTTTTGGATGAATTGAAAAAGAATTAGCATGGAATTTAACAAAAAAATAAATGCACTCAAATAACAAATAAAATATAAAATATAAAAGTTATTAGAAACCATCCCCACAACTCAAAAATTTGATGCGGTCAAAATGATAGCAAATGCTAGTAAGTGCACCAGCTGCTCAAAAAATAAAGTAATGAGTAGAGTTATCATTTCCACGAGTATGGTTAATAACTAAGATTTTTTTAACCTTGTTAACTGATAAATTTAGAAAGTGATTATTTTCATATGTAAACAAAATAAAATAAAGAAAATGTTGAGGCATAGATTACTGCCTTTTCGTGATACATCAGGACACATCTAAGGTCAGTGTCAAATGCATCGCTGCACATGATGCACCCTCCACTCCTCGATAGAACGAGGATCGGAGTGGAGGTCAGTCTATGCTTCAACTCCTAGAAGTTGTTCCCGCACTTATCCGTCCAACCGAACTTCTCCTTTTTCTTCGTTAGATGAGTGAGCAAGGCTACAATGTTCACGAAATCTCGGATGAAGCACCGATAGTAGCCCGCTAGACTGAGGAAATTGTAGATCTCCATCTTATTCTTCGATCTAACCCAGTTGGTCACTGCCTCGACCTTTGTTGGATCCATTGAAATCTCGTGTCTGGACACAATATGCCTTAGGAACATCATTTGCTCCATCTAGAACTCGCACTTGGAGTCGATGCTGATGCAAGTCTCCAAGACGATGTGTAAATGCTCCCGGTGTTGCTCCAGACCAGAGGAGTACATTAGAATATCGTCTACGAAGACGATCACAAACTGGTACAATTGCTGCTTCAACAGCTTGTTCATAAGATCCATAAAGGTTGTTGGAGCATTCATCAGTCCGAAAGGCATGACCGTGAACTCGTAATGGCCATAGCGGGATTGAAAACCAGTCTTCGACACATCTTAATCACATCTTCTTTTGCGACTCAACTGGTGGTAGCCGCACCTCAGTTCGATCTTCGAGAACACCAAGGCTTTAGACAGCTGGTCGATCCTAGGCAACGAGTACTTGTTTTTTATCGTAACCTTGTTCAACATTCTATAGTCAATGCCTAGCCGTAGGGATCCATCATTCTTCTTCACAAATAGAACTAGAGCACTCCAAGGTGAGACATTGGGTCGAATGAACTCCTTATCGAGTAGCTCCTATATATGTTTCTTCAGCTCTAGCATCTCCGTCAGGGCCATGGGATAAGGAGCCTTGGAGATTGGTGCCATTCCTAGTGCCAAGTCGATTCTGAAGTCGATCTCCCTCCTTGGAGGCAATCTGGAGATGTCCTCTTGAAAGACATCCGAAAAATTTCATACTACGTCTATGAGTTTGTGCATCGGCTATCGTCATGCTGATGAGGTACCCTCTACAACCCTTCTGTAGCAGCTTGTGGACTTTCATGGCAGACAATATAATCTTGCCGGTGTCGATGTGCCTCTAATCATTATTTTCTTGCCACTGTGGTTGCTTTCTACTATGATGACATTCTTTTGCTTACATATAATCGATGCAACGTGGTATGACAATCAATCCATACCTAAGATGACATCCTACTCCACCATGAGGATTCCTATCAAATTAGCAGAAAATTTTTTCCCATCCACTATAACTGGTACCTCGAGAAGACACTTCGCCGTATGGAAGGTCCACATTGGTGTCTTTACATTCATATTGTGTTTCATCTCTTTTATAGGTATACTAAGGGTGGAAACACATGCTTCAGAAATAAATGTGTGTGATGCACCATAGGGAGACCTACTATTTTGTTATCTTGTGGAGCCACATTTGCTTGGATGTTGTAGAGACATCCAGGCACTCCACCTGTGACTCTAAGATTCTTCGTCGGACAATCCCGGACGAAGATTCCAGCTTTGCTGCATCCACTACATCTATCATTCTTCATGCGACACTCTCTTGCGTGTGGCCTATTGCAATAGACACAGTTCGGCAATCCCTACTGCTGAGGTGCCAGTGGCTGTCGTGAAGGTTGTGGGGCAAGTGTTTGTTGTTGAGGTTATGTCTGTAGTTCATATTCATCATTGGTAGCATCATTATATACTTATTCTTAATTCACTTTACTTATCTCTCTACTTCACCTCAGGCTGACGAGGTGCGGGCTGACGGGGAGCCATGCGTTGTGGCTATTGGTAGGGCTGATGGCGACGGTAACGGTGATCATCTCTACAAGTTGGGCGGCAGTCCTCCCATCTCGGCTTGGCCGGCTCTACTACTCTTACCACCTCCTTCAGCTCTTTACGCCACATCCCGCTCAATCATGTTCGCCATGTGAAAAGCTCCGTGCAGGTCCAGCTCCGCCCCATAGATGGCTCTCATGTATGGTGTGGTGGAGGTTATCTAGGAACTACTCGGCGAGGTCAGCCTTGTCCATACAATCCTTACTGTAGCACTTCAATTGAATGAAGTGTGCATGGTACTTTGCTACCGTCATGTTGCCCTAGCGTAGATTCTTGAACTCCTTCGATTTCCCCTTCCTTCTATAGGGCGGAGTGTACTAGGCCTCAAATAACTCTCTGAAGCTTGATCAGGGGATAACCTCCTTGCCCGGGAACTTCGTCCCCTGAGTCATCTCCCACCAGTCACTAGCCTAACTGGTGAGCAAATGGGTAGCATATAAGACTTTACTATTCTCGTCGCATTGGGAGATGCGAAACATCCACACCATAGTTGTGAGCCAATGGATGGCTTCTTCATAGTCCACTGCCCCTTTGAAGTGGGGTGGGTGCAGATTTAGGAAAGCCTAAATAGTGTCCTCGCTGGAAAGACTTGTCGGTGGTGCTGGAGGAGGAAATACATCGGCACCGAGTACGTTGATTGCTGTGAAGGCGACTGGAGCTCCTGCTATTGTACTGGAGGGAACTCCTGCAAATCCTCCCCTACTTGACTCCCAAAGGCGGAGTCAAGTCCATCTATCGTAATCATCTCTAGGTAGCCACAATGCGACCACCTCCACGCCTCGTTTGCTGCTGAACGTGTTGTAGGAGCCATCTATAAAACATAACAATTTATTTTAATAAAATAATCATAATCATAAAGGCAAAATGATTCTTACTTTACTTTGCGACGGTTGAGTGTAGCGGAAGCTATGGTGGGTGCACATGGACCATATGTAACATATACTCTATAGCTAGGACGTCAAGAGAGTCCTAATGTCTAATACCATTATTTAACGCCTCAAAATTCAACCCTGCCACATGGCAAAGTCTCATTTGGGTCATTACTTTATTCGATCCTTCTTTGACTCTTTTGTTGACCCGGTCAAGGGAAGTGACACGCAAGCGGAAGACTTAATAAATACAATATTATAATAAAATGAAGAAAATGCGGAAGTAAATATTACATCATATCATCTCAACACAATGGTTGTTAGGATTTCTGCACTAGAGAAATTATGCACCCCAAGAAAATTCGAGAAATTTAAGGTGACACAGATTTTTATTAGATGAAAAAACCAGAAGAGGATTACAAGATCATATTACTTTCTCTTTGGGATCCCTAGGGAATTTATATAGGTACTCCCTTTCACAACAAGACCCCCGTAGGGGAAATTTGCTAAAGCACCTGACTAAGAAGGGGGACCATATAGGTTTACAACTGGATTCAGATTCAAGGCATTATCAACAATGACATATAAAAATTATGCCATAATACAACTCTAATGGGTCCCATACATCATATCAAATACAACTCGATAAGGTAAGAAAAGAGACTCTATCTAGACTTTACGATAACCATGCACACACCATCCAGCTGTAGTCACCACACACACATCAACCATAACCCGCAACCATATCATGTACATGTGGGGATCACACATGTGAGCAAACTCAACCGTTAGTATAAAGTTAAGTGTGAGTTCATAAGTAAGTTCCATTAGAAAATGTATGAGACAAGCATATAAATCAAGTATGAGTGAATCATATGGAGGAATCAATAAAGAAATCATGGTTCGTTCCTTTTCATTTCATTTTTTCCATATTCATATTCATGTTCAAGTATCATGTTCATATTCATAAAGACAAAATCCTTTCATTCATCTTTGACCATTCATGTTCTTTCATTTTTTCCATAAATTAAAAGAACTCTCCACTTAGGGAATACCATTGCAAACACATATGTGTGTAGCTATATAGACCATAGTGGGCTAATGGGAGACTAGTGTTACGGTCAATGCCCCGTCGGGCAAGATGAACTCATGCAAGGTGGAAACATCTGTATGAAGAAACTCTCATCTAAATAGACAAAGGATAACTCTCCTTTTATGTTTCAATTCATGAGCCTCTCTTTCAATCACGTAGATCGATCAAGGCTGAAGGGAGCAAAAATGACTCTGATCATCTTTAGGTTCATATCATTCAGTAGCAATTAGGTGAACGAAAACTTATCAAATGTTCATATTAAAGTCGTGTTCACTATCAATAGACCAAACGCTCGAAAGTCGAGCGGTCGCTCGATTTAGGTTCCTTTAGCAGTCATCCGTGAGGGGAGCGGACACTCATTTTTCTTTGTGTTCATCGATCGACTGTAAAGATTGTGGTTGTCCGTTCTAAGTTCCATTCGTCGTCCGTTCCAAGTCCGTATACTATCGAGCGACTGAGAGAAGTTCGATCGTCCAGTATCACATGAAGAATCTCTCGGACTTTCGGTCGGCCGAAACTTGATCGGTCGTCCGTTGAGAATAGTGTTGTCTTACTCAGTCGATCGTTGTTAGTTCTTCGTCGACTGTCAGAAGCTCTTCTGACGTGATCATCTAGATCAATAGTCCGAACGACTAGTTATCATCGCCATTTTAGAATCTTGACATTTTCCAATCCCGTCGTCCAAAAGAGTTTTGGACTTCTGTTCTGGTCTATCTTGGCCATCCGATCGAGTTACGAACGTTCGATATAGTTATCGCTATACTCTTGCTCGAAAGGGTTTCGGTCATTCGCTTCAATTCGACATAGCCGCATGTCATTGTGGAATCCTTACATTTTCTATCAGTTTTCACATTCAATCATATCATCACATCTACTAATTATTCCTAAGCCAATGTATTATAGATTTGGATCAAGTGTGAACATATCAACATATGCATTAACGTAGATAAATGACTATGCCCTCTTCTAATAAGCATGACAGAAATCGTTCTACTCATCTTAAACATGGCTATTCTTCTCTTATCACATGAAACTCTTCACTAGATTAGATTACATGGAAATCCAACTTAATAATCATGCTAACAACAGATCCATCAATTATAACATCATAGCAAGCATTTTCATACAAACATTCATGGAATCACACGGAATAATCCTCATAATAATCATCATTAGAAGCAAAACTTATAGTCATGATAAACTACCCAACTAGCATGAAATCCTAATCCCATGGCAGACCTGAAAACATGTGAATCCCGCAAGGAATCTAACCTATGACCTAGATCGCGAAAATACACTTCTTTTGATGTTGCCTGGTTCTTCTCCTCGCCAGATCAAGCTCTAGTTGCGTCGTCTCCTCCCTCATGCATCGCATGCACTTGCTGGATCTGTCAGAGTAGCTTCAATGTCCTTTGGCCGAGGCGGATGTGTTGAATCCTATGTTTTGATGATAATAAATTAAAATGGACATAAAAGTTACTAATCCATGCTCAAGTGATGATAATGCAGGTGTAGGATTGATATGACCTTATTCGCAGAAGAAATCGCCAAATTAAAATTCAAAGAAAAAAATTTTTCACATGACCGGTCGACATGTGTCGACCGGCCAAGGCAACCGGTCGATTGATATTAAGCAGAAAAAAGATGAGACAATGCCGGTCAAAGATCCGGTCGTTACATCGGTCGACCGGTCAGCACAGCCAATGAACTCAGAAATCACGAGACTATACCAGTCGACAACGAGACAATACCAATCGATGCACCGGTCGACAACGAGATGTACTGGACGACATTGAGACATTACCGATCAATGTATCGGTCGAAGGACTGATCGATGTAGAAAATGCAACAACAGTCACATTGATCGGTTGACCGGCCCATCACAGCTGTCGACCGATCTCACAGTCAAATGAATAGTAACGGCTATTATTTTGAGGAGAAAATTGTGAAAGACTTTTTAAACGAATTCTCACCTCTTCAAGCCTATAAAAAAGTGTCAAAGCCAGAAGAAAAATCACCCAACCAAGCAAGAACATCCTATAGCTCATCTCAAGTTCTTGAGCACAAAATTATAAATTTCTTCCCTTTTTTCTTAGTTTTGAGTGTGAGAAAAATTTTGGAAAAGAAAAGAATTAGATGGAAACATTTTCTTTCTGATCTAGTAAGATTGAGAGCTCTTTGTAAAAGATGTGTGTCTTGCCTCTTGAGCGGTGAAGAAGGCTTGTTGTGTAAAGAGGGTTGTTCTCTCCCTACAAGAAAAGAAAAAGATAGTGGATCTCCGGTGCTCGAGGTGGAGAAGTCCACTACAAGAATAAGGTGATTTAGCTATGAAAAGTTTTGTCGCCATTGTGTCGCCAAAGTACTCAGCGAGAGATTTGCAACAACTTTGTGACAAAGCATTCTTGTCGCTAAATATTACTCACTGTTTGCGACAAAAACAATTCGTCACCAATTTGTCGCTAAATACTCACTATATTGTCGCTAACTCGTCGCTCATTGGCTGCCAAAGATATTGTACTTGTCTACAAGCTCCTCACCAAGTTGTCGAGAGTTGTCGCTGGTTTCGTCACGAGCCTGCCGCAACTTCGTGGCAAACGGCGACAACATTTTTGTCTCACTTTTGTCGCCATTTCATTGCTAATATTCAAAATTATTTTAAAAAATTAAAAAAATTCAAAAATACATTTACATTGATATTTCCTAGAAGTTCAATAGAAATCTAAACATCACATAAAATCACAAAAATTAAGTTAAGTTGCTGCGAGCGCGTTCAGAACATACTATTTTTTGTCTACATTCCTACATTATGAAAAAATAATTTTGTAGAAAGCCAATGTGTTTATAGAGACCATTGATATTCACATTGGACATGGACCTCGAGATCCTTTTGAGAAACAATTTGACAAACAAGGATCTCTTCTCAAGGATAGAATACATATCCATATTGGACAATAAAGTATTGACAAACTCACATGTAGCCAAGGTGAGGTATGCCACTATGATTAGGAACAACTCCTTCTAAGTTGCAGTTCCTAGGATTATGAAGAACCAACATACATTCGTATAATCAGATAAAAAATAAAAATATTGGATTAGACTCATAAGAGAACTCATGCAATATATGGAGATATGCAAATATAAACATAAATTAGCTTGTAGGAGACAATGAAATGAAGGCAAACACATCCGGGGACACATGCTTCATTCCAACACAAGGCATATCTTGATAAAAAATACTTATATCGTGAACTTCAACACAAGCAGCATAATCCAAATGAATTTTACTTCAATTTGAATTAAAAAATGCATATTATAATAATGAACGATAAAGAGAGATCTCAATTGAAAGGAAAAACTATCCAGGTGGCTGAAAGAATTTTCACTTCGAGTAAAACTAGCTCCATTAAAAGTAAGCTAATCAGTCGAGCATCATAGTTCTTAAGGAAAATGTCAAGAATATGTAGTTGTAAAACAGAAAGAGAAATTGTACCAGTGGAGCAGCTAGTTTGCCGGCAAGGGCTTCAATTTTATCATAGAACTCCTTCAATTTTGCTTTCTAAACACCGAGAAGAAGTTTAGAGGAGACAACTATCAATACACTAGTAAATTAGATCTTATAATGTGACAATTTATAGAAGCAATAATTACAAATTATTTACAACGAAAAAAATATTTTTTTGTGTTTTGGAGATGGTCAAAAAGTTTTCCAGGTGTAGCAACCACTAAATTTATTCCTTTTGCAAGTTGTTCTTCTCCCTTTCTTTCAGTGCTATCGATAACCAAAGCAAGAGTTTGTGAGTGGTGTTTCAAAAGGTCTTTTGCAATGCCATATATTTGTAAGAAACAAATAAGTTATTGTTTGAAAGGGTAAAAGGTGACAACATATGAGTAGAGGTGCCCCTAGAAAATTGCACAAGGACATGGATACAATATACCTGAAATTGCCTATGTGCCTTCACATTTCAAAAAAATTATTAGTGATCCAGAAATATGAAGTCTTTTTGCATATCCCCACAATCAACAACCTTATAAAGTAAAAACAAATCAATGCAACTTCACTCAGTTAACCATAGCATTCACGAGATAACATCGATCATAGCAAACTCATCGAGCCTTCTTTATTTAGTAATGCAACGAGAAAAAAATGATAGAGAAAAATTGCTTCAACAATCTCAGAATCACCTGGAAGTTGCTTTCTCAGAATCTCGTAATCTCTAACAGCTTCATACCATCGCTCAAGCTAAACTCCAGATAATATTAAAACAATACAGATTCGGTGAACAAAAAATAATGACATCTTGAGGAAAAAAATGACAGATGCCAAATATGAAAAAAGACTAATTACCTTGCAATTTGAGACTGCACATCTAAGAAGAGCCTTAGTGTAGTTAGGCTGAATCCTGGGGGCTTCGTTGCAATCCTCAATAGATTTGTCCCAATGCCCGAGCTTTGATCTGCAAGCTATTCTATTGCAGTACATAACAGGATTTGAGGGATCATATTTAAGACCTTCCCTATAGGATAAAGATGCTTCCATAAATTTTCCAGAATTAGACAGTTCATTCTCCAACGCACGAGCCCGAGCTACTGTTCTCATGTTGTTCAGCACCTTTGTCACTTCTATGTTTCCAGGATACATCTGCCTAGCTTTTTCAACTGCTGCAACAACATTTTCAAACCTGAAATTGATAAAGTCATTCACAACTACCAAAATAGTTTGAAGTACCATAAATTACGTACATTTAAGGACTTACCTTCCAACAGCCATTTCAATTTGGGCACGGACGACATAGAAGTATGAATTGGCTAGCATGCCAAAAGATCTTACATTTGAGAACGTTGATGATAAGCTTTCAAGTTTTGACGCATTGGAAAGTGATGCCTCAGCATAACCTAATTGATTGAGCCTAAGAAAGGCCTTCGCTCTCACTGCAACAAGCTACAAAAAGCAAAAGCCATAAGGTTGCAACATTTATTTGCCTATAGGTTTACTGCAAAACTTGAGGAAACAAGGAATTACCAAGGGAGATGCATCCGCTCCTTCTGTGATAGCAGCACTACTCTCCCTTAATGCACTTTTCCAATCTCCAACCTTTCGAGACATAGAGCCAAATGTCTATCAAGAGATTGGAGTTTCTGCAACTCGACAGGATCCTACTGCGAAGAGATGTGTGCGAGCATTCTCGACATGACCTACCCTATAATTTGAACTCAAAACAAGCATAACAATTTGAATAATAAGAGACGTGAAACATATCAAATGTGAACTCTCTCACTGTAAAAGGAAGAAAAGCAGCAGACACTAAGAAGGCAAATGAGCAATCAAATCAAAGCTCATTGTATTGAAAATTGGAATAGGAAATCGTTTGTATGAAATAGTAACTAAATGAAGAAAAAACAACCAAACATTGATGAAAATTGGCAATCAAGCAAAGGTACGTCTGCAATTTTGTGCCAAAGAGAAAAATTGATTGATAGAGGAAGGGAGGGAGGAGGAAGGGCATACCAACGAGCGAAAAATTGAAGGCAACGGACGGCGGCATGCAGCAACGAATGACGGCAGGTGGCAGGCAGCGGCAACGGATGGCGGCATGCAGCAGCAACGAATGGCGTCAGGCAGCGGCAACGGATGGCGGCATGCAACAGGCAGCAGCAATGTACAGCAGCCAGGTGGTAGACAGCAGCAACATATGGAAGTAGGCGGAAGGCAGCAACAACGATGGACGGAGGCAGGCGGCAACAACACACGATGACACGACTGCAAGCGGCAGCAATGCACGGAGGCACGGATCCAGGCGTCAGCGGCAGCAATGCACGCACGGAAGCAGGCGACAGCGAACAATGGCAGGCGGCAGGCGACAACAAACAATGGCAGCCGGCAAGCAACAACGAATGATGACCAGCGGCAACACTACTAGAAAAATGCTGATTACCGATGGTCCGGACCATCGGTAATCAGCCCGAAAACCATCGGTAACGTGATTACCAATGGTTTTACAATCGGAACTGATCCGTCGGAAAAACGCTCGTCGCAAATCGATTTGCGACGGTCGAAAAAATTCGTTGGAAATATCGACGGTCAGAACCGTCGGAAAAAGTCCCTGATTCGAACCGTCGAAAGTTTTTGATGGTTGCAACCGTCGAAAAAGGCCGGCGGTTCGAACCGTCGAAAGTGACGGTCGCAACTGTCGAAACTTTCGACGGTCCTCACAACCGTTGATCTTTCGACGGTCGCAACCGTCGCAAAGATTTTTTTAAATATAAAAAAAATTAGCGGCCGGACCGGGCTGCGGCTAGCTCTGGCCGCGGCCAAATCCGACTGCCAGCGACGGATTCGGCTGCTGGGGGCCGGATCCGGCCGCTGGGGGCCGTATCCGCCGCCTGGCGCCAGATCCGGCCATCGGCGTCATATCCGGGCTGCTGGGGGTCGGATCCGGGCCGCCGGGGCCGGATCCGGGCCACCGGGCGGCCGGATCCGAACACCGGTGGGGTCGATCCAAGCCGTTGGGGACCAGATCCGAGCCGCTGGGGCCGGATCCGGCCACCCGGCGGCCGATCCTACTGCGAGAGGTCGGATCCGCCGCCAGGCGGCCAGATCCGAACACCCGGCGGCCAATCCGGCCGCTGGAGGCCGGATCCAGCCGACAGCGGCCTCCGGCCGGAGAGAGAGAGAGAGACGCCGACGCGGGAGAGGATCGCCGGAGCAGGAGAGTGTCGCCGGCGTCCGGTGCGGGAGAGGGAGAGGGAGAGGGGGAGAGAGAGAGAGAGAGGAAAGGAGAGAGAGGAGGAGGAAATATATAGAAGGAGAAAAGATGAGAGAAAGTGGGAAAAGAAAAAAAAGCGGGATAACGAAATTTTAATTACCGACGGCTTCGGCCATCGAAAACGTAAATATTAACTATTTTTAAAATTATCGATGGTTGTGACCGTCGAAAATATATTTAATTATATATAATGTTGATTTTTTATTTTACCGACGGTTTGAACCGTCGATAATCGTTACCAACAGTTTCGACCGTCGGTAATTGCGACGGTTTGGGCCGTCGCTAGTTATATTAATAAAATACTCCTCATATGATATTATTATACATTTACCGATGGTTACGACCGTCGGAAATTACGGCGGATTTTGCGACGGATGAATATTCGTCAGAAATATCGGCATTCCTAATCGTCGAAAAATTAAATATAATATAAAAAAATATGTAATTTAGTTTTTTCCATTTTCGACGGTCGTAACCGTCGAAAAATTCGTCCGAAAAATTAAATAATAATATAACAAATTACATAATTTATTTTTTTATTTTCGACGTTCGTGATCGTCGGAAAATCCGTCGAAAATTACGACGGATGGATATCCGTCGGAACTATCGACGTTCCTAATCGTCGAAAAATTAAATAATAATATAAATCATTTTCGACGGTCATGATGATGGGAAAAGTCGAGAACAAGGAGAGAAGATCGCAGAGAGATTGCAGAAAAATAGAAGAGACACACGAATTTACCCAGGTTAACCCTTGAGATGAGGGCTACGTCCTGCAAAGATGTTCCACTATATCGTTTAGGTTTATAGCTACCACACAGATTACATATGAAAATAAGCTATAAATAAGCCTCTCCTAAACGGGTTCAAAACCCGACTAAAACAGAAAAAAAACTTAATCCGAATCACACGGACCGGCTAAACAAAAGCCCAAAATCCGTCTAGATTTCGGGGGGGCTGCCCCTGAACGTCAGGGGGCGGGGCCCCCCGAACCCCCCTTTCGTCCGTACGCTAGCAGCACTGCTAATTGGGTAATACTCAGATTCTCCTAAGCTCACGTGGGCGAACCCGGTGTGAGAAACAAGGGGTCTTGAAGTATTCACCAACTCTAACATTCTCCCACTTGGTGGATACTTCACACCAATGAGAGCCTTGCCAGCAACATTCTTCTTCAATGCGATAGCAGTAGAGCACCACTCGAACTTTGCCCCTGTAACTGCTTTAGTCAGAAAATCAGAACTATTCTCTGTTGTATCAACCTTTTCAAGCTGAACCTCTTTCTTTTTCACCTTTTCCCAAATGAAATGGTATTGGATGTCAATATGATTTGTGCGTGAGTGAAATGCAGGATTCTTAGCTAACTGAATAGCACCTTGATTGTCACATCTCACATCTATGGCACCTTGCTCAAATCCGAGCTTCAAGCACAACCGCCGTAGCCATATGGCCTCATTTGCAGCATGAGTAAGAGCCATATATTCAGCTTCTGTAGAAAAAAGTACTACAACGCTTTGTCTCTTGCTCATTCAACTTAGTGCAGCCCCAAATAATGTAAAAACATATCCGCTAGTGGACCGTCTACTATTAATGTCTCCACCCTAATCAGCATCTACATGGCCTACAATATAAAGCATCTTTCCTTTTCCCGCACCTTCAAAGCACAAAACAAAATCTGAAGTTCCACGAAAGTACCTGAAAACTATCTTTATAGCAATCCAATGTTCTCTGCCTGGGTTAGACATATACCGACTCAAGACTCCCACTGCTTGGGCTATATCTAGACGCGTGCACACCATGGCATACATCAAGCTGCCCACTGCACTTGCATATGGCACACGGTCCATCTCTTCAGCTTCTTCATCCGTCTTCGGGCATTGCTCTGCAGAAAGTTTAGTTCCTAGAAACATAGGAGTACCCACTGGCTTGCAGTCCGACATGTTAAATTTTTTCAACACTACCTTTATGTACTTCTCCTGTCCTAGCCACAACTTTCGCTTCTGACGATCCCTTCTAATCTGCATACCCAAAATGAAATTCGTCGGCCCCAAGTCTTTCATCTCAAACTTTTTGGCCAACAAACCCTTCACTGAATTCACCATCTTCATACTGTTTCCAATCAACAACATGTCACCCACATACAGTGTAAGAATGAAAAACTGATATCCAACTCTCTTCACATAAACACAATGATCTGAATCTGAATGTACAAACTTGAGTTCGAGCATGTACATATCAAACTTCTGGTACTATATCCTTGGCGACTGCTTCAATCCATACAGAGACTTATTCAATTTGCACACCAGCTTCTTTTTACCTTGAACCTTAAAACCTTCTGGTTGTCTCATATATATATCTCTTCCTCCAAGTCCTCATGAAGGAATGTTGTCTTCACATCCACCTGCTCTACCTCAAGATTATATATTGCTGCCAGAGATAGAACAAGTCTGATTGAAGTCATTTTTACCACGGAAGAAAAAATCTCATCATAGTCGACTCCCTCAACCTGAGAGTACCCTTTAGCTACCAGCCTCGCCTTGTACTTCTCTATAGACCCATCCGGTTTCAGCTTTCGCTTGAACACCCATTTGCAACCAATTGACTTTCTATCCTTAGGCAATTTACACAAGCTCCATGTTTCATTCTTATCTAGTGACTGCATCTCATCTGCCATAGCAAGCTCCCACTGATTTGCATCATCCATAGACCTTGCATCTTTTATAGAACTAGATTCTTCTCCGATGATGCTCAAAACATGAAACGAACTCAGAGCACTAAGAGAATATCTAAGAGGGGCTCTTCTTTCTCGTGTCGATCTCCTGAGAACTGGTATGGTAGTACTAATATTTGGGTCTTCATCTGAATCTGCATCTTCAACTTCATTAACCGAGTCCTCTTAATCCGATTCTGGAGCAGACTCAACTGAAGTTTCAGAATCAGAATCTTCTTCAAGCACTACCACTTTCTTAGGTTCATCACCTTTTTGAACTTCAACTTAGGAACGTGATTCACGTAAAATAACATCCCTGCTGTAGACAATAGTCCTTGACTTTGGATTCCACAGTTTATAGCCCTTGACCCCTTCCTTGTATCCGACAAATATGTTCTTTTCAGACTTACTGTCAAGCTTACCCCGCTTTTCCTTGGGTATATGAACATATGCGTCACATCCGAACACCCGAACATGAGACAGATTCGGCTTCTTCCTAAACATTGCCTCATAAGGCGTCCAATCATTCACTGATGAGGTCGGTGAACGATTCTTCAAATAGTTTGCTATGGCAATAGCTTCTGCCCAGAACTCTTGCCCTAATCTAGCCAAACTCAGCATACATCTGGCCTTCTCTATGAGTGACCGATTTAACCTTTCAGCTACTCCATTTTGCTCAGGTGTATATGGAGTTGTCTTCTGCCTTGCAATATCATTGTCCACGCAGAACTGCTCAAACTTCTCTGAACAAAATTCGCCTTCATTATTTGTACGAAGGACCTTGATCTTGCTGCTCAATTGGTTTTCCATCAAAACTTTAAATTCTCAAAACTTATCGAATACATCTGACTTATTTTTGATAAAATAAATCCAACTGTATCTCGAAAAATCATCTATGAAAGAGACATAGTACCTGGACCTTCCAATAGATGGAGTCAGAGTTGGTCCAAAAACATCACTATAGATCAGTTCGAGAATCTTGGTTGCTCTTGAACCTGTGTGTTGAAAACTGACTCGGTTCTGTTTTCCATGAAGGCAATGTTCACAGAACCCGAAGCCCACATAACAATTCAGAACTCCTACCATTTGACTTGATGCTATGGTAGAAAGTCCTTTCTCACTGATATGGCCTAATCTCTGATGCCACAGCATAGATGTGTTGTCTTCATCTTTTTTGGCCTCTTCAGAAATAAATCCGC
Source organism: Pontederia crassipes (assembly GCA_030549335.1). Classification (NCBI taxonomy): domain Eukaryota; kingdom Viridiplantae; phylum Streptophyta; class Magnoliopsida; order Commelinales; family Pontederiaceae; genus Pontederia; species Pontederia crassipes. The sequence goes on along the minus strand of CM060189.1, from coordinate 51,449,165 downwards.
AGCCCACAGATATAGTCTCTCCGAGCAACTTGTACAATGTGCCATAGCGAACCCCTCGCGCAATCACAATAGACCCTCTGATCATCTTGCACGAATCCTTGTCGCAACTGAATATAACACCTGAATCAGCCATTGTACCAACAGATAACAAATTCCTACTCATAAGTGGTATATGCATCACATCTGGTAGAGTCTTCACCGTGCCATCATTCATCATCAGCTTCACCCTACCACGTCCAATAATCTGAACCATAGTGTCATATCCGAGCATGACATCCCCACCATTATACTCCTCATATTCACAAAACCAGTGTCATGTGGTATGAAGCACTAGTATCGATGAGCCAGACATCCTTATCTGACTGTGCCATACATGCAGAAGCCACATACATATCTCCTGCTTCAGCCTCCTTTTTGTCCGAGGTTGACTCAGCTTCTTTCTTGTGAACCGGCTTGTTTTTGCAATCTCGCTTCAAATGGCCCCACTCTTGACATCTCCAGCATTGCACCTTCTTATCTCTACTCTTCGAACGCCCACGAGATTTGGATCTGGTCCCTCTCTGGTTTTGATTCCTTTCTGGTTGCCTTCCTATGGCCGTCAGCGCCTCTTTACTAGAACTTGCCGATCCATTTCTTCGTGTTTCCTCTGATAACAAGGCAGCACATACACTTTCATACGAAAGTTCTTTATCCCCGCCACCAATCACGACAATCAGATTGTCCCATGAATCCGGCAGTGAACAGAGCAATGTTATTGCCTTATCATCATCTTGAAAATTAACACCGATCGATACAAGTTGACTGATCACCGTGTTAAAGTTATAAAGATGAGTAGAGAATGAGTCACCCTCATGCATCCGAAGATTGTACAGTTTCTTCCTCAGAAATAACTTGTTAACCAGTGACTTACTTTGATATAGGGATTCCAACTTCCTCCATAGATATCTGGCTGTAGGTTCGCTCATCACATTCGTAAGAATTGAATCCGCGAGACAAAGCCGAATCAAACCCTTCGTCTTTCTATCAATTCGATCCCACTCTTCGATCGCCTTTGGATCTGCCTGACTAGAGGACGCCCCATCTGTGACCTTCGCCGCTTCCATGCCTGGCCTCTCCTTCTCGATTGCCGTCCAAAGATCTCGATCATAGAGGAGATCCTCCATCTTCATCTTCCAGAGATCAAATCGTGTTCCATCAAATTTTTCTATCTCAATCCACGATCCTCCTGACATCTCGAATAAACCCTAATTCCTCGAACAACCTGTGCTCTGATACCAATTGATGGGAAAAGTCGAGAACAATGAGAGAAGATCGCAGAGAGATTGCAAAAAAATAGAGGAGACACACGAATTTACCCAGGTTCACCCTTGAGATGAGGGCTACGTCCTGCAAAGAGGTTCCACTATATCGTTTAGGTTTACAGCCGCCACACAGATTACATATGAAAATAAGCTATAAATAGCCTCTCCCAAACGGGTTCAAAATCCGAACAAAACAGAGAAAAAAACCTAATCCGAACCACACGGGCCGGATAAATAAAAGTTCAAAACCCGAGCGGGACCGCCGTCGGGGGGTGGGGCCCCCCGAACCCCCTTTCGTTCGTACGCCAGCAGTACTGCTAATTGGGTAATACTCAGATTCCCCTAAGCTCACGTGGGCGAACCCGGTGTGAAAAACAAGGAGTCCTGAAGTATTCACCAACTCTAACACATGACCGTCGAAAATGAAACCGTCGAAAAATCCGTCGCAAATTGCGACGGATTTCGAACCGTCAAAAATTATCCGTCGAAAAATTGCGATTTTCTTGTAGTGCAAGCGGGTGGAGGGAACTAGGGCACTGGGTGTTTGGGTTTGGGCTGCATTATGTTTTGAGGTTTTCGTTTGGATATAGTTTTGGAAAAATGACAACATTTTTGTCGCTAATTTTGTTGCTAGTTCGTTTCTAATATGTATTCCAAAAAGATTAAAAATGAAGTATAGCGACAAAAATTTTCATCGCTATTATGTCACCTTTTTGTCGCTAAAATTTGTCAAAGAAATTTCCTCGCAAAACTTATCGCCCATTTCATTACCTAGGTTTTGTTGCTATTTCGTAGCTATTTTATCGCAATTAGTGACAAAAATAGCAACGAAACATTCGTCGCAAAATTTTATCGTGAATTAGCAATTTTCTTGTAGTGGTCAGAGCGGGGATGTAGGTCAAGGAGTTGAGGTCAAACCTTGCCATCATATTGTGTTTCCTTGCGTTTATTCTTTATCTTTTACTTACTTCTTATCTTTATTTGCTTGTGATCGGTTTTATTGATTTTTTCGAAAGTGACTTTGCAAAAAGATTTTTTATACACCAATTCACCCTCCCCCCCCTCCTCTGGGTATCAGAGCGGGGGTGCTCTAGTTTTAAGATTTAAAACATCTTTAGAGGTATGGCATCAAGTGGTTTTAGTTTTTTCGAAGGTCAATCTATTAATCGTCCTCCACTTTTTAATCCATCAAATTTTGCATATTAAAAATTAGGATGCAAGCCTATGTTTGTTCTATTGATATTGATATGTGGGATATTGTTCAAAAAGGTTTTGATTTTAGTAAAAAAAACTCTTTTAGAATATACCGAAGGAGAAAAACTTTTAGTAAAATTAGATTGGAAAGATGGTCGTTCATTTTGATGATATTATAAATAACGTAGCCTCTTTGGGTGAGCCAATGACTAACCATAAAAAAGTAAAGAAGTTTCTCAGGTCTCTCTCCTCCAAATGGCATACAAAGATGATAGTGATTGAAGAAAATAACTTAAACAAGTTAGACTTTGATGATCTTATAGGTTCATTCTTAACCTATGAGATCGGGATCAAGAAGGATGAAGAAGCACATACTCCAAAAAAGAAAATATTGGTATTGAAGGCAAATAAAGATGAGGAAGATACAAGTGAAGAGGATGAGGATCTTGATGAAAAGAAAATTTTCCTATATGCAAAGAAGCTTGATAAATATCTCAGGTTTGCTAAGCAAAAGAAGAAGAAATGCTTCACTAAGAGAAGATCGACATTAAGTAAAAGTCAAATAACTTAGTTTAATGCAAAAAGATGGGACACTACAAAAATGAATGTCCAAATTTGGTCAAAAAGGAGAAAAATGGATAAAGCTCAAGAAGGAAGAAAAAGGCTCTTCAAACCACTTGGGATGAAAGCGAAGATGAAGAGAATGACTCCAACATCTCCTCTAATGATGACGAAGAAGCCTACATATGTCTAATGGTTGATAGCCATGAGGTATCATCTAACTCATCCACTCTAGTGATAGTGAATCCTTTAATGTGCATAAAAAATTTAGAATTCTAATTGATAAATATGGATGTTTAAAAAAGAAATATGATGATATAAAAATAGAGCTTGAAAATTTACAAAAGAAAAATAAGAGCATGTGAAAAGTGTGATATATTGAATGAAGAAAATTCTAGCTTGAAATTCTCATTTGAAGAATTGAAAATGAAAAATAATGCACTAAAATTATTATGTGAAAAAACAAATGTAAAAAGTGCATGTTTGAACAAAAAAAATTAATAACTTGAAAGTTGAACTTGAAAAATTCTCAAGTGGAAGTAAAATGTTAGATGCCATGCTTAGTGGATCTAGAATATCTTCAAACAAAAAGGGATTTGGTTTCAATTCTTTTGAAAAGAAGAATGACAAAAGAATTTTATTTATTAAAACATCGCATGATTACACAACATATTATTTGTTTTCATTGTAGATATGAAAGGCATTATTCTTATGATTGCAGAATTAGAAAAGGAATAAATAAAGAGAAGAAGAAAATTTGGGTTCCGAAAAGTATCATTATTAATCAAGACGGACATAAGCAAGTTTTGATACCAAAAAGATGAAACTCCTAAGTACAGTGAAAGTAAATGGTATTTGGATAGGATGCTCAAGACACTGACGATGCATCAAATTTCATCAATTTGGAAAAGAAAAATGGAGGAAAAGTCACTTTTGAAGACAATAGCAAAGGAAGAGTAATTGGTATAGGTAATATCGGTAAGAATGACAAGTACTTAAAAAATATTTGGTTAGTTGAAAATTTAAAACATAATTTAATTAGCATTAGTCAATTATGCGATAAAAACTATTTAGTCAAATTTGAAAAGGACAAATGTGATACTAGATGAAAACAATAAAGCTTTACACATAGGTTTTAGGTATAATAATATATACAAAATTAATTTTTATAACTTGAAAAATGAAAAATGTCTTAGAACTATACATGATGACATAAACTTGTGGCATAGAAGAGTAGGACATGCAAACTATAAACTACTAAATAAACTTTCAAATCATGAATTGGTCAGAGACTTATCTAAGATTAAATTTGAGAAAAATAATATTTGTGATTCATGTCTAAAAGGCACATAAACTAAAAATTCTTTTAAATTAAAAGGAGTTATTAGTACACATGAGGCTTTGGAATTGTTACATCTTGACTTGTTTGGACCCATTGATGTGACAAGTTTAGGAGGAAAAAGATATATATTTGTGATTGATGATGATTTCTCCCATTTCACTTGAATTATTTTTCTCACTAGTAAAGATGAAACGCTAAACACGTTTTCCAAATTTTCAAAATGAATTTGAACAAAATATTTTAAAAATTAGAAGTGACCATGGAAGAAATTTGAAAATCATAAATTTGAATTATTTTGCAAAGAAAATGGAATCACTCATAATTTTTCCACTCCTAGAACACCTCAATAAAATGGAGTAGTAGAAAGAAAAAATAGACTATATAAGAAATGGCTAGAACAATTTTAAATGAAAGCAAGTTACCAAAATATTTTTGAGTAGAAGCCGTAAACACATCATGCTATGTTCTCAATAGGATTCTACTTAGACCTCTTGAGAAGAAAACTTGTTTTGAAGTATTATTTGGTAAGAAATCAAATATCTCTTATTTCAAAGTTTTTGTGTGTAAATGCTACATTTTGAATGTCAAAGATAAATTAGGCAAATTTGATAATAAATGTAATGATAGTATTTTTTCTTGGTTATTCTAGTACAAGTAAATCTTATAAAGTGTATAATAAAAGAACATTAAAATTTAGGTTCCGAAAAGGACCATTATTAACCAAGATGGACATAAGCAAGTTTGGGTACCAAAAAGATGAAAGGCCTAAGTACAGTGAAAGTAAATGGTATTTGGATAGTGGATGCTTAAGATACATGACCGGCGATGCATCAAATTTCATCAATTTGAAAAAGAAAAATGGAGGAAAAGTCACATTTGGAGACAATAGCAAAGGAAGAGTAATTGATATAGATAATATTGGTAAGAATGACAAAGTGTACTTAAAAAATATTTGGCTAGTTGAAAATTTAAAACATAATATAATTAGCATTAGTCAATTATGCGATAAAAACTATTTAGTCAAATTTGAAAAGGACAAATGTGATACTAGATGAAAAAAACAAAGCTTTACATATGGGTTTGAAGTATAATAATGTATACAAAATTGATTTTGATAACTTGAAAAATGAAAAATGTCTTAGTGCTATATATGATGACATAAACTTTTGGCATAGAAGATTAGGACATGCAAACTATAAACTACTAAATAAACTTTCAAATTATGAATTGGTCAGAGACTTACCTAAGATCAAATTTGAGAAAAACAATGTTTGTGATTCATGTCTAAAAGATAAAACAAACCAGAAGTTCTTTTAAATTAAAAGGAGTTATTAGTACACATAGAGCTTTGGAATTATTACATCTTGACTTGTTTGGACCCATTAATATGACAAGTTTAGGAGGAAAAATATATGTATTTATGATTGTTGATTATTTCTCTCGTTTCACTTGAAATATTTTTTCTCGCTGGTAAAAATGAAACACTAAACATATTTTCAAAATTTTCAAAATGAATTCAAAATGAATTTGAACAAAATATATTAAGAATTAGAAGTGACCATGGAAGAAAATTTGAAAATCATAAATTTGAATTATTTTGCAAAGAAAATGGAATCACTCATAATTTTTCCACTCATAGAACACTTCAACAAAATGAAGTAGTAGAAAGAAAAAAAATATGACTATACAAGAAATGGTTAGAACAATTTTAAATTAAAGCAAGTTACCAAAATAATTTTGAGCGGAAGCCGTAAACAATCATGCTATGTTCTCAATAGGATTTTATTTAGACCTCTTGAGAAGAAAACTTATTTTGAAGTATTATTTAGTAAGAAACCAAATATCTCTTATTTCAAAGTTTTTGGTGTAAATACTAGATTTTGAATGTCAAAGATAAACTAGGCAAATTTGATGATAAATGTGATGATGGTATTTCTCTTGGTTATGCTAGTACAAGTAAAGTTTATAAAGTGTATAACAAAGGAATATTAGTTGTTGAAGAGTCTATTAATGTTAAATTCAATGAAACTAACGATTTTTTTAGCAAGAAAGTACATGATGAAGATGAATAAATAGTTGAAGTACAAACACAACTTGAAGTTGTGGACATAGAGTAAGCAAAAGTTTACACCCCAAAGGTAGAAAAAATGGAAGAACCTTAAAAAGAGGAGAATCAAATTATCCCAAGAAATTGGAGACATGCCTCATCACACCCACTTGATTAAGTTATAGATAATATAAATGAAGGTATAAAAATTAGAAAATTTTTTAAAAAATCTATGTGCCTTTTCGACTTTCCTTGCAAATTTTGAGCCCAACAATATAGATGAAGCACTTGAATATCCAAATTGGATAAATGCAATGCACGAGGAACTAAATAATTTTGAAAAAAATTAAGTGTGGAAACTTGTGGAAAGACCCAAGGACCATCATATCATTGGAACCAAATGGGTCTTTCGAAACAAGTTAGATGAAAATAGTGTCATTATGAAGAATAAAGCTAGATAGTGGCCAAGGGTTACTCACAAATTGAACGGATTGATTTTGATGAAACTTTTGCTTCCGTTGCTAGACTTGAGGCAATTCGAATGCTTTTGGCTTTTGCATGTTATAAATGTTTTAAACTTTTTCAAATGGATGTTAAATCGGCCTTTTTGAATAGTTTTATAAATGAGGAAGTTTATATTGAACAACCTCAAGATTTTGAAAATCCAGATTTTCCTAATCATATTTTCAAACCTTCAAAAGCTCTTTATGAATTGAAACAAGCTCCTCGAGCTTGGTATGAAATATTGAGTTCATTCTTTATTGAAAATAGTTTTCAAAAAGGGAAAGTTGACACCACATTATTTTTAAAATATTTTAAAAATGATATTCTAATAGTCCACATTTATGTTGATGATATTATTTACAATGCTACTAATGAATGCTTATGCAAAGAGTTTGAAACTCTTATGCAACAAGAATTTGAATAAGTCTTGTAAGATAGCTCATATTCTTTCTAGGCCTACAAGTGAAACAATTCAAAGAGGATATTTTTCTCAATCAAGAAAAATATACAAGGGAGTTGCTTAAAAGATTCAGGATGAACGAATGCAAGCCGAGTACAACCCCTATGAGCACTACTACAATATTGGATAAAGATGAAAATGATAAGTCCATTGATAAAAAAAGGTACAGAAGTATGATTGGTAGCTTGCTCTATTTGACAACATTTAGGCCAGATATAATGTTTAGTGTGTGCCTGTGTGCTAGGTTCCAATCCGCTCCCAAAAAATCACATTTAATCGTTGTAAAAAAGATAATACGCTATTTAAAGCATACATGTGAATTAGGCCTTTGGTACGATAGAAATTTCCCATTTGAATGGCATCCCTACACTGATGCGGATTTTGCCAGGTGTAAAGTTGATAGAAAAAGCACATTGTAAAGTTGTAAAGTTGTAAAGTTGCCAGATATAAGTTGAGATGTGTTGCTTTCTTGGTAGCTCTCTCATTTCATGGGCTAGCAAGAAATAAAACTCTATCACACTTTCTACCGCCGAGGCCGAATATATAGTCGTCGATAGTTGTTGCGCACAAACACTATGAGTAAAACAACAATTGTTTGATTATGGTGTAAATTGTTCCAATGTACCCATGAAGTGCGATAACACAAGTGCTATAAAAATGACCAAAAATCTAATTCAATACTCTAGAACTAAACACATTGACTTGCGATATCATTTCGTTAGAGAACATGTGACCCTTAAGGACATTGTCATTGAACATGTGTCCACTGAAGTCCAACTTGCAGACATATTTACAAAAACCTTGAGTGGATAATGGTTTTGCATGCTTAGAAGGGAATTAGGAATGATTAAATCTTGATTGCATATCAGTTCTAAGTAAAAGTGACTTGGCTATGCAATATCACTTTGGACATGAATTGAACATTAAAAGTGTTGCACAACACTTACATTTGTATGATATATATTTCTGGAACATGATTTTAATAGTTAAAATTTTGAGCAAAAAAAAAAAGGAAAGATCGATCTACCGACTGGGAGGACCGGTCGACCGCTATGAATTTTGAAAATGAGTGCAATTGTCAGACTAGGATCGGTCGACCGATATGATACACCGGTCGACCGGTGTATGACTGCAACCGACTGACATCCATCGACTGATGGATTATCTATTGCAAATGAACTATCTGGTCAACTGTTGTACATGATCGGTCGATCGATATATTCCAAAATCGTGCAGTATAAGAAATCGACCGCTCGATCGATCGACCCATTTCCTTTCCTCCGCTCGACCGCTGCCCTAGCCACTGCCCGTGACTTCACCCCGAACTCTGGCCAACTGACCAAACCTCCCGCCGTCTGTCGATGACCGCCGCTGCGCTCTTCTCTCTTCGCTAGCCGCTTAGACCACCACCTCTGACGGTTGTCCTCGCTCTCTCTCTTACCCTCTTCTCTTCAGACGTTCATCGATCGGCCATTGTCATCACCGTCGACCTCTCTTCAATCGAACACCAGCCGGCTGCTCTCTTCTTCTTCTTCCATCGACCACCCCTCTACTCCTCTTCGCTGGTGAACCCTGCAGCGGCCGCTGCCCTCTTCGCCTTCTTCTTCGTCGCGCACTCTATCTCTCTTATCTTCGGCCACCCTTCTCTCTTCGGCCACCCTCCTCTCTTCGTCACAGCTCTCTTTCTGGCCATCGTTTCCATCTTCGTCTCCCTCTCGATCGTCTAGTCTCTGTCACCAAGCGTCAGTTTCCTTCCGGTGCCTCTTCCGAACACCAGACCCCTTCCGGACACCATTGTTGAATCCATGGCTGATGATGACGAAGGGTATTCACATTCTCGGCTAGTCTTTCAGCGCTGTCGTCATTTCTATGGATCACGTGGTACCGTTCATATCCTCCCACCTGAACCTGAAGCTGAACCGAAACCGGAACCCATGCTTGTCCAACGTGGACGAGGCCGTGGATGAGGACGATCCCATGGACGTGCTCGTCAGCCACCTTTGAGCCTACTGATTTTGATAGTCATCATTTTGTCAACCGGGACATCTCCACTTCTTTTGATGCCTTGTACGCCTCTCGCGATGTCCGGCGAGCTTACATTGTTGATTGGGATGTTTTGAACATTCCTGATGTTCAAGAGATGTTCGAAAACATCGGTTGGCTACCACTTCTCTCTCACAGACCGTGTGTATCCTCGTCTTATTCATCATTTCTATGTGAACATGATGATCACTCAAGAGATCATCATCACCTATGTCCTTGGCGTTCCCATTCGCTTTGACCCTAACCATCTATGTCATATATTTGGTGTCTCGTGCCCTTTACCTGATCTCTACTCATTTGTCACTCAGGTTTAGCCCTCCGACTATCTACTGATGACAGATGCCACTAATATGGTGTTTGGTGGACAAGATATCCACTATACCATCGAATCATCCTATAGGTATCTCCATCCATCTATAAAAATGGCTCACCACATTCTGAATCGTATAATCACCTCTCGAGTCGGGCACTATACAGAGGTTATCCACTTTGATTTGTTTTTTCTTCATTGTCTCTGTATTCGAGATGCCTCTTTTCTCCATTTCGGTCATTTCATTCACTATCACATGGACTCTACCTTCCAAAAGCTTTCGCTAGTACTCGTGGTCGACACCCCCTCTATTTTGGAGCCTGGATCACTAGGATTTTACTTCATTTTAGTGTCGATATTCCCGTGGACGAGGAGTATATCCGACCCTGCCCCACCGATTCATCGGTTCAGCGACCTTACACCGAAAGCATCTTAGGATTGGTGATCCAGCACCGATAGATTCCGATGGATATGATGCCACAAATGGAGAGCTAGCACCGATGGACATTCAGGACGCACCGGAGACTGGCACTAGTATTCCTCCTCCCTCGGCATCCTCGGCTTCCTATAACTCCTATGATTTCATGACCATTTCACAACAGGTGGATGTCATAGATCGTCGCGTGACCCAGATGGATCGTCGTGTTCGACGAATGGAGCATGACTCTCGATACCTTGTTGGCTCACTACAGGCCTACTATGCATCGCAGGGATTTATTCTGCTCGTAGCTCATGAGGATGATAGTCCTGATGAGGAGTAGTTGAGTTGTCTCCCTCTTTGATGATGTCAAAAGGGGGAGAAGTTTAGGATGATGATATGATACTATGTTATGATATTGTGTCTTTTGATGTTATGCGTTTACATTTGTACTAGTGTTGTGCACCATTTTGTAATTACTATAGTCACATTTGTTAGTGCATGAACACATGATGTATTATTAACTATGAACGTAATGTGATGACTTTTTCTTCAAGATGAAGTGCCTCATTTGATTTCATATCTATTTTTCGCCACATGTTCATATTGTCCCAAATTATTATGAGAATATAAATGTCACCTACTTAGGGGGAGAAAATGTGAAATATGCATGAATGTAGGGGAACTTACTCATTACTTACTATTTAAACTTACATTTCATTTTCTTTCTTTCTCTTTCTCCTTATCGTCCAATTAATTTGCCATCATAAAAAAGGGGGAGATTGTTGAATCCTATGTTTTGATGATAACAAATTAAAATGAACATAAAAGTTACTAATCTATGCTCACGTGATGATAATGCAAGTGTAAAATTGATATAACCTCATTCGCAAAAGAAATTGCCAAATTATAATCAAAAGATTTTTTTTTCACACGATCGGTTGACCGGCCAAGGCAACCAGTCGATTGATATTAAGCGAAAGAAAAGATGAGAAAATGTCGGTCGAAGATTTGGTCGTTACACCGGTCGACCGGTCAGCACAGCCAATGAACTCAGAAATCACAAGACTATACTGGTCAATGATGAGACAATACCGATCGACGATGAGATGTACCGGACGACGTCGAGACATTATCAGTCAATTTATCAGTCGAAGGACCGATCAATCAGGCAGCGTCAAAATCTAGAAAATGCAACAACAATCACATTGACCAGTCGATCGGCCCATCGCAATGGTCGACAGGCCTCACAGTCAAATGAACAGTAATGTATATTATTTTGAGGAGAAAATTGTGGAAGACTTTTTGAATAAATTCTCACCTCTAGGAGTCTATAAAAGGAGTGTCAAAGCCTAAAAAAAATCACCCAAGCAAGCAAGAACATCCTAGAGCTCCTCTCAAGTTCTTGAGCGCAAAATTGTAAATTTCTTCCATTTTCTTTTCTTAGCTTTGAGTGTGAGAAAAATTTTGTAAAAGAAAAGAGTTAGAGGGAAACATTTTCTTTTTGATCTAGTAAGATTGAGAACTCTTTGTAAAAGAGGTGTGCCTTGCCTCTTGAGCGGAGAAGAATGCTTGTTGTGTAAAGATGGTTGTTCTCTCCATATAAGAAAAGAAAAAGATAGTGGATCTCCGATGGTCTCGAGATTGAGAAGTTGGAGTGGGGACGTAAGCCAAAGAGTTGAGTCCGAACCTCGTCATCATATTGTCTCCTTGTATTTATTCTTTATCTTTTACTTACATCTTATCTTTATTTGTTTGGGATCAGTTTTATTGATTTGTCCGAAAGTGACTTTACAAAAAGATTTTTGTACACCAATTCACCCCCTGGTGCTTTTGATCCTACAGGATGAAGAAAGAACACACGAAAACAATAATGGAGGTGAGGAACAAGAGAAGAAAGAAAAGAGAGGGGTGGCTTTAAAGAGCACAAAAGTGGAGGTTTCGGTCATTAATCACCTCAATCATGAGTGGGAGGAGTTACAAATCTCTTGTGTGATTGAGGTGAGAGAGAAAATCGAAATTGATCTTCTTCGGCTTCTGTCTGTTGCACTTCCGGACGTCCAAAAATATTTCGATCGTCCGATGGTGCATCGACTAAGTTGTTGAGTCGTCGCGACATCATGTGCCTGTTATACTTTCGATCACCCGAAAGTCCGACGTCAGATAATAATAAAAGTTGTTAATTTTTTTCTAAAATTTGGGGTGTTATAGATTATCAAGAGAATAAGAAAAAAAATGATCATTTTCATCATGCACACATTTTATATGACATAAGAAAAAGTAAATAACACATAAAGAATCAGTCCATTCTTCTTCGTGTAATATATAAAATCTATAATTGAAATTATTTATCAATGTATCATAATCTCAATCTATAAAGTTTATAGGTAAAAGTTGTTTTAGAGAGGTTTATAGGTAAAAGTTATCTTATTAACATTTAAAGGAAAGAAAAACGAAATAAGATGCGTCATATTATGGCTGATGCCGCAAGAATGCGATCACCATTCGTTTCTCTTCACTATCTAGTCATCTAAAATTCTAATTTATTAACCATTAGATTTTAGATCAATGACGAGAGTTTGAACCGGTTGGTTATATTATTCTTTATCAGCGGTCTAACAATTAATCTCTTTTATCTCCGGTTTAAGAAGAAAAATCAACAAAAGTATATTATCCCTTGTCCTCTTCGTCTTCAGCGCACGCATCTAAGAAACATAAATACCGAGACGTGAATAATTTATACAGCAGCATAATTCTCTGAACCATCATCATAAAAAGAGTTAACGTTTAATTAATGCAATTGAACCCACCTGCAGATCACAAGGCAACTAATTAAACAATGCCATGTGATAAAAACATGGAACGTAATATTAGAAAAGAAAACTTATCAAATGGTGCCTGACGGAATTATAAATCTACTTGTCATTTGAAGTGCTTGATGCCATAACTGCCATTCCACACTGAAAAAAAGTTTGATGAAAATCCTCTTCTGTAATTATAAATATTCACCAGATGTTGAAATTCAAGAGTATTAAAATTTTTGTCTCTATCTATAATTATTTGGAGCGTGAGAGGGAGGGTGCTTACGATAGGCGTTGCTGTGAAGATCAAGTTGTGCTGCTGCGCCCTGGGGAGTGTGCTACAATTAATGTGGGAGGGCGTGATCAACTCCGGGAGTTTGTCGGTTTTTTTCTTAAACGGGTGATAGAAAGAGATTTATTGTTAAAACTCTAATAAAAACAACCGGTTCAGATTTTCACCGTTGATTTTTAATATTCAATGGCTAATAAACTAGGGGACACCTCCATTAAATTAAGTTTATAAGTAAAGGTTATATCATGTTAAATTTTTTTTTGAGGAAAGAATATAAACAAAGAACATTTTCTTTAGAAGAAAGAAAAAAAAAATATCATTCATCGAAATCGCCGGAGGAGAAAAAGGAGGACACAAGTCATGGAGATTGCTTGAGGATGGAGCTGTTGTGAAATGCAGATGAATATTCTGTCCGCGGATCCTTCGGCTACCAGAGGATGAAGCGTGATGATGAAGATTCCATCCGCATCTATTAAATGGGTCCGCCACAAGAGAGAGAACAAACGGGGGGGGGGGGGGGGGGGGGGGGGGGGGGGGGAAGAGAGTCACACTTAGCGGCCATGGATCTTCTGACCGCCAACGGATGAAGCTTTCGGGGCCTTCTAATTGTGCCGATTTGAGAATCGCCCGGCCGTGAGGAGAGAGAGAGAGAGAGAGAGACGACCCAAGTCTCGCTTAGCACGGTTAACCATTTCCCCCTCAATCGCCGTTTAAGTCATCGATTTTTTTTCACCGACTAACCGAATTATCCGATTCAAGATAATTAACCGAATCCTATCGACCGATTACGGAAAATTAACCAAAAATTCTGTTAAAAATCTAATTAACCTATAATTAATTTTTTTGTAGTATTTGTTTTTGTAAAAAAAATTATTACAAGTATATGAATTTATATATATTTTTGTTTAATTCCATTTGTATCCTAATTATTTAATAATTTTTATCTAATTACCTTGTTAAAATTTAATATTTTACCTTTTATTTTGAATACACATTTAAATTTTATTTTAATATATTTTCATATTTTTGTGAATTTTATAATAATATTTTTTAGATTTTAATTTTCGATTAAAATGATGAATTTTTACTACATCAATAACCAAATTATCCGAACGATTAATTAATCGAATCAAATTATCCAAGTTAATAGTTCTTTTATGTTTTAATATTTTTCATATTAAAAAAATAAGGGGAAGAAATTATATTCTCTAATTATTTAAAAAAATAAATTAATAGAATTACATTCAAACTTAACGGAAGAATTTAAATATCAAATTTAAATAAATTCGAGAAATACAATATATAATTTATAATTTAAGATTAGATGTGAAAAAAATAATAAGTTCAAGGTGTTAAAAGAAATAATCCAAAAGATTGTGAAAGATTCTGTAGCCGCGAGGGGGGTAGTCTGGTCAATGAATAAATGAAAAAAAGTTAACAATAAACAAGTTCTAAAAGTTTCAAGGAATTTATTAGGAAATAACCCTTTCTCCATAATGTCCATAGTTTCTCTATTTAACTCCCAAAAAGGAAGTTCTTGTGTGGAGACAGTTAAGATGTAGTGGCAGCAACCTTTTACAATAATTATCATAATATGCATGAGAAAGAGAAAAAGAATTCATTCTGCAGAAATAATCCATAGTAGTGACAACAGGTATATTAACAACTTCAATTGCATCTCCTAATGTTTCTAATAAGAATAAAAATAATTGCACCATGATCCATTTCTCATTCCTCTTCATAAGATGAACATGAAAAAAAAAATGATTACAATAGCCTTATCCTATAAACAAAGAATAGGCAGAACCTCTGGCAATCTGATGTTAATCTTGCCAAAGTCCTAGTTGGATTATCAGTCCAAATAAAAGAGGGTAACAATTTTGCGAAGATTCTTCGCTTCCTGGCAGGTTTCCATAAGCAACTTGCTGTCATGAAATGCAAAGCATATGACTTGCTGAACTTTTGATATAATGTCCATATTGCACAATCTGTGTATTCATCACCAGAATGAAAACAAACATATTCAATAAAGCTGTCGTACTGGTTCAAAAATTTGTTAAGATACCAAGAAACATGAGAAAAGATACCAGGATGGACATGTAACACAGATTTTAGACGACAACAACAACAAAGTCTTATCCCACTAGGTGGGGTCGGCTACATGGATTATACGACGTCATTCCGTAACCAAACCTTTCGGTAACACAGATTTTAGACATTCAAAAAA
Organism: Pontederia crassipes; assembly: GCA_030549335.1. Classification (NCBI taxonomy): domain Eukaryota; kingdom Viridiplantae; phylum Streptophyta; class Magnoliopsida; order Commelinales; family Pontederiaceae; genus Pontederia; species Pontederia crassipes. The sequence goes on along the minus strand of CM060189.1, from coordinate 51,433,665 downwards.
AAAGTTATCACTTTTTTGTTCCTCCAACTGGTCCATGTAACAACCCCAACTAACCATATTACCAACTTATCATTGTTGTTTTTGTTGTCATGAGCACCAGACTTGGTGCTTTTTCCTAGTGTGGTTGGTTCAGATATTTAGGTTGCGTACAATCTATTGAATAGTGCAACTTGTTCACCCATATTTCACAATTAACTCCAAGACATATAGAAGATATTGCAGTGCTGCAATTATTTGCAATTTCAGTAAAAAAAAGGAGTTGCCATGAATGCTACGATATTGCAGTGTGCATTCTTGTTTCTACTTAAACATGACCTGATTTGCTAAATACAAATGAACACCTGGAACTATCTCAAGTGACCAACACGTCTGGCAAGCTAATAAAATAACTCACAGATCATCAACATGATTAATAGGTATAAATCCAAAGAAATGACATCTTTTAAAGTAGGAACTTCAGAACTTATAGTTGCAAGGTTTGAATAAAAAATTTGTACTATTATATAGTGATGCATAAAAAGATGTGGTAATTCAGTGCAAGTAAAACCTGCTAGCTTCTAATAATGGTAGATGATCATTCTCTGGTTTCTCGATGAGATTTTGAACCTGCAATGACAAATTGTTATAAGTCAAGACTAGCCGAAGCACTTAAGTTAACATTTCTCAAGGTATTTCAGTTGTACAAACCTATAGGACAAATATGTTCAGTAAGGGCATCTCTCTTATCATTTGCAAAAGAATGAAGGCCATATGTGAATTTGACTTAAACCAAGAAACTTCCAAGGTACAAGAATTTATTGACACTGCAAGATGGAAGAATGTACTCTAATAAACTAGAGAAAGCAGTAGATCCATGTGTAAAGAAACAAGTGAACCAATGGACAATAACAACCAAAAAAACTGGTACAGATAGGCTAGCACTAAAAGCAAGTTGATGCAACCAGCAGGTCACTTGTAATTCTGATATCATATGGCAAAAAAAGCCAACACAATAATCATGATATTTTAATTTACAATTCCCCTGATAAAACTTAATCTATAATCCAGTCAAAGTGTAAGGCCTAAGGATGTTTGTTATAGTGCAATACAAATTATATAAATGAAGTGTAAATATGAGGAACTCTGTAGAAGAATTATAATGTAAGAATCCTGAGAGCTGAAAGAATAGAGAAAAAAATTAAGCCATTCAATGCTGATGTATCTGAAACAAGATAAAGATTAACAAATTGTACAATGATAGACTAGGCCCAAGAAGAGAAGAAAGTCGAGAAACATGGGCCAAGAATTGAATAAGTTATTTCGGTCTAAAAAAACTCTGCAATTTCTAAAGGAGTAACCTTAACCCCCGGATAAGCACTGTGATTGTTTCAACAATTAATATTTTTAATCCCATGCACAACAAGAAAACTGTAGAAGCCAAAATGATTATGTTAAACCATGGAACTAACTTTAGATAGTAATTCCTGGCTCTCAGGTGGTTGCTTTTTCAAACTCTGTGGCAAAATGACAGTGAGCAACTCCGGCTTCTCTGCTCTTAAAGCACCTCTAATGACAGCCGCATTAGTCCCAGAAGCTCCTGAAGTAAAGATATGATTTTTCTGTATGCAGCATTTGTATTTAAGAAGTTTAGACATGATTATTAGAGCATGGATAAGAACATAATTTAGAAATGGACAGAAAAAAGTGAGGATTCTTACTGTAATCACCATAGCATAACTCAGAATCTCAATCAGCTGTTGATGCATAAAACCCATGTTACGTGTGCCAAAGAATCCAATTGCTCTAGGCCCTTGTTGTTGAATTGCCAGTAACTCCTGGAGAACGAGAAGCAAAAGGTTGCTACTTGATACCCAGTAGAAACTATCCTCAATAAGGCAATCTCACTTGAGAAGAAAACGCCTAAATGAAATGATCTTCACATTTACAAGCATATATATCGTAATGGTGAACCACATTAACCTCAGAACAAATCCATGTTCCTCCTTATCACAGCATAAAACAAATCCAGCAAATGAAACAAAACTGCCTCTAGCCTGAAGGTACATTGGACATTTTTTGAGGAGAAGGTACATTGGACATTGGCAACATGATGGTCAAACAAGAAGTTTTTTTCTTTTTGAAAGGGAGCCAGACAAGAAGTCTATTGCAAGAATCTTGCTAAGGCCAACACATGCTTGCCTCTTAATTTTGCAATGATGATTGTATATATAGATGAAGAATTGAAAAAGTCATTTAGTAGAACAATGATATTGGACATTTGAAAAAGATGAATGTTTAATCTTTACAAAATATATATACCTGCAGGTAATCAATATCAGGAATTGGCTTGTACTCTGATACGAGGACTGTTCCTGAACCTTCAACAATGGATTGAGCTTGTGTTGGAACTTGGAAACCATCGCCCTCTGTTGATCCAAGCATATAAGTTTCATCATTATACTGATAGCAGTTATCCTCACTCCTGCTCTGTCTCATGTATCCACAATGCCACTGTACCATGCAATAAAAAAGTCACTGTTAGTAAATCATCAGAAAAAAAAAACAAATATATCACAAATATCAAAGATGTGGAGGAAGGTCTATCAATAAGACAAATGAAGTGGATATCTGGTAAAAAACCATATGAAGCATGGGAAAGTTCATATGTTCGCCATTATTTTACATTTTCAAAGCCAGCAAATATAGACTTTTTGAGCACAAGTGTAGAATTGTGTTGTGAAAAGAGAAATTTATCGTTTCAATTATCCTTCTGTTATCACGTCTAGTTTCTTTACAATCAACTACAAAGTTTTCTTCCAAGTAAGCCAAAAGAGTTTTCTTATTTTCACTAATGCATCTAAAACAGTGACACAAATATAATCTTGTGGGATAAGACTCATCCTAGACATGCCAATTGTTGCTTAAATTACATATATCATGTTACAACATGCCACCATGGGTAACAAGCCAGATGGTAGTAAAAAAAAATAAACAGTTATGAGCCATGGGAATCTATACTTTTGATAAAGCACATTGCCAAATTATAGTTCGTTTCACCAGTGGACCACAATCAACAGATGCCTGAAAGAACTTCTACTGACTGGAAGCCTTAGTCTGACATTTCTTGAGACATTAATCTCAAGTAGATGGCATTTTCATATCTCTAAATTTCAAATTCTATAGAGGAAGAATTTATCATTTTGTTTGATCGTACTCCATTAATCTGCACAGCTTGTCCAGTTGATGCAAAGGAAAAAAATGGCAATTCTTATTCCTATGTTAGACTCCAATAACAAACAGCATGGAACACTCAAACCTCAACAAATTATAATAAATAGAACCGAGAAATGCCGCTTTAGTGTCATAATTACAGGGTTCGGGTTTCATCATCATAAAATTCAAATCATATACGAAGGGATTCGTCAGACGAAAGTCTGCAACAAGCTGAACGCGCAATCATCAACTCCTTCGTTGAAGGAAGAAAATATGAAAAATCAAATCTTTCTTGAAAGAAATGAAGAGATTTGATCAACAACCAGAAACCTCATCAAAATTCCCGTCTTCGGGAAAGAAAAGAAAAAACAAAAAAAAAAGGATTTCAAGAAAGGTCCAAGAGATGCAACAACGAAGCAGGAAGGGTTCGAATGCGAGATTACCGTGCAAGGCCTCGAGTGCAGATTCCTTCGGTGCCGACGCGGCGTCTCGCCACCACCAATCCATCTGGGACCGAGCGAGGAAGAGAGGGAGGGGGCACCGAAGGCGGAGCCCAAGAAGAGAGGCGAAGATGTGGAGCAAAGAGCGCGATTCGCAGGGCCGAGTAGAAGCCCCAAAGTTGGAGGAGGGGAAGAAGAGAACATATCTACTACTAATTATTCTTCTTCTTCTCAAAAGCCGTTTCCTTTTTTCCGCTCACTTTTGAGGCTACTGTTACGAGCAAAAGATGTTTTTGGGGCAGAGAGAGAAAGAGATGGGGGAGAAGAGGGAGAGGAGAAAAGAGGAGAGAGAGAGAGAGAGAGAGAGAGAGAGGATATCACATTTGGTTAGGGAAAGAAGCAAAACTTGTTATACTGATCATACAAATTTCATTTTTGTTTTCCGGCGTTATGACTCTGAAAAATATTTTTTCCTTGTGTTTTTTTTTTGTTTGTTAAGCTTGACATATAAGAAAATATTATTATCAAATGGGTATACAATTTTGAAAAAAGAAAACTTATTTTCCTATCTTTTTCGTAATGAATACATCATTTATTTTTCTTGCTCTAGACTATCAAATACAAAAAAAATGAAAATCTTCACAAGAAATATGTCAGAAACTATTTTTCTAACGAAAATCCAACCATAACTAGAGTATGAAAAGTAATTTTAAAATTTAATAATTTCTGTTTACTTGATCATTTATAGTTATTTTCTAAACGCTCTCATTGTGACATTTTCCAACTCACCTTGCATATCATTAATTAATAAGAATTAATAAACGAGAAAATTTCAAGTTGGAACTTTAATTTCATTAAGAAAATTTTGAAACTATATATTAGAGCAAATACCATAATTGGACAAAGCTATAGGAGGACTTTCCTCCCCAAAACGAGGAACCTCAAAAGACAAACAAAAAATAATAAATTAAGGCCCAAATTTTTGACATAAAGTTCTTTATTTTTCCTCAGGCAACTAATAGGCCTTTTGCGTGAAAAGGAATAGGTAAAAAGATCTTATTCCCAGCAGGAGAATTTTTTTGTTTTTCATTTTTATAAAATACGAAAATTTCATATTTTTTCGCTAGTTAAAAAATATATATTGATATAATCAGCTCAGTGTTTTAAGAGATACTCATCTTACTATCTTTTTTTTTATTTAGAGTAAGTGAATATTGAATTGATGAAATAACTTGTTCTTTATACTTCAAAATTGTTTTAGAATATAATTTCTTTAACCCAAAGATGTTCTTATTCGTCTAACCCAACTAGAACATAATGTTCTCAAGTGAGCAATAACTCACAAATCTCTTGCTTTTGTGACTAAAATCGTGAGAATAAGCTTATTGTTCTGAACTTATTGTCCTCGAGATATGAGCTCCGAACAAATAACAGTGTCACACTGCAAGGTCCAAAATTAGGTAGAGTTGCTTAGGAATCACAAAGTTCCCATTAGATAGTCTAATTATTGCTAAGTGACTCATTTGAGTTAAGTTGGAGATCATGTGTCCCGAAGGCCAATGACGTGTAGCTAGCTCATTAAAGTATGCCGAGGCTTAAGTTCAAGTAAATCTTAATCGAGATATATTTAGATTCGAAGAATTTGCCATTTATCATTTTTCGCAATTCTCGCAAAAAGTAAGCCAAATAAATTATCAAAATTATTGTCTTCTAGCAAGGAGGGAGTCAGGATAGAATGTTAACAGTTCTATAAGAAATCGTTAGAGAAATGACAAAAAAATGCTATAATTTTTTATTTTTTAAAATCCTGATACAAAAAATGGGTGAGACTCGAAGGAGGATTCTCGATCCAGAAGGTGTCGCCGGGGGAGTTGCGACCAAAAATTACGAGATAAGTCGATTGGTGATAAGGCGGCAATGTGATACGCATACATCAGAATATCAGCGATAATGCTCCAGATGTCAGAAAAATAAGAGCCTTCAAGCACCAGGGGCATGTAGTTGTACGCAAGATGATGTCGATGAGTCCGAGCGAAGCACCATACGTTATATAAGCCATGTTCAGCGCACTTTTGGAGGCCGAGGAGGACAGCCCAAGCTTCAGCCATGAGAAAGAGCCAGCGTAACGAGTGCCAGTATCTGAAAAATAAAAGAGTGATCGTGAGACGACGGTATCCAAACCTGCCCACCCCATATCCAGAGAAGGAGGTATCAATGTTAAGCGCACACCAATGCAGGGGTGAGGGCTCCCACTTGACCCGGGTCGGATCGCTAGGGGGGGGATGCCTTAGGTGCATGGGCATTCAGGCATAACTCCTTCCCAAGCCAACCCTATGGTTGCATACCGCGACCTAAAGTGAGCATCATTTCATAGATTTTTTTATTCCCTGGAGAGGCAATGTGCAAAAATAGACAAAAGTTGGCATTCCCTCATGAATCCAAGAGCCAGAGGGCCAAGACATGAATTGGAAGGAAAAGTTAAGTGTATTATGACATATGGTCCAAAGCTGCGAGCAAAGGTGTGCACTTGTCTCAGTCGCCGAGCCACACAAGGAGCAGGATGGGTGTTGTAAAAAAAAAGAACTCTATCTAGGGTGGGTAGTTTATCATGAAGCAATTTCTAAAGAAAGATGTGAATTTTTTGGAAACAGGAATCTACCAAAGTGCGGTCCACGGCTGCCCTCCGGTGGTGATAGGCGACAATAAATGAACCTATAAACTGATTTAGCATAAAACAAAAAGAATTCTAATTGTCTGAATTCAATATTTGTTTATATTTTTTGCCTTAATTAATTTTTAAATTTTATTTTAAATCATACATTATGAATTGAAAAACAAAATTAATTTGAGCATGTTAAATTATCGATTAAATCTATTAATCATTACTTGAAAGGAGCCAAATTTATGCTTCTATAAATTTGTTAATATATATAGATACTATCATGTATATGTTACTAAATAATTAACTTAAAAGGATCTAAGGAAAAATATAGATAACAAATTAATTCATCAAATACTAATTAATAAAAAGTAGTCAAATTTATTACCATATATGTCTATATATTTCTACAAATGTTCATATATAATGTAATATATATATATATATGTGTGTGTGTGTGTGTGTTATTTCAACAACAAGATCATAAAAATGATGTCCTTGAAAGGGAGTCTTTTATGAGAGGATTTCCACAGAGGTATTTTAGGTGGCACATGGATATCCCACATGGCTTAGTAATGAATCTATACACTTAGGGCATTTGCTGCATTACCTTTGCATATCATTTAACAATTTATATTAACTGCATTACCATATTAAATTATTAATAATGTGCATTACCTTGTTTACTATGTACAAGTAAGCTTTAGCAAATCAAATGACACTATTGACTTATAATAAAATATTATGGGTAATGCATATTTTGCTAAAATATCCTTTATCAATAATGTCAAGTTAAAGTATATTTAATTCGATTACCAAACTCTAACAAAAAATCATAAAATTATAAATTAAATAAATATAGTTATACATATTTTATTAATTTTTAAATGAAAATAATGGTAATAAAAATATATGTAATATCAAAATAACAACTAATAATAATATGCAATCCCTATGAATAACAGTAATAAAACAATATTTTAAATAAATTAATGTTATTAATTATGATAATAAAAATGGTAATATTTTGTGTTGTTGCTATAGAATTTTTTTAGGGTTTAATGGGGTACAGGGGGGAGGAACCCCCTCCCCCCATCCGCACTCGTCAGATGAAGATCCGACGGGCGCGGATGATGAGCGCGGTTTAATATGAAAAATGAGCGGTTTGGTTCATCAACCGAAAACATGTGCGCGGTTCAACATAAAAAAAAATTGAAGAAGAGACGACAACAACGGCGAACCAGCGGCACCGTGTCGATGGTCGTGAATCCTCGGCGCGACGAGCGGTCGTCGATCGGCCGTCGGCTGCGAGCGGTTGGCCGGATCTAGTAGCCCCCAGCCAGATCGGTCGTGAGCGGCCAGATCTGGCCGCCGCCCCGCAGGCAGATCGACCGCGAGTGGCCAGATCTGGCCGCCGCCTGCATCCAGATCGGCCGTGGGTGGCCAGATTCGGCCGCGGGCGGCCGATCTGACCGCCCCGCAGCCAGATCGGCCGCGGGCGACTAGATCCGGCCAATTGCACGGCCGATCTGGCCGGCCGCAGTCAAATCCTCTGTCAGCGGCTAGATCTGGCCAACGGCGGCCAGATCGGCCGTCGGGCGGATATATCGTGAGAGAGGAAGGGGAACAGAGAGGGAGTCGACGAAGAGGGAGCCGGACGTCGTAGGAAGAGATCATCGCCGTTGGGAGAGATCCGGCCGTCCGCAGCCAAATCGGCCGTCGGGCGACCAAATCGCAAGAGAGGAAGACGCCGGGCGAGAGAGAGGGGGAGAAGAAAGAGGGAGAAGAGAGAGGGAGAAGGAGAGGGAGAGCGAGAGCAGGAGGGAGAAGAGAGAGGGAGAGGGAGAGGGAGAGGGAGAGCGAGAGCAGGAGGGAGAAGAGAGAGGGAGAGGGTGAGGGAGAGAGGGAGCGGTTCAACTTCGACTGGTTCGAACCATTTTTATCATATGAACCGCGCTCATCATCTACGCCCGTCGGATCTCCATCCGACGGGCGCGAATGGGGGGAGGGCACTCATCATCTGCGCCCGTCGGATCTCCATCCGACGGGCGAGAATGAGGGAGGGGGTTCCTCCCCCTTACAGGGGGGAGGACCCCTATTAAATCCATTTTTTTATATTTTACTTGTCTAATATTGGAAAGATGAAAATAAGATAAAATTATATTGTCATTTGGATGAACATCCCTCTCGTAATAAATATGGATTGCCATTTCACAACCAATCTATATTTCTAGGCAATCCAGATTATCTACAAGTTAAAACTAAGTAGATAGGGATGGAGTGAGAGGGTTTAGCTTTGATACCACTTGTCACGGGTTCATTTTTCGCTCAACCGACCCGTGTGGCGTCTAGACATGCCCATCGTTCGCTTTGTGAAAGCTTTCTTATGCCACTTGTTTAATGTCATAATTTTGAGGCACTTGGTCCCGAATGGACGCTTTGACAGAGGCGTTTATGAATAAACCGGCGCTTAGGCAGAATGCTCAACTCTTGGGACGTTTCGATACTAGATTTTGAGAAGTTTTGAAATCTTTATTGAGTAAATAAAAATATTACAAAAGGCTTCGGGGTAATATATATTTAAAAGAATAAAGGTAAAATTAGATATTGCCCCCCCCCCCCCAAAAAAAAAAAGAAAGAAAGAAAATGCTTTGGCTTTGTCACTAAAAGTAAGTAAGGCAATGTGGTGGACCTAAGTAATTTAACTTCACATACCAATAATATAGAAAGATTACTTAAGTTATGTTGCATGGACAATACCATGCATTTGGCATCCAAACTCATTGTTCATCATTATTATACACAAATAGAAATATCTTAGTAATTAAAGCCACAAGATGTTCATGAAGTAAAAGATGCAAAAGAGCATTCATCATTAAGTATGAAAGTTGTTTGTGTTCATAGATAAATAAATATATACTTTAACATATGTTGGTTTCATACTCAAGAAGCATGCAAAATATCCAAAAGTCCAACATTACATTAGCATAAAAAAACAATCGTTGATATGATTTATAACATCGTGTTTAATAATGTCCGTGTGACAATAGTTGCCTTGGAGATGGACCATGCATGGTTGCAAACTTCCATATCTGTTTGTGGCTAAATCTACCTAAAGATAGGACTTCTCATTCAACATATATAGCCAATATTCTTTTAACCATCAAAGAAATTCTAATGTGGAACGCATTCTTGACACATAAGTTTCCTTCCTATTTTGAAAGGAAAAGAGTGTGCCAAGCAAAGATATGTGATTATCTATTTCTTCCTTAATTAGGCCCAAAAAGGATTCACAGAACTTCTCAAAAGTTTCAATAAGTCCAATTGACAAAGATGTGGCTCCTAAAGTATAATTAGGAATAATATAATAAATAGATATAAGATCATCATCATATGTGGAACACTAATATAAGAATCATTATATGAGCCATGATTGACTCATCTAATAGATTGATAATAAGAAAGATAACTAAGACATAAAAAAAAGACTTAGGACACTCATGTGTTGCCATTATGAGCTTGATCGATTACATTGGTCACATTCATCATTGGTACTTGCACCTATGCGTATGAAGATTTAGGAGAGATAAAACCTCCCCATGAGATTTGCAACTCAATATGTAATAAGATAAAAGCATCCTAAAGGTCATGACAATTGACAGGAAGTGATAATTGATAGGAAGGAAATAAATTATGGAAACATCATCTTTATATAAGGAACAAAGATATTATCGTAAGAGATTCACAAATCAATGTGACATTTTCTTGAGATCATCATAAACTGGTGAGTGCCATGATGATGATGATCATCATTATCATTATCATGTAAAGGACCATAAAAAATATTATAGGAGTAGAAGTATATAATCATGGTGTAAATCATCTTTGTTAAAGAAAATTAATATAAGATCAAATGATTATAAGGAATCATCATAAAAGTGGCAAAAGTCAATCATCATCATCATGTGAAATATTTCATTATATATTCTCTCATCATCATCTTCTTCTTCTTCTTATAAATTCATCTTCGAATTATTGTGGGTATATGTCAAACCATAGAGTATCTTTCAACTTGTGGGAGAGTGTATTTCGACTGCGATAAAATAAAGGAGTATCTTTCAACCCATGATGAGGAGGAGTAAACTCTCTCCCAATTGGACATTGTCAACCCATCATCATAAGATCTTTTCATTTAATAATTTGTCTTTTATCTTGCAGCTTTGAATTGATTTTATTAGAACATTATTGATCATGATAGGATGATAATAAGGAATGCTATAAGATCATAAGTCATCAAATATCATCATCAAACATCATCTTTAAAATCATGGGAGACTTTAAATCAAGGATTCATAGGACATGATTAGTGTGATCATAGACATTAATGGATCAAGATTGAATCATCATAAGAAGAGTTATAAAACAATTGGGGTTCATTATTTAACATCATCATTATAATTATACGAAGCTTTAGATCAAGAGGTCATAAGTTCATGAGATCACAACAATCAGGGGTCATATCGGACATCATCAGTGACTTTAAATCAGGAGCCACAAGATACAATCACAGAGTGATCATAGGTGCATAATCATATTAGTCATCATCATGAGATAGATCAAGATTAAATGCATAATCAGGGGCCAAATAGGCATAGACATCTATCTTTGGGTCAGAACCCAGGCGGAGTGTAAAGGAGATCCGATCGAGTTTGAAAATCATCATACTCATGGAGAACGAGGGAGGGGGAGAGCAGTTAATTGGAGGCCAATTAACAAAGTAAATCCTTCAACATTTTTTCCTAATTTTTGGTACAAGTGATATAAACACATTTCATTTGTTCTTTTTCCTACTTCATTTAATTTTTCTTAGCTCTATGAAAATTTGTCTTAGCCGTCATGCACTAATGATTAGTTACTAACTATTATTATGTATATAAAACATGTTCATGACATAGTCATATAAATTATATGTAGTTATATAACTTATAAGAAAGACGAGAGGATGAGGAGGATTCATTTTTCTTTAGTGATGGTATGCATGAGTAACCTCATCTTGTACCTACTAACTTTGTTAGAATACATTATTATTGTATTTGCATATTTACTTTAGAATTAGATACTTTTTGGAATATTATATGTTTCATAATTTCTTGCTTTTTTATTATAGAAACAATGTTAAGAAATGTTACTTGGCAGAGAGGATGATTGAGAGGAGCTGGCTCACCTATTCCTTAACAAGTATGGCGGATGTTTAATCTCATCACATTTGACCCTTCTCTGTGGATGGATGCAATAGGAATTCCATCAAAAGGACAAGCATCGGACGGTGTATGACAATATAGTCAATTACTAATAAACAATTTAGATTTAGCTGTATCATAGTAAGTGGCTGATTCATTTTCATAAGTGATCCTATGTGGTCACATTTTTAAGGTGGATAAATGCTTGTGTGATCTTTAGATCATCATGAGTTGTTTCTACGGGATTTATTTCTTAATATTTTTTTAGAAATATTTTAAAATCCTTTTGAGAAATATGATCATTGATGTATAAGTTTTGAAAAATTGTGACAATATTTGTATCGATATTATATATATGTATTATTTGTAATTATGTATTCAATGAAAATTTCATAAATTGTAACAAATTCATCATAATAATTAGATAAAACAATTATCATAGGTTTGTCGACACTTTTGTCACAAACAACAATCACAATTGTGACGGATTGTTCTCCTTTTTCTTATTTTTCCTTGTAATAATATGACTGGTGCATTTTAGTTTTTGTGACGATCTTTATCATCACAAGTAATATTATGATGGAATATTTTCATTACGATATTGTCTGGGGGTCAAAAATTAGTGATGAACTTAATGCGTCATTAGCAGTCATTTGTGACAGAATCATATTTTCTATGATGATAATTTATGTCACAAAATCATTATTTTCTTGTAGTGTCATAAAAATGCATGGACACCTGAGCTAGGTTGGATGTACACCTGGCCGGGATGGGGTTTGGCAAGACTACACCAAAATCTCAAACAACGGGCCGATTTTAGTTCATACCCGGTCCAAGCTCCTATATTGCAACTCAGGCAAGAGTCGGATGATCTCAGGGTTCATCGTGGTGCTGGGTTCATCAAATTCTGGAGCTACAAATCAGGGCTGAGTTGTTGAGAACTCGGGCTGGACAGTGAGGACTTCAAGTCGGGTTACAAAGAATTCGGGCTGATTTCAGAATCGACACGAAAATGCGATGGCTTTTCCGATCATCTTTCTAGCGTTTGCAGACAAAGAGTTGTTTATGATTAAAGTAGTCCAGAACAAGTAACATCATGCTTTAAGTCCAAAAATTATAATCTTACTGACGAATTCATCCTATTTACATACATTATAAATTTTAGACAGAAACTGTTATGTCCTTCTTTCTCTTCTTCCTCTTACTTCGATCGTTACCCTCAGTCCTTGTTGCGCAGTCATCGTCATTTCCACCCACTACATATCAAGTCGAATTTTGGGGCATTAGCTTTATGGTATCAAATCCTAACCTTAGGACTCTCTTGATGTCCTAGCTATAGAGTCTATGTATAGGTAGGTCCATGTGCACCCACTAGCAACCACCACACTCAACCACCGCAAAAGTAAAGTAAGAGTATTTTTTGCATTTTATGATTAAGATTGTTTTATTGAAATGTATTGTTATGTGTTATAGATGATTCCTATGTTCAACAGCCCAACACGGAAGAGGCCGTGGGCACAACGTGGAGGTAGTCGTGGTGCAGCGACCCCAGAGACAGTCACTGATGGACTTGACTATGCACTCGGGAGTCAAGTCGGAGAGGTAGTACCATAGGCAAGTTTCAAGGAGGTGTTCCAAGACCAATACACGCCTACCTATAAAAAAGGAGAAGAAGAAGGAATTTCAAAATTTGCGATAAGGAACATGATTGTAACTCCGCCTATGTTTTATAGCCGGTCCCAAGCCCGGATAAAGGAGGAGGGTTGTGTTAGGCCCCGACAGCCAGCGTAAAACCCTGTCGAATCGCATGAACATGGTTCAACGAATAGCGTCGTACAATCCATGTAGCCGACCCCACCTAGTGGGATAAGGCTTTGTTGTTGTCGTTGTTGTTGAACATGATTGTGCCTGAGTATAACAGTTGGAGCATTACAACACAGAGTACATGGAGGAGGCCTTCATCCCACTATTGACAGAGGGTTGTCTCAGGAGCTGACTTGGACCTGCAAGGGGCTATTACTTAGCGGACATGATCGAGCAAGATATCCGATAGCGACAGGAAGAGCTGAAGAAGGGATTGGTGTGGCCAACCAATTAAGCCAAACCGAGATGAGAGGACTATCACCCAATTATGAGAGATGCTCGCCGCGATCGCTGCCATCACCTGTATCAGCTGCAGCGCGAGGCTTCTTGCTAGGCCCAGCCAGCACCACGCCAGTCATAGGTGAAGTAAAATGATATAATAATGAATTATAATGAATGGAAGTATAATTATTAAAGAGTGAAAATGAATTGCAGCCACAAAGGCATGCCCCGCTCCATTCCTACGATGTCAGTAGATGGCACCTCAATAGGGGGTGTCGAATTGTGCCTACTGCAATAGGCCACACAAAGGGGAGAGCCAAGTGAAGAATGACACTTGCATCAGATGCAGAAAAGCTGGACACTTGCATCAAATGCAGAAAAGCTGGACACTTCATCAAGGACAGCGAGTCGAAAAACCAGATAGGCACTAGTGCAGTACCAGTTATAGTGGGCAAGAAGAATTTCTCTGCTGATCTTATTATCATCCCCAAGGTACTCAAGATCGGGATCTTACCTAAGGTTAGAAGAGATCCGTAAAATAAAGATCGTAAGATCTTACCTATATATTAAAAAATAATTTAATATATAAAATTATGTAAAAATTATTTTTTAAATAAATTTGTAATGGTTAATCATAGAATTCAAGCTGGTTGATGTAAGTGGAGGAAAGCCACTGGAGTTCTTTGTGATAGAAAAGTACCCAATAAAGTTAAAGGAAAATTCTATCGTACTGCTATAAGGCCAGCAGTGTTATATGGTAGTGAATGTTGGGCTATGAAGGGACAACATGAACGTAAAGTGGAGGTAGCCGAAATGAGGATGTTGAGATGGATGTGTGGTCATACAAGATTAGATAAGATTATGAATGACCATATACGTGAACGAGTCGGAGTGGCTCCTATTAGTGAGAAAATGGTAGAGAATCGTTTGAGATGGTTTGGTCATGTTCAGAGAAGACCATTAGATGCGCCAGTAAGAAGAGTAGATCAAATAATCTGGAGTCCGATTAAAAGAGGGAGAGGGAGGCCAAGGCGGACACTTGGCGAACTAATAGAGCAAGATCTATTGGTGAATAATATACCGAAAGGTTTGGTTACTAATAGAGCGGAATGGCGTCGTATGATCCATGTAGCCGACCCCACCTAGTGGGATAAGGCTTTGTTGTTGTTGTTGTTGTAATGGTTTAGATTATAGATAATCTTTACTTGAGTATTATCCTATTAAGACTTCCTATAAATGCATATATATATATATATTTATATAATAGTAATTTATTTTTTTCGACAGTTATGTCATTTCTAAGCAGTGTTATTTTACTTTCTTTGCTTTGATATATTACACAAGAAAGTTAGAAAACGACATAGGACAATATAAAAGCACCTGGAGGAATGAATCATTTATATCAGATGAGATGAAATAAAATATCTGATTCAAGTTCTCTTTCCCCAAAACTCTTTTTCCTCTCTTCTTCTCCCTTGCACTACATGTGGTAAGCATTTAAGAGCATATTGTAGCTATGGATTTGATCATCCAAAGTGTGTTTTGTGACATGGTATCAGAGCCAACCTCTTGGACGTTGGGATTGAAGCTTCTTCACTTCGTTCAGTAATTAGAAATTGGTCAGATCTCTTCGAACCTTCACTTGTAGATCTGTTGGTGTTCAGATGTGTGGTTGTGCTATTTCTGTATCATTTCATATCAGATTTGTACTTCCATTATCTTGTTCTATCATTAGAGGCTTAGATTCAGCTAAGCTTTTTTTCAAACATGTCCACTTCTTCCGAACATGGTTCATCTGCTGCTAATAATCCTTGCTAGCCAGATTGATGTGTTATTGTGTTTAGTCCTCTGTTTCTCAATGCTATTGACTCTCGGGATCAGATTTTGATACCAGATTGTCTGGTTGATTCAGAAAACTACTCAAACAGGAGTAGTGCTATAGTGCATTTCTGTCAAAAAAACAAGCACTGGCACATTCACTTTAGAAAAAGTTGATAGTAGTTTGTTGTTTCAATGGAAGCACTACAATGCGTTAAAGTCCTAATCAGCAATGTAGCCTATACTCAAAATACTTCTACAATCTGGTTGGATTTAAAAGAAAAATCTGAATACAAAATCAAAATAGGAAAATAAATACTTTGAACCAAATCAGTAGGTTCTGGTCAACTCTCTTCCTCCTCTATGGTGTGTCTTCTCACCAAAGAGTGACATCCAATATCGCATGGCCATCCAAAATTCTAGGGTGGGTTTTAATATTTTTATCCTCCTAAATATTGTAGTTTTCAGTTGTATTTTGTAAATGCTTTAAAATCACTTCAATTGATGTCATTGTTATCTCACTGGCCAAATATTTGGGTGAGATGAGGATATTTGTGTGTTTAATCAAGTCCTGAAATGTATATTTGAAGTATATTGCTGATTTACTTTTATGAATGCAGTTGTCCTCAACTCCTCACCTCTTGTTCTTTATCACCTTCTACTGCTGCTATCTTTACATAAAGGTCAAAGCTGACTTGTCAGACAAATGTTGCTCAAATTTTAGCTAAACAAACCATTCTCCTGTAATCTCACATATTTGTTTAGGGACCAAACATTCATGATCAGTTTCTCCTAGTAAATAAAATTCAAGATTAATTTGGTGTGATAACAAACAATAACAAAATCAAGAGAAGTGATCAAGAAGATGTGACGCATTTCAGCAGTGTAATTGTTTCAGATGTGAACTTTCATACGAATGTGCCAGTTGGTAGTGGTACACTTATATCCGGGAGCTCTAAGCAAGCTTTTTCTTATTGTTCACAAACGTAAGTCTTTTTTTTTTTGAGAAGGTCAAACTTAAACTTCTGTGGATCTAATTCTAGTATATGAACTGTAATAGAAATATAAAGTTAAATCCTAATCTTAACACAGTGTTAAATATTATTCCAAAATAAAGGTAAAAAAGAGAGTTCTATGGTATATTATGTGTAGACACACTTGGATGTGTTTGTTCTCACTCCTTATTTTCTTCACATTGCAGGTGCATAGTTTGACATTTCATCACATGCATCAAATATTCTAACTGCAGTTCTAGACTTTGGACAACACAAATCAATGAACTTATCATTATCTCTTGGAACAAGTTTATCCATATAATTACATGACTTTGGACAACACTATCTCGATTTTCCTAATCTAGATCACATTCATTTTGATAATTTTATTTAATGCAGTGGATACTAGAGAAGATAATTACATGCCTTCTTTACTTGTTCTTTGAACTGCCCTAACAAATGTGTTTGTTGAACTTGATTCTCAATTTAAAAAGTACGTGAAGCTCCTCACTGTTAATTGTTAATTGATAAGGTTTGAGTAAATGATAACCAACATTTGGTTAACAAATCTTTAGTACGTTTCCTCCTATTTATTCATATTGGAGATGGGTGATCAGAACATAATTGCAACAGTTAACTGCTCTAAAAAAATGGCAACAGTTAACGAAATTTCTTCTTGCGACTGTTTTATTTCTTCTCGCACCCTTTCATTTCACTTCATGCAATGGGTACTCTCTCCAAAGTACTTCAAATTTCCTTTTCCCATAACCCTTACTATGATTCATATGGACTTTTCTGGGGTTGTGGCATTCTTTCTTGTTCGTGTTTTTAAGGTATGTTCTATTATGTTAAACGCAACTTATTTTCCTTTTTTGCGTGCTCTTCTGATGTAGTGCAGTGGATGTAGTGCAGTATACTTTATGTTGATGATGGAAATGAATGTTTCTGCTTTGGCCTCTCTGAGAGAATATGTATATATTTGAAAACTTCAAAATATAATAAGAAAATATATAAGAAAATAGGTGAGCATGTAGGAATTCAAACTTTTATCAACTTAATTAGATTTCTAACTATTCCAAGAAAATTGAAAACAAACAAGCTTTCTCGAAATCTAAATGTGGATTCAGTACACTCACAAGCAGAGATTTTTTTTATCAGATGCTATGCCACTGATGGCAAGGATTTGATGTGCTCGAGCTGTGTCGATGGTGAATTCAAAATAATCTGCTGTCTTCTGTTAACGTAGTCAAGAACTGCCATACGTTATATGTAAACCCCTAAATAAATGTTTATCAATTAAATAAACAGTTAAGAACACAAATTAATCACCACATATAACTCCTTTTTGAAAACATCTACAAGAACTAAAAGAGCCGAATAAGCAGTCCGGAATTATCTGCGGTATTGGAGTCATTTCATGAAGTAAGAACTGATGCCTTTTTATAATGTTTATTTTCAAATGCTCCAACCGATGGAACAATTCTCTATCTAGTATCAATACAGTCACACACATCTGAGTATTGATATGCTTAAGTTGTGAATGTTAATAGTTTCTCAATCTGGTTGTATTGTGCCATTGAATAAAATTATACATGGGGTAAAATGATCACATTCTTCTGGAATAAGATAATGTGGTCCATGTAAAGTCATTACTTAACCTTTTCTTTGTTAGGACTTGAATTTCACTCATATTTCTTAAAATTGCAGGTTGTTACACCTGTTAAGATGACTTTTCAGATGTAAGGGACCTATCTCTATGTTCCTTACATTTCAACCTGTGATTCATTTAGTTTCCTTTTTTTCCTCCTGCTGCTGAGTAGACTCCCCTGATGTTTACTTTGTGTTCTGCAGATATGCAACATGTGCCATACCAATTAGTGTCTTCTTTGCATCAAGCCTCTGGTAAGACTGTTCAAGTGCTTCCAAGAAAAAGACTGTTCAAACATCATTTTCCTTATAACTTTTGGTTGCATTCTCTGATAACAATGTTTGATGTTGCATCATGTGATTTTATTTGATAAAATTTTCACGAGAACTTGTCTAAATATATTTTGACATGTTTTCAATCTTTACCTGGATTTCTTTTCTGTATCCAATCAATGTGTTAGTTGATATGGAAACTAAACATCATTTTATTTGTTGGGTTGTTTCTGGATATTTGCATGCTTGGTTACCGGTATGCTATGATCTTGAAGCTAGAGAGGTCACTGTCTAAGTGGTTGACTTCATGCCTTGAGCTAAACAATATCTGAAGTTAAGTTGTTTTAGCTTTGTAATTTTTTGCTCTGGAAAGCTGTGGTTTGCATATGCCTAGTTAATGATAAATGTAATCAATTATATCTGCATGTTTGATGCATCATATTTACTTGATGTCTTGTAACATTGGTCAAATCTTTTTATTCTCTAGAATGACTAATCGTTGAAATTTTCCCTCATTTTGATTACTGTTTTTTCTGTAAGTTGAAAAAAAGTATTTTCTTTAAATGATCACTGCCAAAAGAATATTAGGAATTTGCAGTATTTGGCAAGACCTGTCATATGAGCCTACCATGGTGACTGTTTGTTTCTGGCAAGTTTGGAAACACTGCTTATTTGTATATCTCCGTGGCCTTTACTCAAATGCTCAAGGCCTTAAGTAATTTCTCATACACTTAGAAATATAAAGATAATTTTCAGTGACGTCAATGCTCCATTGTAATTAGAATCATGGTAATTATTTCAGTGCCTGTGGCAACATTTATCATGGCTGTTATTTGTGGCACGGACAAGTTAAGGTCTGATATCTTCTTGATCATGTTGCTGGTCAGCGTTGGAGTTGTGATTTCCTCATATGGGGAAATTCATTTTAATGTAATTGGAACAGTCTATCAGGTTACCGGTATATTTGCAGAAGCTTTAAGACTTGTTCTAACTCAGGTCCTTCAGAAGAAAGGATTGACACTTAATCCTGTCACCAGTTTATATTACATAGCACCTTGCAGGTACTTATATATTACTTAACTATTTGCGTCTCCCTTTTTGCATATATCGCCACTGATGCTAAGAGTGTTATATTTATCCAATGCTTTAAATGTTCAACCTTTTGCCAACAAAATTTGCTTAAAAAATACTGAAATGGAAGTGGCACCATCTAAATTCTAAGAAAAGCTAAGCAGTTTAGCCTTCTTTCCTTAATCACTAGGAATGTAGTTTGTTTATACTGTGAAATTTAGTTTTCTGCTTTTTCTTTATTAATCATAGTAGAGTTATACTCTTGGCTCTGTTTAAATAACTAATATTCCAAGTTCCCAACTATTTTTGCAGTTTCTTATTCCTATTTGTACCTTGGTATGCCATGGAAAAACCAGCAATGGAAATCTTGCAGATCCAGTTCAATCTTCGATTTTCTTTTCAAATGCTTTATGTGCACTGGCCTTGAACTTTTCTATATTTTTAGTCATTGGGAGAGCTGGGGCAGTGACTATTCGAGTAGCTGGAGTTTTGAAAGACTGGATACTGATTGCTCTTTCAAGAATGGTATTTCCCGAGTCAACTATTACTGGATGTAAAGAAATGAAAAAAGTACCAATTGCATAGCCAATTATCATTTCATATCAGATTTGTGCTTCCAATATCTTGTTCTATGATTGGAGGCTTAGATTCAGCTAAGCGTTTTTTTCCAAACATGGTTCATCTACTGTTAATAATCCTACAGATTGATGTGTTTACTTGTTACTATTGGATTGGTAGGAGGAGGATGGTTTATACTACCTTGAGACCTCGACAACAGATGGAGTGGGATATGAGTCCTGTTTAGTAGCAAATGTCTCAAAGTCAACAGTTGAGACCTAGCATCAAAGATCTTGGAGAGCTAAGTTGGAGATAGGGTCCAAATAACAGAAGCAGTTGAAGAGCATATTTTTCGAATCCCCATCAGATCAGAATTTATATGAGAATCCAAATGATATTTCATACTGCTCAAATTCTTTAAACCTGGATATGGTACTACCAAATTCCAGAGTTGAAGATTCTTCAGAATATCATGTCGAAAATGTGTTATATATCATCCCCCTGGGAGTGATATATAACACATAGACAATTACAAAGTCTAGAAAAAGAAAATATGTTTTCTATAATAACAGAACTTGGATTACATGGAGTTGAAGCTCCAGTAACAAAAGAATAAGGACATATAAGACTTATACGTTGAAGTCAGAAAGGAAAAAAAAAAGAAGGGGGGACTCATTTTGTTCTTCAGGGGAACAAATGAGACCCTCTCTGGTGAGCACATATATATTTGACAACAGTACAAAAAAGAAACAAAAATGGAGTTCACTCTGCTCATCCACAAGTGCTAGGATTGATACGCCGGCCGCATTGTTTTCGTCTTCGTCCCATCCAGATAAGCCTCGTCCACATGGAGGAGGCCTTGGGGCTTGACAGGCAGGGGGCTCTCGTCGAACCATGCGTGCTCGATTGCAGCCTGTGCTGTGAGCCTCTGCTCCGGGTCATAATTGAGGAGGCCTTCGAGAAAGTGATATCCGTCTCGGGACAACACTGGGCGACCGCGTCCCGGAGTTGCAGGGAAGAGCCTCCGGAGATTGCTCCATTGCCTTCCTGTGCGACCCACGGCCCTAAGAGCTTCAGGGATGGCAGACATGCCCGGCCACGCCTTCAAATTTGGCGTTCCAAGAACGCTGAATATTTTGCGAATTTGATCGGACTCCGCCATGATGCATCCTAGGGACCACATGTCGATGGCGGAAGAGTACTCCTTGGCCCCCAGCAGCAGCTCCGGCGCCCTGTACCACAAGGTGACGACGGTCATCGTGTTACTCGTGTAGGGCGACGTCCCCCTGCTGCTTGCAGCCGAGGCCGAAATCGCAGATTTTAAGGTCGCCGCGGTGGTCAACGAGGATGTTGGCGGTCTTGAGATCCCGATGGAGGATGCGGTGATCGTGTATGCACTTTACGGCCCTCAGCAGCTGCAACATTAAGTATTTGGTCTCGCCTTCTGAGAATGGACCCTGCCGCGACTGCAACACCTGCCGGAGGTTCGTGTGAGCCAAGTCCAAGACCAAGAACATGGCCTTGCCTTGGGCGTCTGTGGCCAGGTCCTTGAGCCGCACAACGTTTGGGTTGCGGCAGGCGTGGAGGCACTCGATCTCCACCCGCCAAGTAGGATCTACCAATCGCTTCAGTGCGACGATCTGGCAGTCCCGGAGGTCAAATGCCTTGAAGACGGCGCCGTAGCTGCACTCGCCAATCTTGGTGGATACGACGAAGTCGCGCTCGACGATGCAGCGCGGGACCGTCACTGGCTGCTGATCAAGTCGAGGCCTCTTCTTGGCGAGGTGCTGCCGCTTCCGCTCGGCCTCAGCAGTTTCCACGGAGGGATCGTCCAGTCGAGGCTTCTTGGCGGCAGGCTCGGCCTCTGCAGTTGCAACGCAGGGATAGTCGAGCCGAGGCTTCTTGGCTGGGTCGGCCTCAGCAGTTGCGACGCAGGAATCATCGTGGAGTCCAGCCTCCTCCTCGGCGGCGGGCACAACCTCAGCAGTCGCCACGGAGGGATCATCGAGTCGAGGCCGCTTCTTGGAAAACGGAGTCTTCTCGACGGGGCAGACCTGCGTGTAGATAACAGGCGGAGCCATCGACGCAGAGCAGCAGCAGTAGCTCTCGGACACAGAGAGACAGGGAGCACGAGCGCGGGCACAGAGCAAGAACCAAGAAGAGGAGAGAAGAGAAACGGAGGAGGAGGAGGAAGTGAAGAGAAGACGGAGACCGTAAACTTAAAAAGGGAAGAGAACGAACGCACAAAAAAAAAAGAAGTAAAAAACAAGAACAAGAACAAGAACCGTTGGAATGGACTCAACTCTAGAATTAACAAACAACAAGGCGGGGCGCCAAATTTTGTTTCTTTTATTTTTATATTTTTACCCTTTTTTTTCTTTCGTGCACGAATCCTTCTTTAATTATTTTGGCTATATATTTTTGTATTTATTTGCATTTAGTAACGATAGAACTTAATTGCCAATAGATCATTGCACATATATTCTCCTTAGTATATACTATCTTGTAAATATAATGAACTTGGGAAAAAATATTTCTTTTATTAGATATCTTATCTTCAAAGGTGCAAATAATATGTTAAAAATAACTACGTTATGGTAAAAAAATTGTTTTATATTCATTCATACACTATCGCAAAAATGATAAAACAGAAACTCTACCATCAATAAATTATTTATTACCCTAAAATTAAATATTTTAATGCATATAAGTTCAAATTTGAATAACTTATTTAAAATTAAATATTTATGCGATGTGGAAGTTATAAATATTATTTAAAAGAAAACTTCAAAGTGTATATATTTTTGTTACAAAAAAATATTTTAATGAAACAATGAATTTGCACAAGATATTAACATAGCTTTATTTTGTATCAAAATTATTAATGTTGTCACTCATATATGGATGATATTGCAACATTATTTTGTTGGATGACTATATTTTATTATTACATATATGTAATTAAGGCATGAGACAAAATATTTTCAATTTGTTTTGTGAAAACTGATATTATAATTATTTAAATTCATTGTGTTATGCATATATGTATTTTAAGCATGTGACTTTATTTGACATTTTGTGTAATTGTTTGTAGTCATACTTATATCTCACACATATATTTGTTAAAAACATGTAACAAATATTTTTGCTGCTGAGGCAAATGAATTGTATGATTATTTGTATGCTTTAAAATTCATAATTATTTATATTATGTTTGTTGAGGCAAATCCATATATGAATATCTATCTTAGGCAATGGAAATGATAATTATAGAAATCACGGCTCAAGCCAACGAAGCCCAAGCGCCTCCCGAGACCATCACTTTAGACGGTAATCATTGGTTTTGAAAATTGCACACGTGCATTTTCTTCTCTATTGATTCCTCATCATCTTCTCTATTCATTTTTAAAATTTTTACAAGATATTATTAGCAAATTAATATTACTTTTAACAACTACTTAATGCAATCATTTGCTAATGAACATTAAAGTTGTAAGTTACGATAACATTTTACTTTTCATTTTTCCTAACATATCGATATATTTATTTAATAAAATATAAATTGCTAACAAAAAAATGTTACTTTTTTAAAATCAAAATGTTATATTAGTATTATATTTTTGTAGTTTAAATTTTCCCATGTGAAGAATTATATCTACACACACACATATATATATATTGATGCGTAAAATGATGTAACAAAAAAAATCGCTAACAAGTGCACTAGTCGCTCAAGTAATATAGTAAAAAAGAGTAAAGAGTATTAAACTCATGAGAAATATTATCAATTCAAATATACTAAAAATAAGATATTAATAAGATAAGATAATGGTGCTGAAGTTAGGTCTTAAGATGATAACAAATTAAATATAAATATGTGAACCATAAAAGTTAAATTAAATTTCTTAAGATGGACTAGAATGTTCTTAAATTATTAATTTGATAAGACTAAAAACATAGAATCGACAAACCGGTATATCCATCATTTATTCAAGCAAACTAAAATATATTATATCTAATCAAAATTGAAGTCTCGCATACTGGTATTCAATCAGATAAGATTAAAATTAAAACACATTGAAATGAATTCAGCCACTTATCTCCATGTAATGGAGGGTGATAATCTTCTCATAAACCAACTTTGCACCTGATAGATAGAATTCTCAGCCGATAAAATTTCTCATGTGATAAAATATCGGCTAATGATAACAATAATCTTGTACTTGGCTCTCGATAAAATTACGGCTAAACAAACTACTTTGTGTTTTTTTCCCATGAGAATGTAATCCATAATCAAATTGGTGCCCCATGACCCAATAAAGTACGGGTGATTAATAACTCCTATTGCACCCAACATTGGACATAAAAAAATTCACGCACAAAAAATGTCAAGAAGACGACGATCGATGGATCAACGAATTCAAGAAATGGCAAGACTATGATGGTCGTGGAACCAGTTGTCGAACGGATCGATCGATCAACTCAAAGACGAACTCAAGAAACGTCGAGACCATGACGGTCGAGATGATCGGACAGCGAATAAAAGCACAAAAATCGCAAAACGGTCATATTGACTGGTCGACCGACCTATAAATGCGGTCGACTGGTCCCATAGAGAAATGAACAGTAACATCTACATTTCAAGGAGAAAATTATGAAAAAATTTTTGTTATCACTTTGAATTATTCCGGTATAATCTTTTGTCGGATACATGCCAAAAGGTTGGTTGAGCCTTGACTTATGCCTTAAGATCTTCTAAGTTCGGAGATAGGGGTATGCCAGCATTGCTCCCATCTAGGAGATTGGCACTTTAGAATGTTGCATCCTCGCGAAAGCATGATGGTTACAATATGCATGATGATCAGCCCATGCACGTAAGTCCAGCAACCAGTGAGCACGACAGTGATTGGCCATTGAATGACATCCGTCACGTGAGTGGCAATGTCCGTGCATAGGGGCATATGCTACTTTATGAGTTTCGCTTCGACTTCAGAAATAGAAATCCTAAAAATAATCCTCCTTAGCCTTAGAAATTATTGCTCATATTTTAGTTCATTATTACATTAAAAACCTATAAAAATTAGTGTAACTTCAATTGTTGTATTTCCAATTTGTAGTATTTCACTTTCATATTTCAAATGGCTTTCATAGATTTAGTTTTTCCTTCAAAATAGTTTCAATCAATACTACATTGATTGTTGTGCACCTACAGCCTCGTTGTGTGTACCGAGGATTCATAAATTTTAAAACTTATTCGAGAGTTTTTGCTAATGGGGGCATATTCACACGTGGTGACTTGAGGGAAACTTGGTCCCTATGTTATGAGTTTCCCATTGGGATGGTTTCCTACATTATTTCACGCTCTTGCACATCACACACACAAGTCACGAGTGCATGAAAACTTTTGAATAGTGGGAGCAGAATGACGGAAGGTGTTTCTTAGTAATATATGAAAGGAATTTTGATTCCCAAAGAGATAGTACACATGATATATGAAATGTCATAGGGTGAAGTGTGATTTCAAAATTGAAATTGGTACATAATTACTCTTGTTTAGAAAAAAGTAATAAAATGATGTGATAGTTAGAATAAAAGAGGTACTAGTTATGAATGTCAACATCACATGACTTAACGAAATAATAAGTCGGCGACATATGGTTATTAGTTGGAATAGAGTCTTCAAGGACAAAGTGGCTAAAGAAAAAATCCATGGGAAATACTATGGGGCATATCGTGGTATCTTAAAGTAGCAGTTAATGAGTCATAATGGAGCTTGATTTGCATGCAAGAATATTTTGTGAGACAAAATTATTCTATAACAAGAGTTCTAGATCAGGATACAGTGCTAAAAAGGTGAAATTCACACTACAAGAATCTTGTAGGTTAGCCACGCCAATGAGTGTTTCAAACACGCCGACGCTAAATGGACGCTCATAGTGACAACACAACGACAAAGTAGCCTTGGAGAAACATCAACATTAGTTGGCTCACATTTGAGTCGAATTGATGTCGCATGGACGTTACTAGCTTTCGATGCCAAAATGGGCATCTTGGAGACATTTTAGGGACACTACATATGTGCATGCAAATGAAAGAATGCACACTAACGCATAGTGCAACCTTGGCATCGACATCTCGCGACACTAAACAACGCCGCATTCGCATCAGCATCTTTGGAGGCGTTGTAGAGGCCCTGATGTTCTGCGCGGCCACATTTTGACGCTAATGAGACTCCAATGTGACACTAACTTCGTCGGCACTAATGCGACCTTATTGCGGCGCCAAATTATGAATACAAATATAGATATGTTACCTACATAAACAATAATTACTGTATATATATATATATATATATATTGTTACCTATCTACTAATAATTAATAAGTATAGGTATATGGATATGCATATGTATATTAATTAATATATGTATATGTATATAAATACAAATATATATATAATAGTTCATCTAATTAACATACCTACATATATAACATTATGAGGCCGATGCGTCGCTATTGTGTCTGCACCTCTTTTGCGACGCTATGTAACGCAAATGTACAATTCATTTAAATTTGAATACCTACACATACACACGCGCGCACACACACAAATATATATATATATATATATATGGGATTAATGTACCTCCAGAGCACCTTCCGCTCTAGAGGGATGCTGAGCGCATCTCAACCATTGATCCACTAATCAATGGTTGAGATAATTGATATTTTTAAATGATGGAGTTTAATCACTTCTGATCATCTCCCATTGATTAGTGGATCAACAATTGAGATGCGCTCAACATCCCTCCATAGCGGAAGATGCTCTAGAGGTACATTAATCCCTATATATATATATATTTCAATATATAATTTGTATATACAACATATATCATATCATATACGAATTATATAAAAATTAATTTAAATATTTTCAAATTAATTATCTATAAATTATATTTTTATTTCCTTAATTATAAAACTATGAGGATTAAATTAATTTTCTCCAAGGTTTAATTAGAAAAAAATAAAAAGAATTACGTCATTATCCTCGCGTCATCTTTTGTGACACTAATTTAGTTGCGTCGCCATTGAAGCCAATTTCTTTTTTGGTGAGCGTCAAATTAGCATCGTGCCATTTCGCCTACCTCATTCCTTTAATTTTTTTTGGGTGCCAATGTAGCGTTCAATTAGCGCAGCGTCTTTTCGCACACTAAAAGAACTTACCTTAAAACCCTAACCCTCTTTTCATTTTAACATTTTACTACTGTTGTGCCATCACCAACATCGCACCACCGAGTTCGCCCATCATCGTCTGCCTTTGTCCATAGTCTCCATCATAGCTCCGTCATCGCCCCCGCCCTCAACGCTCGGTGAGTTCGCCATCACCATTGCAATTTGACATTGCCCTCGCGCATTGCTCGGTGTGTTCGCCATCATCATTGCCATTGTCGACCCACCCTCGCCAACACCAAACACTCATCATCACTGCGCCCGTCCTCACCGCCGTCGTTCTCACCC
Organism: Pontederia crassipes; assembly: GCA_030549335.1. Lineage (NCBI taxonomy): Eukaryota > Viridiplantae > Streptophyta > Magnoliopsida > Commelinales > Pontederiaceae > Pontederia > Pontederia crassipes. Next base: position 51,406,167 of record CM060189.1, on the reverse strand, counting down.
CCTTTCTCAGTCTCAAGGTGATGGTTCCTTCCCCCATTGGTACTTTTCCTACTGTAGTCACAATTCTCATGGATCTTACTAGGCTCTAAGAGCTATTTTTTTATCCCGCATCAATTTTTGGTTCACAAACTCTAGTTTTTATCCCGCTCTAAGTGCAAATTTGACTAGTTGTTTGGTTTGTGTGAAGAAATTATGTGATCATGTTTTAATTACTAATCATATCGCGGTGTAATGAGAAGTCATCTTACATTAAATTGTGCTCATGTTTCACATCATGCACTATGAAGAATGGTTCAGCTGTATTCTATATCGTACAAGTACTATGAAATTGTACTGCCTAAATAAGTAGAGAAAAAGATTGTCAAGATAGATATCGGTGATTTGTTCAATTGGTTTTTAAACAATCCACTATATTGTAAAGACCAAATGACTATTAAACTTCAAAAAGTTGTAGAATAAGAATGGATGATCTATATAAGACAATACTCTAAGTGTTGAAGACATTCACAACACGAGTTCGCTTCACCACACACTTCAAGATGTGATGTATGCTTCCTTACAAAATATTGAAGTTATGACTAGTGGTCATGTGTATATTGAAAATAACAAAAAGGTCTTATGTTTTTTGGAAAATTTTTGTTCCTAATGTTTGACTTATTTTGTCGTAAAAAAATAATCATGGTGTATACTCTATGTCATGTGTATATGAAGTTAAGACACATTCTAAACTATAAAAAATGGAATAAAAACTATGAGCTCGATACTTACATATTAAGGTCAAGAATATGAGCATTGTTTGACTAGTAAAATAACCAGACACCTTTTTCCTGATATGAACAATGTGGAGGAATTTGTTTTGCAGCACATAGAGACAATGAATGTTTGATAATATTCATTGATGATTATTTTAGTTCTCCTATATATATCTCTTATAAAAGATAAATCTTTTGAAAAGTTTTGAGAGATGTAAGACATGTGAGAAAAAAGTATTAAGGATACCAATCAATTGTTAAAGGACTAAAGAGGAGAAAATACACCTCTCAAGAATAAGGATTGTTGCATTCAGATAGGGATATGTAAAATACTACTATCACGTAGCTATGCATCACAATAGATCTCTCTGAGGAATTTTTTTTGAATGCAATGAAAAGTATGTTGTTTGACTCGAATATCGTTAAATATTTTTTTTAGCAATGGCCAATATGATTTACATAGAAAGTATTTCCACCAAGTCTGCAGTATTAACGTTATTAATTGTGAATAGCTAGAAGCCTAAGTTTATGCCATCTCCAAAAATGGGAATATAAAAGGCACATATTAGTTCCTAATTAACTTAGGGACAAGCCGGATGGTAATGTGCATATTTATAGGATAATGTCGTATGTCCAAAGGGTATATATATTTTCCACTTGGATAGATCCATGTGTCATAATGAATTGAGATGCCACCTTTCTAGAAACAACAACAACAAAGCCTTATCCCACTAGGTGGGGTCGGCTACATGGATCATACGACGCCATTCCACTCTATTAGTAACCAAACCTTTCTAGAAAATGAAAAAAAAAGAGTATGTGTAAGAGTATGATGATTCTCTAGTAATTTTATGAGATGATGGAGTCTAACTCTAGAAATAGATTGAACATTGAGATTTGAGACTTTGTACGATATTATACTTTTGAAACTAATGAAGTAATTCAACATTTTCACGAGTATAATCAGGTCACAAACGAAACCTACATATTTGAAAATGTATTGTATTAGTGTGAGGTTTTCATGTTACTCTATGTTGATATGGAGGATTGTACATATCCTATTAGTTATATAAAAAGAATGATTTCTAATGAGTTATAATCATGGCTACCATGAAGTATAAAATGGACTCAATCAATCTAAACAGAGTATTGATGCTATGTAACTTGCAGGCAAGTAGGCAATGTACATTGGGTACGCTAACGAGAATGAAGAGAAATCGCCGTGTAGATGCTCTAGATAGCACATAATGAGATTGATTACCAAGGATTATACTCAGTAAGTCAAAATAATTTTTTCAGAGATCCTATTCTCTACTTATAAGTATATGTCAAGACACTTCAGTAATCTTATTTAATGAAGAACTGAGTAAGTATGAACATGACTGTTAAAGAAAAAATGACAAGAATAAAATTAGTTGAAAAGTCACGAGTGGGTAGAATACAATGTGATGTTGATCTAATTTGTGTTTGTTGTAAACAAATTGGAGAGACATCATGAATAGTGGAAGAAAAGCTGAAATAGTGGAAGAAAAGCTGTAAACACTCCCCACTGTTGAGCTGGGCATTACTGATGTCGACTGTGTACAGTGCAGGTTTCTTATTTCAGGCTATTATGTCATTTCTAAGCAGTGTTATTTTACTTTCTTTGCTTTGATATATTATACAAGAAAGTTAGAAAACGACATAGGATAGTATAAAAGCACCTGAAGGAATGAATCATTTGTATCAGATGAGATGAAATAAAATATCTGATTCAAGTTCTCTTCCCCCAAAACTCTTTTGCCTCTCTTCTTCTCCCTTGCACTACATGTGGTAAGCATTTAAGAGCATATTGTAGCTATGAATTAGATCATCCAAAGTGTGTTTTGTGACATGGTATCAGAGCCAACCTCTTGGACGTTGGGATTGAAGCTTCTTCACTTCGTTCAGTAATTAGAAACTGGTCAGATCTCTTCAAACCTTCACTTGTAGATCTGTTGGTGTTCTGATGTGTGGTTGTGCTATTTCTGTATCATTTCATATCAGATTTGTGCTTCCATTATCTTGTTCTATCATTGGAGGCTTAGATTCAGCTAAGCTTTTTTTCAAACATGTCTACTGCTTCCGAACATGGTTCATCTGCTGCTAATAATCCTTGCTATCCAGATTGATGTGTTATTGTGTTTAGTCCTCTGTTTCTCAATGCTATTGACTCTCGGGATCAGATTTTGATACCAGATTGTCTGTTGATTCAGAAAACTACTCAAACAGTAGTGTTATAGTGCACTTCTGTCAAAAAACAAGCACCGGCACATTCACTTTAGAAAAAATTGATAGTTTGTTGTTTCAATGGAAGCACTGCAATGCGGTAAAGTCGTAATCAGCAATGTCGCCTATACCCAAAATACTTCTACAATCTGATTGGATTTAAAAGAAAAATCTGAATAAAAAATCAAAATAGGAAAATAAATACTTTGAAACAAATCAGTAGCTTCTGGTCAACTCTCTTCCTCCTCTATGGTGTGTCTTCTCACCAAAGGGTGACAATCAATATCGCATGGCCATCGAAAATTCTAGGTTGGGTTTTAATATTTTTATCCTCCTAAATATTGTAGTTTTCAGTTGTATTTTGTAAATGCTTTAAAATCACTTCAATTGATGTCATTGTTATCTCACTGGCTAAATATTTGGGCGAGATGAGGATATTTGCGTGTTTAATCAAGTCCTGAAATGTACATTTGAAGTATATTGCTGATTTACTTTTATGAATGCAGTTGAATCTTAAAGTGTTGTGAAGTGATATATGATTCAAGTGTTATCTTCAGGAACTAGGACTCAATATGTAAAGTGTTGTGATAATAAAGTTGTAACAAATATGGAACACATTAGATCCAATATTTCAAGGAATAAACATATTGAGGTAAGTATCAGAGGACATAGTGAAAAGAAAAAAAAATGTGGCAATGACCCATAGGCCTAACACTAATATGTTAGCTGATTTTTTACAAGAAGACGTTTGATAGGACCTAGGAATTATTGAGTCGGATAGAAGTCTTACGGATAGTGGTATATTAGCACTTTACAGAACGTGAGAGTGTTAATATAATGATTGATTATTTTGTAAAGAAAAGATGCACTTGTGTTAGTAGCGTATAGATGCATTTGGCCGCTATATAAGGGCGTGGTAGAGGAAACTATAGTGAACATGCACACACATGGCCATCCAAAATCCTAGGATGGGTTTTAATATTTTTATCCTCCTAATTAGTTGTTGACACCTTCCTGTTCTCCCTTGCAAAGGAGGCTTCCTTTGAAGGCAGTCCTTTGTGGGTTGTGAACATGTTTGTCTGTTTGTGGGTTGTGAACATGTTTTAGCTGCCCCTAGTGCCAGATACTTGGGTGTGAATTTCTTCTACCCAGTTCCTTTTTGTTAGCTGCCAATAGTTCCACGAACACTCCCCACTATTGAGCTGGGCATTACTGTCGACTGTGTACAGTGCAGGTTTCTGATTGGGTTGAAAAAAATGGCTATAATATGAGTAATATAGAGTTGCATCATATAATAACTTTTAGTATACATGGATAATAAAGTTATTTTGTGAAGAAAATATTTTTATAAAATTTTACTTATAACCAAACATCTTCCTCTTAATTTTATTTCTCCAAGAATCATGTTACACTTGGTGAAAAAAAATTAAAACATTAAAAAGAAAATTTTGGATTGGTAGGATCGATACGATCTTGCGATTTTATCGATCCTACGATCTTTCTATTAAGATCGTACCAATCCTACCCAAAGTTCAGATCGAGATCGCAAATAGGATCGTTAGATCGTACGATCTTACGCACAAGATCGTGATTTTGATAACCTTGGTAATTCCCATGGTGGACTACGATGTCTCTTGTGTATGGACTGATTGTCATACCATGTATAAACCAAAAGAAGATCCTCATTGGCACACAAAATAATTAGAAGGCCATGATGACAAGGACATCGAACAATAAGATCATATTGTCAGAAGGCCCACAAGTTGTTACAAAAGGATCGCTTGCCCAGTATAACGATAGCCGATGCTCTTACGCCAGCTCTGTATCAGATCAATGTTGTTCAAAACTTTTTGGATGTCTTTCCAAAGCATATCTTTGGACTACCACCGAGTAAGAAGATCGACCTGCTACTAGGCGCTCCACCCCCCCTCCAAATAATATCTATACTATTTTTTGTAGGCAAAATAGAAATACATATACACTTCTATATACTTGGCCCCCTTATGAATTCATCCTGGCTCCGCTGTCAGGGATGCCCCCAACTGCATGGCTCTGGTAGAGATGTAGGAGTTGAAGAAACGGATTCAGAGTTACTTGACAAAGGGTTCATTAGACCTAGTGTTTCCTCTTGGGGTGCTCTAGTTCTGTTTGTCAAAAAGATGGATGGTTTTTGTAGTTGTGCATCGAATGTTGAACAAGACAACACCGGCAACATCTACGAATTGTCTTAGAGACTTTGCGCCAGCACCGACTCTTTGCAAACTAAATGAGAATTTCGGATGGAGCAGATGATATTCTTGGGGTACATCATATCCAAAAATGGAATCGTGGTGGACCCAGTGAAGGTCGAAGCAATGATGAACTAGTTTAGACCGAATAATGAGATGGAGATTAATAGCTTCCTCGTACTAGCGGGCTACTACTGATGCTTCATCTGACACTTTTCAGTCTCGCTTACCCACCTAACGAAGAAGAATGAGAAGTTCATTTGGATAGATAAGTGCGAGAACAACTTTGAAGAACTGATTGACCTCGGATCTAATCCTTGCCATTCCATCAAGGAGCAGATGTCTTGGGTGTGTCCTTATGGAGCACTGAAAAGTAGTGGCGTACACTTCTAAGCAGCCGAAGAAGCACAAGGTGAACTACTCGACGCACGACCTTGAGTTGGCAACGATTGTGTTCATGTTCAAGATCTGGAGGCACTACTTGTACGGTGAAGAATTTTAGGTGTATCACAAGAGTTTGAAATATATCTACACCCAGAGGAATCTGAACATGAAACAACGAAGATGGATGGAGTTCATGAAGTACTATGAGTTCGCCATCAACTACCACCCCGAAAAGGAGAACTCGGTAGCCGATGCTCTTAAGTAAAAAATGGGAGGCTTCTCTGGCTTTCCTACAACTCTGGAGGTATGAAATGATTGAAAAAGACACCAGGAAATAGTGATGATACACCAGCTGCAAACTTGAGTATGATCGGCGGGATCATCATTACACAAATGGCTGATGAGGAGTACCCGAAGATGTTGAAGAGATACCAAAACAACTTGAGGACTTCAAGGTCGACATAGTTGGAAGAATCAGAAAAGTATTGGGTATTACAATGGAGCGAGGGCTTATATGAAATTTGCTTGAGGACAAGCAAAATATTAAGCTTAGGGATATTTGATGCACGGAAAATCTTGCATTTATTTAATTTATATTTTCGAAGTCTTTTGTGTTCAAGGAGGAGAGAATTATTTTTACATAATTTCTTTGAGATTTGATTTTTACCTAAGTTTGGATAATTTTATTGCAGAAAATCAAATTTACAAGAATATGGCTGAAAACATGAAAATAGCCTCCGTCACGGCCGTGCCAATACAAGCCGGAGAACGGGCGTCACTGTCACAGCCGTGACTTAGTCTGTCACGGCCATGATCATGTTAGAGCCGAATGATGTTTCTGTCACGGCCGTGACGATCGACGGTTAAGCATTTTGAAGGCAAATTTTATCTAGTTTTCGGATAAATATTTGATTTCTTCCTTTGGGGGACGAGAAAACTTATAAAATGAGATAGAATAAGACTTGAAAAGCATCACAGAGCATAAATTTGAAGTCTACAAAGAGGAGAAGAATGAGAACAATAACGAAGCTCTGTCGAAAACTCGCGAGAGCACGTGCACAACAACTGTCAGAGTTCTTTATTTTCTTTTTCCAATCTTTTACATTAGATTTGATGTTGTTATTCTCTTATTTATTTATTTATTAGGGTCATTCTAGTTGAACTCTATTTATGTTTTGAAATCTTTCTTAATATTAGTTTAATTTGAATCTTAAATAGCATTGAATTTTCATGTTTAATGGTTTTCTTTGATTATTTGGTTGCTATATGAGAAGAAGTGATCATTTTCGTAATAATTTTTAGGATTGATTTTATTTATTGCATGTCACAATTAGAGAAATGGAAAGAGACCTAATTTGTGTAATTATTAAGTGATTTGAGAAAACCCTTAATATTATTCTGTTTTAATGCATCTTATAATTAATTAAGTAAATTAAAAACTAAAAGGATTAATTTATTCTAATTATTTATAAGATAATAGATAAAGCTTGAAACATTGGTTAACTAATTTTGGGAATTCACTTTGTTATTGATTCAACTAATTCTAAGTTGAGAAAATTCATTACATTTTAGTGGTGATAATTAGGTACCTTAACCATCAAATCATTTTTTTCACTAGGTGATCATTTCCTTTATTTTTTTATTTTTTTATTTTCTTAATTTTTTAATTAACAAGGTTAAAATAAAATCTCAGTTATTAACCATCCTCGTGAGAACGATAACTCTACTCATTCACTTCATTACTTGAGCGACTAGTACACTTGCTAGCGTTTGCTATCAATTTTACACGCCTCACCTGGCGGCCTAAGGGCATATGCTCTGGAATCCGTCGGTCGAAAGTCTGTTATATGGAGCACTTTGCATAATATGGAGAAGCACAAAAATATTGAATTAGTAAAAAGAGTGAATAAGAGAAGTATAAATGTGTTATCCAGAACCTTATTGAGTCTGGGTGATTAGACTCATAGGGGACTCTTGCCTGACGACCTAAGGGCATGCATCTGCTCTTGGATCCGTCGGTCGAAAGCCCGTTAAATGGACCACTTTGTACAATATGGAGAAGCACAAAATCGTTAACGCATGGAAAAGCATAGAAAAGAGAAGAAAAATAAAAGCTCACCCCACTCTTGTCTATTCAACGTTGATATTTTTATTATCAAGGCTTATTTTCTTACCACTTGAATTTGAATTTGGAGGAGTTTAAAAATGTCTTCTATTTAGAAATTTCACAAAGCTGGGATGTTTTGGAATGTGATGAGACATTTTGATGATGGATGTATAAACAAGGCGCTAAGAAAATAGCTGAGAAACATAGTGGAAATAATGATTAGATGATCGTTGCATGAGTTTTGCCTTGAACATTGCTTGGGAACAAGCAAAGATCTAAGCTTCGGGGAGTTTGATGCATGCATTTTATAACATATAATTAGACTTGTATTTAGACTTATTTCATGTAATTTGCTCATAGCATGCATCTATTTTTACATTTATTTTTTTGAATTCTTTGAAGTAGCCATTTACCTCTAGTTGGTGTGATTTTGCATTATTAATGAAAATGACGGAGGAATGAAGAAAAAAGAAAAAAAACGTCAAACAGAGTCTAATTAGCAACTGGAAATATAAAAGAACGCTCGTCACGGGCCATTACAAAACTCTCACGGTCATGAAAAGTGCAGCTCACGCTCCCCAATCCGACGTTCACGAGCTTACAGAACCGACTGCACAGAAAAGTGGATTTTACGGGTCGTGACCATTCCTTCACGGGCCATGAGATATTGTCTCACGCATCAACCGGCCGCCATCACGGCCCTATTAGTAACATTCGAATTAGATATTCCTCACACCCGTGAAGACCAAAGCTCACGCCACCCATCGCTTTTGACAGACCAAGCGGTGCCTGGCTCGAATGAAGACAAGTTACGGGCCATGAACGCTTTCTCGTGGCCATTACATTGGATTATCACGGATCGCACATTCTCGCGGCTCGTACAACGAATCAGAGAGCACAAATTTTTATGGGTCGTGAGCAAAAACTAATGGACTGTTACGCATCATAGGCAAATATGTCACCAGTCATTATATAAATTTCACGAACGTCACAGAAGGTGAATCAACGACCACAAATTAACGGGCTGTGATCTATGGTTAATAGGTCAATCAGAAGGCTCCAGATCAACATATCAATCTTCACGGCCGTTAACACTATATCACCGGCCGTGAAATCTCACAAGTCACGCGATTAAATATGAAACCACTCGAATCATGGCCGTCAAGCCTCTCTCACGCCCCGTAAAGGATCCAGCCGACTTCGACTACAATTCTGATTTAGTCATTAAAACATATTCAAGGGGCGTGATAGGCATATAATTCAACTCGTACTTTATTTTCGAAAGAATTCTCAGTGTGCAAGGACTCCAACTCCTACCGTATGTTCTAGGGATCAATTGGAAGCTAATTAGACCAAAAATTTTGGAGTTTAAAAGGCAAAACTTTTAGAATTGACTCCGAATTTACCTTATTTGACATGGAAAAAATTTTCGTTTATTCCCAAACCACTTGAAAGTCTGAGACCCTATAAAAAGGGACGTCTGCTAGCACCTGTTATCGAAGCTTTCAAGCCAAAAATGAAGGACAAAGGAGAAGTCTTCTGCGCAGTAGACTCGTGCGAGGATGGTGCTTTCTGAAAAGTACTTCTTGTTATACATATTATTGGGATGATAATTTAGATTTTTTTCATGTTCTATCTATCTATTTTAGTACTTTGGATCATTAGTTTTTATTTTTTCTTTCTATTTTAGTTGCAAGAGTTTAATGTATGAACAATTTTTTATTTATGGTCAATAAAATAATTAATTTAGTTTTTATGGACATGATTGCTATGCGTAATGTTTTTCTTCATAATTTAATAATTTCTAGGATGATTATTGACCGTGTAGTGTAGTCAATCCTTAATTCATAATGTTATGTTCAAATTGATTCTTAACTTTTAAGTTGAAGCAATACATGTCATTTGTAATAGAATCCATGCGGAATATTAGGTTGTGTGGTCTGCATAATCGACCCATGTGGGCGATCAAATAGTTTAAGGATTATAGCATACTGCATCTTGATTTCAATATAATAGAGGGCATATGCGTGCGAAATATTTTCAGATTATTGTTGTCTCAAGATAGTTGATTTATCCATGCGTGAGTTCGTATTTTTTAGTGTCCTTAATCTATTTGAAAACTAAACCTGAATTTTGTGATTATACTTGATTTTACAGAAAGTACATATTGTTCTAATCATTATAGATCATCCTAAAGACCTACGCATCATTAGTTTTAAACTTTACTTTTCTTACCTTTCTGTTATCTCACTTTTTGCACATCTTTCACCCTGAACTTTATGTCGTCTCCTATTAACTTCTGAGATTGGTTAGATAAGTAAACTAGTTCCTCGTAGGATCAATAACTTATATTTTTCACTTTATTACTTGAGCGATTAGTGCACTCGTTAGCTTACTGTTATCAATTTTCGCATCATCCTCCCCCTTTACAAGGTATCTGACCCATGGTTTAGGTAGTTATATATTTATGCTCCCCCTAAAAGCGGAGTGCTCTTCCAACTTATGAATAAGATGAAATAAATGAATGACTAAAAATAAATGGAAGGGCTACGTCTTTATGAACACGAACATGAATATGCAATGAAATGAAAAGAAAATGAAACTATGAGGTCCCACTTAGCTTTATACTACCAGTTAAGCTTATTTTCCTATGTGATCTCCATGGTTACATGAAATATCTGCGAGCTAGGTTGATGTGTGTGCAACGACTTCTTCTCGGGTGGTGTGTGCACATGATTATCATAGGATCTATGTTGAGTCTTTTATTTTTATTGGAGTTATGAATGGGACCTATTGAGATGTACTATAGCATGAGTTTTATATGCCTAATGTGATTATGGACATGGCGATGTACTTTTATGATTCATTTATCACCTTAGTTTCCGCATTTTTATATCTAAGTGTTATAATATTTTATTTTTAGTCTTCCACTTACGTCATCTGAGTCAAAATGGTACAGAAGAAACTAACGTATCGAGAGGAGATTTCGTTACGTGACGGAATCAAATTTTGGGCGTTATAAAAAGATGCCTAGAATTACATAATATAACCATACAAACAGTTAAGTTGAATGGTTGTTTTTATAGTACATCATTGTTCATCAGTTACCTTAAGTAGTTGCATTGATAGAATGATGCTGGCATAAGTACAGTATCCTAAGAAGAAAAATGAACCATAAGTGACGACAACAGGAATTACATGAACAAAGGAGAGGATCGAGATTACCTCTATCTGGAATATGACTTCTATAATCGATGTCAACTTGTTAAATTATCAAAATTTTATGCCCAAAGTGAAAGAGTATAAGCAAATTCAAAATACATGAGCCCATAGACGCCTACCAGATGAGCGACGGTTGGATTGGGCTGCCAGGACAAGTGGACCCAAGTTTTCCGTAATATTTTCGGACCAAAATAAATTTGGATCCTGATCAGATTTTTCTATTATAAAAAAGTTAGATTCACTCCTGACAGGATTATTTATTATTGTAATATATAAATAAATATAAATAGTAAATAATATATGGATTTAAAATAAATCTACATATACAAACTTGTAGTTGATTCATAGATCAATGGAAATCATTGATAAATAATTTTTAAGATGAGCTTATAATAAATTTAAGACTACGATAATCCACGTGTAGATCCACTTTGGGTCAACACAACTCTCAATTTCATAAATATCTTACAATATATTAAGTATGTAACTTTTTTCTTTAAATATATTACATAAAATGATTTTTATAGAAAATAAATAATAAAATGCAATATTTAAATTAATTATAAATAATATTTATATTTTTTTTATTTTACTTAAAAATATTTTAATATAAAAATGAAAGTAAATCAAAATAATCAGCCCAAACCAGATAGGCACCGGGATATGGATGACCCAACCCCCAATCCGATTTTGCTCATGCTCTGAAAAGTTAGTATTTTTTATTGTTTTATTTTTTATTTGCTAACAAAAAAAAACAGTTATTTTTCGCATTTGATCGTAGTTTGTCTTCTGATCTTGATCCGATTCTTCAATTTCATTCTTAATAGCGAGACCAAAATGCATGTCTTTTTCTTCTCTCTATGCTGTAATTGAACTGCAATTGAACATGCAAGTTCTAATATGATATTAAAGAATTTCCACTTCTTACAATTGAACATACTCTGCCAAAAATATCTTGTCATACAACAACAACAACAACAATAAAGTCTTATCCCACTAGGTGAGGTCGGCTACATGGATCATACGACGTCTTCGTTGATTCATATTCATAAGATTCGACAGAATTTTACGCTGACTGTCGGGACCTAACACAACCCTCCTCCTTTATCCAGACTTGGGACCGACTATAAAATATAGACGGAGTTCAAAAATACCTTGCCATAACGTTAAAAAATGTATTTCTCTCTGTTACAAAAATTAAAGAATGGATATAGAAAACTATATAAGAAAAATACTGCATTTGATGAGGACGCTCAACCAATAGACAGCATTTGATGAGGACGCTCAACCAATAGACAGAAAAAATAAAAATAAAGGTGATGCGAGCGGGAAAGGAACAGACACCCAAGGCATGCCTGCCATATTTGGTCCAAGGATGAACAGAGTGAAAATCACAACATTAAAAGTAACATCAGTGATCAAAGGACAAGAATTACGCATTCTGAGCGGTAATGGACAAACGGATATAAAAGAAATACACAAACTAACTTCCATCTTAGTTCGGTGTCAATATCGTAAGGTGGCCACCCAAGCGGGGTTAAAGCTAGCAGTTAGGAAACATGGCAATCATCTGGGCCTCCTTCATTAGTGTAAATACGCAGCCTGATACTGGACCTGATAGGCATTGCTGTAGTAGGGCGTGTGAGTAGGAGAGAAGGTGTAAGGTGCCGGAGCGATTGGTTGAGGATGATGAGTTTCGGCTGGATAAGCATATTGCCTATCGTACGGGTATGGATATCTTTCATGAGGCGTTCGATAGAAGCTTTTCTCTGGAATGCTGGTTACCCTGGAGGTATATATCGTGCCACTAGCACGAGGTCTCTTGCACTGTGGCTTCGCGGCTTCAGCAGCCCTCCTCTTGTCAGCCTTCGCTTTCTCTAGCTGGAGAATCCGTTTCTGAAGTGGTTCCAAAGGATATTGCTCTTCAAGCTTGTGCTCCTCAACACACTTGATGACAGCTTTGAGGGCTGACAGCTCACGCTCATTCACTTCATTCTAGAAAAGGAATCGTGGACATAAGTACAATAAAGAATGAACTAAAAGGTAAAATATATTTTCTGCTGATTTGAATTGGTTCTGCTGATATTTTAATGCTCTAGCAAAGACATTTTCCAACTCTTTTCTTTTAAGAGGTAATTAAATTCAACGACCTAACTATAGTCAGGCAACCAAGATATATTTTCAGATTTTACCCTATCCATGATGAGACTTTACCATAAAAAGCCTTTATAATTACTTATTTTCAGGAGGAAAGGATGACTACACTGTGGTAGGCATCCGCTTGTATTTAAAGCAAAGATGGGAAGCCTTATAATTACTGCAGTTCTAAAACTTATCCAAAACTGGAAATATAACCTCACCTGTGCACCAGGTGACATGCTTCCAGCTTTAACTTGTGACACTTTCTTCACCTCTTTCAAGTATGCTTTCAGTAATGGAACTGGAGTGAATTTCTTGGTCAATTCAAATGCAAATGCAAGATTAACAGCTTCAATTTGCCTTCCACTATTGAGCAGAACCTCTATCAAACCTACGGAATCCATAAACTGAATCATAAGTGCTGCATTGTATAACTTGCAAGTAGTAAAGTAGCAAGAAGTCTTTGGAAAGACAATATCACTCAGTAGTAAAGAAAATATCCCTCAGTGGAAAGTTTCATCAGCCTTCGTCCCGAAAGCACAAAGCACGTGCAATCAACAAAATCATACAGAATACTAACTGATAGTGCCATCCTGTTTCTTGTTGAAAACTATGCAGTAACTGATAATGCTAAGTAGAACAATTTTCGACATGCTTGCAAAACCATTATCACCTCTTCTCTTTGGAAATTATCAAAATGCAAAAGCAAGAATTTAGTTACCCTTATTCAGAGTTCACTAAGGCCTTCATAAATAAATACAAAATATAAAAATCAAAGCCATAAGTTTTTTGCAATCCCCAAATTATTTCTCAGCATGTAGAAACTGAACGTAGCCGACCTCACCTAGTGGGATAAGGCTTTGTTGTTGTTGTTGTAGTATGTAGAAACTGAACAGAAGAAAACAAATGTTTGATTGCTTCTGACAATGGAAAGTGATGAAGAGTTAGGCTACAACATAATTTTGTAAGTGAGCCAACCCTAAATGCACAATTATCATACCATAGCATTTCTGTGATGTACATTTAAGATATCATAAATCATGATTTCTTTTGTATCTCAAAACCTTACTCAAATCAACCTAAGAGTTTAACTCTTTGAAACATAACTACATGTAAAAGGAAAATACATCCCAAACCAAATTCGAACATATATTTTATTACAGGACACAACAAGACAACAACAACAACAACAACAAAGCCTTATCCCACTAGGTGGGGTCGGCTACATGGATCATACGACGCCAATATATTCGTTGATCCATATTCATAAGATTCGACAGGATTTTATGCTGACTGTCGGGGCCTAACACAACCCTCCTCCTTTATCCCCAGTCATCTTAAGTAATTGCAAGGATTACAACTGAGTTCACATATCCAATAGTAATTCTAAATAACAAAGAGGCACCAGAAAAAGACCTACCAGATTTGCAAAGTGGACAGATATGTCATTTCCTCCAATGAACACTAAATGAGTGGAAAAAAGAGATGCTGGTTAAGAAATGTTACATGCAAATTCTAAATTGTGTTTCATTGTAGATAGTGGAACTTTATTTTTCAAGAGGGATAGTGGAACCTCATAACCTCCATAGGGATAATGGCAAAACATCTAATTATTTTCTGTCATGTTTCCAACTAGAATTTAACCACAAGAACTTACCCTGCATAAGGTCTATCTAGTTATGTATCATATTCTGGGTAGAATATATATAACACAATTAACTTGCGCATCAGATTAAGAAAAGTGCTCAAGGATGTTGATCTTACTGTTTTTCACCATAACAATTAATTAATCTAAGAAAAGCTATCTATATTCAACCATGCTAATTATAATTATTTTTCACATGGAAGAGGTGAATTGGTTGAATTTTTCACATGCTAATTATAAACCTTCAACAGGTTTCAATAATGAAACATGTCTGAAATGGGTTGATAAAAGATATAATTTATCACCTTATCTTGATTGGAATAATATTTCATAATATAATTCAAAGATGTCATTCACATTTTAATGAGCTCATTTGTAAGGAAAGCATCCTAGGACAGAATTTGTTCCTGAATCCATGCAATTTATAGAGGAATTTCCATATCTAAACAAAGTATGATCATCCAAGATTCCAAAATACCTGACATTTTTTCTGATAAACCAAGTGAACGGCATAGGTCAACTGCTTGACGACGACGTGTCACTGCTGGGATAAGTTTGCAGATTTCTTCCAGATCAAATTCACATGCAATGCCAAATGTAGCCAATAGCTGGAGAAAGGCATGTGCTTCCAGTGAGTTTCCACTGCTAGCATCAACATCAATATCAACCAATTTTGGCTTCCACTCTCTAGCTATCACCTTTGCTTTATCTTTGATGTCTGATGTAAGCACTTGATCATCAGAAAGTGAACCTGATAAATCATATGTCACCATTTGCTCAAGAGACTCCATTAACATGAGACAAGTTCTTCTAAGGCCCAACAGACTCCCATCCTTCTTCCCATCTGATCCTAGAATTTCACCAGAATAGAAGTCCTTCAATGAGTTTAAAACAAAAATAAAAGGGTTGGATGCACTTCTTAAGGCAACAGGGAGTTCTTCACGAATGGAGCCCAGGTTCTTCCGGTTGTCGGAAATGAACTTATGAAGTACTTCTGCATTCATATCCTCGCATAATTTCATTAATTCTGATTGAGGCTTGGACTCTGCATTTCCATTTGCATTAAGCCTAATTTCTTCCAGGTCAGATTTATCAGATACTACATCACAATTCTTTTCGGGAACAGAATCTGAAATGTTGATTTTCACAACATTACTGATTGATTGAGAGGGACCAACATTTCCCCCATTAAAAATATAATATAAAGCAGCATCTCGTTTTTCCTGCAACCGATCCAAACAAGAAAGCTCCTTAGTTACAACAGCAGCCTCACGCTTCTCCAACATTTCTCTAGCCTCTGCGACTTTAGTTGCATATTCATTTTCTTGAGCTTCCATATCATTAAATCTT
The DNA here is from genome assembly GCA_030549335.1 of Pontederia crassipes. Lineage (NCBI taxonomy): Eukaryota > Viridiplantae > Streptophyta > Magnoliopsida > Commelinales > Pontederiaceae > Pontederia > Pontederia crassipes. Next base: position 51,390,093 of record CM060189.1, on the reverse strand, counting down.
TTCTTCATGGAATTTTCAAGACCACGAAAATGTGCCTCAAGTTCTTTCCATTTCAAATTTAATGATATGGAGCTATTACTTTCTAGTTCAGTAAATGCCTGCTGAAGCTGTTGAATCTTGGAGGTTGCAGAATCAATGAGTGCAGCAACTGACTGTTGATCAGCCATTGTAGAAAAAATCCTGTGAAGAAGAGAAAAAGAACAGTTAATATATCAAGTGTTAAATCCTCTCGGGCATACATTAGTTTACGGCATAGAATGTTGCAACTAATGATACGTGATTTGACAAAGGTATATCAAGAATGTGAGGCCACAACATTAAAGGACTATCTCTAAAGCTCTTGTTTGCTTTGAACTGCTAGGGTTTACATTATTACTACGAAGGAGTTGCAAATGCATTTACAGTGCTATTTCTAAAGTGACGATACTTTTTATTTCAAAGAGGTTAATGAGTATGTAGAACACCCCGCTCTACGCCTTGGTGTAGAGCGCTTATTTCTTATCATTTAATTAATTTCATGATTAAATTGATGATATACTTCTTAGATGAAATAATATGTATTTATTTGAGTAATTTGATAATAAAAAAATATCATTTAAGGCGAAATAAATTACAACCATTGAATTAGTCATATTTGTTAACATGGCTTGATCATGACCATCGGATAATCCGATGATATTAATTTTAATCACATTTACTATTTACTATATACTTTAAATTAATATGTAATTATTTTATTAATTTAATAAGTAAAATTAGTGCTCTACACCCGTTCTACATCAAATGCTCTACATATACATTTTCTCCTTCAAAAAAAAAGTGATGATACTTTTTTTAAAAGGAATTTCTAAAGTGATACTCATGATTATGGCATAATTAAAACTGCAAACATCAGTAATCAAAGCTCAAGTTTTAATAGTCAGGCATCTACTGGGTCATATAAGATGTCAATAAGTGCACCTTCATATATTTAATATTGATACCTGACCTATCAAAGATGAGCAGATATTACTTCCATTTTAAGAATAGTTTTTTTTTTTTTTTGAGAAAAATTTTAAGAATAGTTTTTTTTAGAAGATAAAGGATGTGTGCCAGGTGCTCACATCCAAATGTATTTACTCAGTACTTCCAATTTCATACAAGAAAACATAAAATGTCAAGGCCATAAAGAGTTGCAATGACAATACAGTAAATGAAAAATAATAGTAAGCTGCTTATTTATTTACACAGTCAGTATGACTTTGAAGAGAAAATTCTATCTGATTGATCACAACATTTTTTTGAGGGGTTGATTGATCACAACATCGTTTGAGATGGTTTGGTCATGTTCAGAGAAGACCATTAGATGCACCAGTAAGAAGAGTAGATCAAATAATTTGGAGTCCGATTAAAAGAGGAAGAGGGAGACCAAGGCGAACACTTGGCGAACTAATAGAGCAAGATCTATTGGTGAATAATATACCGAAAGGTTTGGTTACTAATAGAGCGGAATGGCGTCGTATGATCCATGTAGCCGACCCCACCTAGTGAGATAAGGCTTTGTTGTTGTTGTTGTTGATTGATCACAACATTGCCCACCAAAAAGAATGATTTAATACTATGGCAGATAAGATAGTTGATGATAAGATACCACTTTGTATTAGCTAGTGGACGGTTAAGAAAGTAGTGGGTAATTAGTTATATTTGTAGGTTTGTTATAGTTATTGTAACTACCTTTGCATGTGTTTAACAGTTATATAATTGGAGTTTGATCCACGCCATACGGACTTATGGAGATTTGTTATCTTGAATTGACAAGTTATTAGTAGTAATTGTGTTTAAGATTCTTGCACTTTTACTATTAATAATAGTTTTATTTTAGTTGTATTTTCAGTTTGTATCAATTGGTATCCCAGCCCCAAGATCCTAATAGCAAGGCACAAAGAAGCAACATTCATTCAAGAGAAATCAGCTTTACACATTACAATGGAAAGCTAATTTTATAAGAGAAATTTTAATATTTGTATTATTATTAATAAGATTTTTTTTTAACTCCGCCTATGTTTTATAGCCGGTCCCAAGCCCGGATAAAGGAGGAGGGTTGTGTTAGGCCCCGACAGCCAGCGTAAAACCCTGTCGAATCTGATGAACATAGATCAACGAGCGTCGTATGATCCATGTAGCCGACCCCACCTAGTGGGATAAGGCTTTGTTGTTGTTGTTGTATTAATAAGATTTTTTTAATTTGAATAAACAGAAAAAAGTAAAATGAGAATAATAATTTTTAATCCCTCAAAAACCATCAATTTGGTGCCGAATTTTAGTTAAAATTTTAAAATTATTATCCAAACAAGATTTAAGAATTTTAAATTCATCCCACCCTAATTAAATATAACTTATTTCTTCTTAATCCTCCATCCAAATGTCACGACCGAAGTTAAATTTGATGTTATTATCTTGTATATTTAAAAAGGTTTCATCATTCAAGAGAGCCTTGGAAAATGTATTTATTAGTTATGTAATTGGAGTTTGGTCTACTCCATAAGGACTTATGGATATTTGTCATCTTGAATTGACAAGTTATTAGTAGTAATTATGTTTTAAGATTCTTGCACATTTACTATTAATAATAGTTATACTAGTTTTATTTTAGTTGTATTTTCAGTTTGTATCTAAAATTGGACTAGGAATAAACCGACTAATTAATGGAAAATTGTCCAAGTTGTAAGTCTTCCTAGGGCCTGATGAATCTATGGGAGATAATATTAGTTGCCTGAATGATTATTAGTTCATCCACAATGTGGAAGAACTTAAATTATTTTTACATAAGTTCTCTATAGGCCAAATAGCTGAATCATGCACCGAAATTCTTATGCATAAATAATTACATTTTTAAGGCTCTGAATAATTATCAATAACTGCTAAGATATCCTCCATTTCCTACACTTGAGATGTAGGTCTAGGGTCAATTCAAGATGGTGCAGAGATTATCGAATATCCTAACAGCAGCAGTCACGACTCTGTCAGCTCCCTTCTTAGAAGCTAGGTTCATTCATCATGACTACTGAGAAAATTAGACGTACTAATCAATTTTCCTAAAAGCTTAAGCTGTTAGGAAGAGTTAATACTCCCTCTCATGTGTGGGTTGACAACTTTGGCCTAACCCAGCCCACCACGTGAACAACTAAGGAAGAAAATATATTTTATTAATACGAGCATTAACAAGGTTTGAACTCATGACATCTAGCTTTGATATCATGTTAAAATTTGATGTGCGCCATTAGAAAATACAACATCAATGATTTTATTCTTAACACTCCCCCTCACACGTAACAGCCCACCACGTGGGCAACTGGAGAAAAATACTTCTTATTAATAAGACCTTAACGAGGTATACCATGTGAAAATTAAATGTGTTAACCAATTTTTCTAAAAGCTTACGCCGTAGGAAGAGCAGCATCATTGATTTTACATTCTTAATAACTACCATGCTCACAAAGGTCAGTATGAACTTTCATTACTTAATAGATTACCAGATAATTTCAAAGCTTAGTTACTTCCTTTTGTTACATCTTTCATCGACCAAATAATCACATATCAATTCAATAGTTAACAACCAAAAGGGCAAAAAGCTTATGTTGGAGCAGAGAAAAAGCCTAATTACATTCTTTCAAGTGAAGAAAAGTTGAATTCTGTCAAGAATAACTTATGGATATGCATTAAGTGTCAAAATTTTAAGCAAATCCCTGCTACTTAATCAAATGAAGCTTCTTTCTTAAAAAAAAATGAACTTCTTTCTTAAAAAAAAAAAAAGATTCAAAAGGATGAAAAAGCCTGATGATGAAAAGCACTAAGACTATGTTTTCATGTCAACTACATTTTCTAACTTAGTACCTAGAAGACACGAATGAGCTATGAGAATCGAAGAGTGTAAGTCCAAAGAAAAGAGCAAGTCGATAGGATTTACGACTAGAATGATCCGATCAACTAGTTAGATGAACAAGAACTACAAAGATATCAATTTCTCAAAATGATCATCTGTCCTCCAACTCCGCCTATGTTTTATAGCCGGTCCCAAGCCCGGATAAAGGAGGAGGGTTGTGTTAGGCCCCGACAGCCAACGTAAAACCCTGTCGAATCTCATGAACATGGATCAACGAATATAAGAGCGGAATGGCGTCGTATGATCCATGTAGCCGACCCCACCTAGTGGGATAAGGTTTTATTGTTGTTGTTGTTGGTGGTGGTGGTGGTTGATATCGTATTATTATACAACAAGCTCTGAAAGCCTGTTTGTTTGCAGGCAATTTCTCTGAAGGAAGCACAGTTAATAGAACAAGTTTCAAAGAACCCTCAAGTCAATGAGGACGACTTATGCCAAAAGATTCGCTTTGTTTCTTCAAAGGATGATATTCATGAAGTTCCAAATGGTGGAACTAAGATCCCTCAATATCATGATGAACCAGGGTATTATGAAGAGCTTGCGTCACAGTTAAAAGAAGATTTCCCAGGGTCACCTAGCATTGAGAAGACAAATGATCACAAGCTACAGACCAGTTTATCCTCATATGACGGTGTGCTGAGACATGCATATCGACAACTTGAACTGGTGGAAACAAGTCTGGAGAAGTTTTTAAGATCCCAATCCATGATAATGCAAAGCGAAAAAAGGTATATGCATAGAGACCTGCAGAGAATGTTAGAAATTCTGAAAGATGTTCTCGTCATACGAGAGAGGTAACAATCTAACGTTATAGTATCTTTGTCCTAAAACCTCTCAAAGAAAGTACTTTGACTAAAATGAGAAAACAAAGGCTAAGTCACATTCTGAACCAGTGGTAGTTTGCGATACTAATGGATCTGTCAATCTATCATTCCAAATATTTTGTCTGCTGAAAGTTATTTTTACCATTTATTTCAAATTTCCAACTTATTACTAATAGAGCGGAATGACGTCGTATGATCATGTAATCTACCCCACCTAGTGGGATAAGGCTTTGTTGTTGTTGTAGTATTTCAAATTTCCAACTCCGCCTATGTTTTATAGCCGGTCCCCAGCCCGGATAAAGGAGGAGGGTTGTGTTAGGCCCCGACGTCGAATCTCGAACATGGATCAGGCTTCGGATGATCCATGTAGCCGACCCCATTTAGTGGGATAAGGCTTTGTTGTTGTTGATCATCTGTCCTCCAAGAACTCACATCTCTGATGCAAAAAAAAAAAAAAAACCCTGGTGGTGAACATAGGCAAGGGAACCCCGCAATCCCCACAATCCCCTGGCCTAATTCGCAAACCAAAAGCATCTCAAACAAGGGAACCTCCCAAATCATCTCAAAACGTAACCTAGCAAGCATTCGCGAGCTGAATAAAATAAAACGACCAAATTGGGGTACAGTAAAAGCGAGGATCGGAGCAGAAATCGCACACGAGGAGAACGGAGGATAGAGCAAAGAAAACACACCAAAACAGGCCGGAATCGAGCGCCCGATCGATCGGCCGGCGTCAGCAAGGCTGCGGCAGCGGCGGCGGCGAGGAGTGGGAGAAGCACCCCGACAGCATCATCGAAGGCTTCGGAGCACCAAAACGGGAAGAGAGGGGAAAGAGGACGACGTCCCCCATTTTATAGGTCTCTGGGGGGGGGGGGTGCACCTTACAACGAGCGCGCGGGCAATTGATCAAATCCTGGACGTTCATCACTGGGTGAACGATCAAGATATTCCAGATCGTTTGATCTTTGATGGCATTGGTGGGCTCCACGTCCACGAGGAGGTGGGTCATAGTGGAAAATATAACGTGCTCGCGGCACGGCGTCACTTGTGCATGGACCCATTCGAGAGCTCGTTGGTTTGGACCGCGACCCAGACCGATCAGGATGGGGAAGACTGAAATTGGACACAAATGAACCCGTTTCATCCCGATTGGACATGTTTTATGATTAGTTTAGCGTGTATAATTCACGAGAAAGATATTAAATATATATAATAATATAATTGACGAGTGCAAACATTTATAACATTTTTTGTTGTACTATACTAACAAAAGATTAGGATGTTCTTTGTTTGTTTAAATGGTTCATATTCATTTTCACTTAAAAGCGATAAGGGCTTGGTTTTATAATTTATTGTTTACCGGCCCAAGAAAATCACTAGCATACTATTTCTTCTCTCTTTTCGATGTCATTTCCGCCAATGATTTTTATCATCTGAACTCCCCTACGAAAATTCACCTAAAAGTTATAAATTCTCGATTGTGTTAGTACAGTTATCACATAATCATAATTAAATGAATTTTTTCTCAATATAACTGATGATTTTAAATAATAAAATAAAACTTTTCTTTTCAACTGAAGATTCATAAAAGCATTTATAACACAATGTTGACATAGAGCATAAACTACTATTCATTATTCAAAAATAACTCTAAAACTATCATAGTCTAATTAAATTATTATATCATGATTTTATTCATCATCAACATAAAGGTCATGTATGGGTGAGCATAGTCCGGGTCGACTCGGACCGCATTGACCCGATTTTTCGAGAAATATTTTAGTCCAATTATAGATTGGGTCGGGTCCGGGTCAATGAATTAAAAAATCCAATAGGTTCCTGTGCGGGACTAGGTCCTACATATAAAAATCCGACCCAATTATAATAATAAAATACTATTAACAATATTGACATAGTTTTAATTATTTGATAATGTGATCATTACTTCTTCATTTTGAAGTGTTAAAAAAATTATAGTCTTATTATATGACACTGACATAATATTTTGATAAGTTAATATTTATTTGGTTAAATTATGATTTAATTTTGCTAATTATCACAAGTTTTTTATATTTCTTTTTATTTTTTGAAATATTTTTTTGACGTGGTCCATTTCCGATTTCATTCCTGATTTTTTTTTAATCTTGGTTAAATGCTGAAATAAATCAACAATTTTATTTTCTCTCACATTGTTTGTCAGTTTACTCTGCTGACACAACACATTGAAGGGTCTTCTTTAATCACTAGTAATTGTTGCTCAGATGGTGTGTATGGAACGAGCTCATATTTCATCCTTTCCTCTGCAACTCGGTCTCTTCTCCTGACAAATGGCTGAAATAACAATTCTGCAAAAATTGCAACTCATTGCGACTGCCAGATGATTATTGATGAGTCTGATGAAATTAGTGAAAACAGATATTTTCTCTCTCTCCACAGCATATTATACCATTTCATGTAAACATCTCAAACATACACAACAAAGCTATATTTTTTGTACAGTTAACACTAACCAAGCAAAGAGTGGATTGATACACATCAGTAGAAAACCCATAAAAACTGAAGTAACTCTAACTTTCTGTAATTTTAGTTTTCAGCCATTCACACTTACTCCTTTTAGTTCCAAAATTTAACTTTTCACCCAAAGTAGTTATAAATCCATTTTGATACAGTGCACTCAGTGGCGGAGCCGAACTAAATTTGCGGTGGGTTCACAAATAACTCTAATAATTTTTAAATTATTATTGACATAAATAATAAAAATAATTTATAAAATTTTTCAATTATATGCATAAAAGCATTTATTTTAGTTACCAAAATCATATCAATTTTATATTTACATACGAAAAAATTATGTATAAAATCAAGATCAAATGCATAATTATCAAAGTATTACTATATAAATAATACAAATAAATTATATTTATCATGTAATTATACAAGTTAAGTTAATTGGCACTAAATATAATTATTGAAGATATTATTCTATTTTTTCATGCAATATAATAATATTATATCAAAGATCTAATAAGGAGAAACGTATAATTGAAAAAAGAAATATATTTTCATGATAATTAGTATAATGTGTTCCATATATTTATGATGATAATAAGGCGAAATATATAATTTAAGAGAGAAATAATATTTCTCTTAGCAATTACTAATTAATCTAATATGCTTTATATTATAATAAAATAAATTGTATTTATTGTAAAACACCTAATGCAAGAGAAAAAAATGTCTAAAATATATTTAATTATGCAATACTATAATACTCTAGAAAAATATAATAAGGCGAAATATATAATTTAAAAGAGAAATAACATTTCTCTTAGTAATTAATCTAATATGCTTTATATTATAATAAAATATACTGTATTTATTGTAAAACACCCAATGCAAGACAAAAAAAAATGTCTAAAACGTCGTTGGGGGGAATCGAACCAGCGACCATGTAGCCCATCATGTATGCAATGAACCACTGAGAATATATAATTTAAGAGAAAAATAATATTTCTTTTATTAATTAATCTAATATAATATATTATAATAAAATATACTGTATTTATTGTAAAACACCTAATGCAAGACAAAAAAAAAATGTCTAAAACGTCGTTGGGGGGAATCGAACCAGCGACCATGTAGTCCATCATGTATGCAATGAACCACTGAGAATATATAATTTAAGAGAAAGATATTAGCAATTAATCTAATATGCTTTATATTATAATAAAATATACTGTATTATTCTAAAACACCTAATGCAAGACAAAAAAATTGTCTAAAACGTCGAAGGGAGGAATCGAACCAGCGATCATGTATAACGTGTTCCATATATTTACGATGATAATAAGGTGAAATATATAATTTAAGAGAGAAATAATATTTCTCTTAGCAATTACTAATTAATCTAATATGCTTTATATTGTAATAAAATAAACTGTATTTATTGTAAAACACCCAATGCAAGAGAAAAAATGTCTAAAAAATATTTAATTATGCAATACTATAATACTCTAGAAAAAATATAATAAGGCAAAATATATAATTTAAGAGAGAAATAATATTTCTCTTAGTAATTAATCTAATATGCTTTATATTATAATAAAATATACAGTATTTATTGTAAAACACCTAATGCAAGACACAAAAAAAATGTCTAAAACATCATTGGGAGGAATTGAACCTGCGACCACGTATGCAATGAGCCACCGAGGTAAACATCCATCTTTGCACAAATTACTACTAATATTACATTTATCCGGTGGGTGCACCCATGTGGCTCCGCAGCACTTTTCATGTGGATTGATCCTAAGTGTTATAATGATAGTTGTGCTCCTTGTGGTCTTGATTTATGTTGAAGTTCATAAATTTTAAATTTGATTTGAAGATTTTTTTGTCAGGTTAAATCCTTTCTTAAGTGGGGTCACTTCATGTTTTAGCTTTACTCACCCCTAATTTACATGACTTTTACTCCATATTTTTGGCATTTTGAATTGTCCTGCATAATGTATACTCATCATGCATCACATCATTCAAGTCAGGTATCATATAGTAATGAAAGAAATAATGATGGAAAAAGTTCAATGAGTTATAAAGGAACCTTGGAGAAATGCTAAGTTAATGAATGAAAAAATAGAGTTATATTGTCATATAATTAAATAACATTCATGGAGTTATAAAGTGATTCATAAAGGGTTACATGAGAATCAAATGAAACGAAGGAATTGTATGTCATGAATGCTTTGATGTAATGCTTGATATGATGAATGAATTGTGTGTATGCTTTGTGTATATTATGTTAAGAATGATAAATATTATGTTTTTCCATGTAAGAATTTATGGATAAACTACACAAATCATCCTTCAACTTTGACTCAATATTTAAATGATCTTTTGTAACTAGGTCAAAGTTTTGATTTATTGCGCAAGTCATCCTCTTGACTGCCAATAGTGAGTTTCCCTAATGCATTATCGACGTAGCACTACAAACAATAATAAAAATATAATTACATAAAATAATATGAAAAATATAATAAACAATGAAAAAAAGAGGCGGCAGCCTTATGGCTATGTGAAAGACGGAGGAGATGATGCGGGGAACCCCTTCCCTGCCTCTGCGCCATGCCAAAAAGGAGAGGGGAAGCGAGCGGCCACTCCCGTCCCCGCCTCTGGGATGCACCGGAGCAGTTCCTACAGGGCTGGGAGCACACGCCGAGAGCCGGTACATGAACCCGACGTTGGACATAGACACGGTGAGGTTTCGCTTTCGTAAGAGGCTACAGGGAATGAACATGGTCATTAGGATTCAATTGCTCATTTATCAGGGAGAGACATGGAACAGATCATGTAGGGATCCTTTTTATATATTCATTGAAGTGAGTTGTAAGTCATTTGCAAAAGGGATCACACAGCGAGTTGTACCTACCTTTGATTGGAAATGATCAGCTCCGGCCTGCAGAAACATGTCTCCGTCGGATTGCAAAGTATCTGCAGATAGTGCAATGATGGGCGTCACCACACCCATGGACTGGAGCTGCCTTGTGGCCTTCAATGAGTTTAGTTTGTCCTATGATTTCCTGCCAACATTACATTTTAATCTGCTCTAGGGTCCAACTTTCCTCTTCGCCCGTGAGGAAGAGGGCAACAGATCGTGAAAATAAAAGAAAAAGAAAAGAGGGTTGTTAGGTGTTGGCGCTAGGCCCATTTAAATGTTGGTGCTAGGGCCAATTTTGATGCATTACGAGAGAGCAATACGAAAATTGAGTGCGAGATGACAGTCAATATGTCCTGCACTTTTGGGTTTTCTCAAAATGCATGTCTAACAAGAACTTGGACACAATTCAAGCTATCGAGACTATAAGAAAAAAGAATCTGAAATTAATGTATCAAAATAGAAGGCAATTCAATTGAATACTAATGAAACGAACAAAACATTAATAGGAGAAAGAAGTCAAAACTACACCCTAACTTACTCTACCCCCTTACTTTATATTTCTAAATTCTCTCTCTTGTTTCATTTAAATAAGGTTATTTTCATAAATCACCCCTAAACTATAACCATTTTCGATATCTCACCCTAGACCACCGTGATGTCGGCGACGAGGGAGGAGAGGAGGGTCGTTATGAGGCCTTGGACATGGAAGAGCGGGAGGATGATAACGGTTGCGTCCGACGCCAAGAGTCGTTACACAGACCAGATGTTGGTCATGGACACGGCGAGGTTTCGCTTTTGAAAGAGGTATTCCCTGAAGTGAGTTGTAAGTCATCTTCATTAACGAGAGAGCTGCATTAACGAGATGTACCTACTTTTGCTTGGAAATTATCAGCTCCGTCCTGCAGAAACATGTCTCTGGTGGATTGCAGAGTATGTGCACATAGTGCAATGATGGGCGTGACCACGCCCATGGACCGGAGCTGCCTTGTCGCTTGCAATGAGTTTAGTCAGTCCTATGATTTCCTGCCAACATTACATTTTAATCTGTTCTAAGTTCCAACTTTTCTCTTCGCCCGTGAGGAAGAGGGCAACATATCGGAGAAATAAAAGAAAAAGAAAAGAGGGTTTTCAGATGTTGGCGCTAGGCCGATTTAAATGTTGGCGTTAGGCCCAATTCTGATCATTAACGAAAGAGCAATAGGAAAATTGAGTGAGAGATACACTCCATATGTCCTCTTTTGGGTTTCCTCAAAATGCATGCCTAAAGAGAACCTGGACACAATTCAAGCTATCGAGACTATAAACAAAAAGAATATGAAACTAATGGATCAAAACACAAGGCAATTCTATTGAATAGAAATGAATAGAACATTAATCGCAGAAAGAAGACAAAACTACTCCCTAACTTACTTTAACATGAGATAGTAAGGAGACAACCCCTTACTTTATATTTTTAAATTATCTCTCTTGTCTCATTTAAATAAGATTATTTCCATAAACTACACCTAAACTATCGCCATTTTTCATATCTAACCTCAGACCACTAAGGTGTCGGCGACGAGGGAGGAGAGGAGGGCCGCTATGAGGTCGTGGATGTGGAAGAGCGGGAGGACAATCACGATGGCGTCTGACGACGAGAGCTGGTACACGGACCCGATGGGGGTCACGAACACGATGTGGTTTCACTTTCGAAAGACGCTACGGGGAATGAACATGGTCATTAGGATTCAATTTCTCATTTATCACATAGAGACATGGAATAGATCATGTAGAGGTCCTTTTTATATATTCACTGAAGTGAGTTGTAAGTCACCTGCAAAAGGGATCACACAACGAGTTGTACGCACCTTTCCTTGGAAATGATCAACTCTGGCCTGTAGAAACATGTCTCTATCAAATTGGAGAGTATCTGCAGGCAGTGCAATGATGGGCGTCACCACACCCATGGAACGTAGCTGCCTTGTGGCCTTGAATGAGTTTAGTCAGTCCTAAGATTTCCTGCCAACATTACATTTTAATCTGTTCTAAGCTCCAACTTTCCTCTTTGCTCGTGAAGAAGAGGGCAACAGATCGGAGAAATAAAAGAAAAAGAAAAGAGGGTTGTTAGGTGTTGGCGCTAGGCTCATTTAAATGTTGGTGCTAGGCCCAATTCTGATGCATTAACGAGAGAGTAAGAGATGGCACTCAATATATATGTCTTGCACTTTTGAGTTTTCTCAAAATGCATGACTAACAAGAACCTGGACGCAATTCAAGCTATTGAGACTATAAGAAAAAAAAGAATCTGAAACTAATGGATCGAAACAGAAGGCAATTCAATTGCATACTAATGAAATGAACAAAACATTAATAGGAGAAAGAAGATAAAATAACTCCCTAACTTACTTTAACATGAGATAGTAAGGGGGCAGCATTGATCCCTTACTTTATATTTTTAAATTCTCTCTCTTGTTTCATTTAAATAAGATTATTTCCATAAACCACCTCTAAACTATCGTCATTTTCCATATGACCACCGATATGTCGACGACAAGGGAGGAGAGGAGGGTCGCTATGAGCCGTGGACGTGGAAGAGCGGGAGGATGATCACGGTGGCATCCGACGTCAAGAGACGTGGACCCGATGTTGGTCACAGACACGACAAGGTTTCACTTTCGATAGAGGTATTCACTGAAGTGAGATGTAAGTCATCTGCAAAAGGGATCACACAACAAGTTGTATCTACCTTTGTTTGGAAATGATGAGCTCCGGCCTGCAGAAATATGTCTCTGGCAGATTGCAGTATCTGCAGCTAGTGCAATGCATGAACCGGAGTTGTCTTATGGCCTGTATTAAGTTTAATAAGTCCTAAAATTTCCTTCCAACATTACATTTTAATCTATTCTGAGCTCCAATTTTCCTCTTTGACCATGAGGAAGAGGGAAAGAGATCGGGGAAATAAAAGAAAAAAAAGAGAGTTGTTAGGTGTTGGCGCTAGACGAATTTAAATGCTGGAGCAATAGGAAAATTGAGTGAGAGATGGCAGTCAAACTTTTGGATTTTATCAAAATGCATGCCTAACATGAACCTGGACACAATTCAAGCTATCGAGACTATAAGAAAAAAGAATATGAAACTAATGGAGCAAAATAGAAGGCAATTCAATTGAATACTAATGACATGAACAAAACATTAATAGGAGAAAGAAGGCAAAATTACTCCCTAACTTACTTAACATGAGATAGTAAGGGGGCAGCATTGACCCCTTACTTTATATTTTTAAATTCTCTCTCTTGTTTCATTTAAATAAGGTTATTTCCATAAATTACCCCTAGAATATCGCCATTTTCCATATATAACCCCAGACCACTGACGGCGACGAGGGAGGAGGGAGGGCCACTATGAGGCGTTGGACATTGAAGAGCGGGAGGACGATCACGGTGGCATCCGACGTCGAGAGCCATTACACAGATCCGATGTTGGTCACGGACATGGCGAGGTTTCACTTTCGTAAGAGGTATTCATTGAAGTGAGTTGCAAGTCATCTGCAAAAGGGATCACACAACGAGTTGTACCTACCTTTGCTTGGAAACGATCAGCTCTGGCTTGCAGAAACATGTCTCTATCGGATTGTAGAGTATCCGCAAACAGTGCAATGATGGGCGTCACCGCGCCCATGGACAGGTGCTGCCTTGTGGCCTGCAATGAGTATAGTAGTCCTAAGATTTCTTGCCAACATTACATTTTAGCTCCAACTTTCCTCTTCGCCTGTGAGGAAGAGGGCAATAGATCAGGGAAATAAAAGAAAAAGAAAAGAGGGTTGTCAGGTGTTGGCGCTAGGCCCAATTCTAATGCATTAACGGGAGAGCAATAGGAAAATTGAGTGAGAGATGGCAGTCAATATGTCCTGCTCAATCTAGAACTATTCATGCATTATAGGAGAACATAATCCAATCCTAATTCATCCATCATCTTATCTATTCCATTAAGAAATCGTATCAAAAAATGAATCCGAAATCTTACGTACCTTAACTGTTTCATACTACCTGAAACCTGAGACTTTGAACATGATTTCTGGAGAGATCTGATGATGACTAACCATGAGGACGACATCCTTGGATAGAGGGTAGTTCAGAGACTTGATGGTCAGTCGGAACTCTCGCTCACGCACACCGAGCAAAAAGAAAACATAGATGGAGGAAAAACTCAAGTGGAGAGGAGAGAAAGATGTGTTGGAGGAAATCCTTAGGAGTCCTATTTATAGGGTAGAGTCTTCTAAGTGCTAATCTAATTAGAACTTCTATTCATACTTCATAGTCATAATTCCTCCTTTATTTTTCACGAATTTTTGGATTTAAATAATTAATAATTAATACTATTTCTTGATTTGGAAAATAAAATAATATTTTATTATTATTTTATTTCCTTAATATTCTTAAAACTCTTAATTTTAACCTCATTAGGAGTCCTAATTTAATCATTCAACAAACTTCATCCCTAATCCACTTTTAACTATATTTTCTTTATTTTATTTCTCATAAATATAATTATTCCTGAATTTCATAATTAAATAAATAATTATTATTATTTTCTTTTAATTTCGAAATAAAATAATATTATTTTATCATCTAAATATTTTTGGACATAAAACTCTTATCTTAACTCTCATTATAACTTCAACTCCTAATATAATTAGAAATCATCTTTTTCTACCTCTTATCTAATAAGCCTTCTAATATAAACTCGGTTTTTTTTCCTGGGCACAACCATGACGTTAAGTGCATGACCGTGACTCTAAGTGTAGCTTCAAGTGTGTGACAGCCAAAGCTGAAAGGAGCCGAACACACTAGAATGGCAGTGACAAAGGATGGCACGATCGTGACCTTTTATGAGCAGCTTGTGCTACCTTAGGTTCTAAACCAAGGCAGAACTGCCATTTTGACGCCTAGGTTTGGCATGAAAACCAAGAGAAATGAGTAAGCACTGGAATAGTTGTTCTTATGGAGTTGAACGCCCATGACTCCAATTAGGTATTGGAGTGAAAATCTAGAACTGGAGAGATCGATATCCTAAGTTGGAACGGCCATGTTTGACGAGAAGTTAAGGTTGGGATTCCCCGCCCATTGGAACGACTGCTACCATGGGTTGGAACAGGTCGTGACTAGTCAAGACCCAAAAAATTGATCTCCTAGAGCCGCCGTTACCAGATGGCTTCACGGCCATTCCCAAGCATCCGCACGACCGTGACTCAGCATGACACACCTTTGACAAGTGCATATGATGTCTATGTTATGCTGATTGGTTATACTTAGAAACTTTTGATGTATGGACAACCTTAAATAGGACTAAAATATGTTACTGTATTGAATGATTATATGTATTGTTGAATGTAATTAAAAGACGAATTGGATGAAGGTGTCTTATTGTAATCGTCTTGGGAAACTAAGTCATCACACGCTAGCCCAAGTGATGAGTTCCCTGGGAAACGTCTACACCCATTAGGTGGGAGTTTTCAATTGGAACAAAGAGATCCTGGCCTAAACCGACAAATCAAAATGGTTTTGTCAATTATCAAGATAAGAAGCTATCTAATTAAAGATAGAAAGTGAAAAGATGATATGATTTAAGATATGATCACAAAAGTTGATTAAGATGAATTGACTTGAAACATAAAGATGAAGATGATATTGTATGTATTAAGAGGATGCTAATGTATTTGTTATATGATATTATAAATGAAGATGACAAAGTTAAGCAAGATAAGTACATGATATGCTTTAGCATAATGTTTAATGAATAGATAATTATCTTATTTTGCTATATTGATTGTTCACATGCCATACATAGTGCATATGTAACTCATAGCAATGCATATATCTTATGTTCCTATTATGTTGCAATACATATATCATGACATATAAAAAATTTGTTATAGGTTCATAGCATGCATAGGTTTAGACATACTCTAACAAGAGAAATCTCCTATACCTCATGGATCTACGAAGGTACGGAAAATGCTTAGGTTCAGCGGTGAGAACCTCATGATGAAGATCAATTACACATGTGTCGGTCGGGCCCATGGACCAAACTATGTTATGTTATTTTTATTATGATGTCCAACTCCATATGTGAGTCAAGTATGTTGATCTATGAGCCTTGAGTCGTAGACTTTTATATGAATTCTTTATGTTCATGATGTTATGTTGAACCCTATGTTCATGATGTGATATTAGAATCTATATGGCCCATGGGTTAGGTGATGTCATAGAAGTCTTCCGTTGTGTTTTATGTTAATTGTTCTTATTTTATTATGCTTCCATTGTGATGTCATTTGTAATTAGGTTATTGAGCGTCATCTAAAATTCGACCCCTAAGTTAGGGCTAAATCTTGGGGGAAGCGTTACAACTTCAACGTTCACTGGGTACTTTAGATTGTGGATTAACGTTCTCCTTTCATATTGAGTTTTCGATGACAAAGTCTGACATAATGTAAAAAAAGATTCTCGAAATTACTTCTTCCCTATAAAGTATTTCAATAATACTCTTATTATATTTATACCAATTCCTTAAGGCCCATACTGGAGAGGGATAAAGTCATTTCCCATGGGTGCACCTTGTTACTTGTTTGTTCACCAAGACCATAATAGATAAATGGTTATCACAGGTTGACATGACATTTCCACTTATTAATAATGTCAAAGTTTTCCAAACCAATACTACAAACTGAGATAATTTGGCACAAACAAATTGGCATACACAATTATGTTTTAGAAGCAACAGGCATAGACAAGTAGTCATTACTGGGGCTGACTTTAGAAACTATTTTGTCTAGTAAGTAGCACATTTATTTATATTTGTACACACGCGTTTTAATTTAGTGCTATTAGGGTGAAAGAACATTTTTCATTATAATGAAATAGTTTGTAGCTTCTCATTAGTTTTATTTTATTGTTGGTAAGATTTTTATCTAACGCACTCCTTAACCTATAATCAGGAGTTCTTTGTAATCGAGAAGAAAAAAGTCATATCTATCTGATTGAGTGAAAATATTAATATCATTAACTGATTCATGTAAAAATATTTAGTAGTTATTTTCTTAATGTTATTAA
Source organism: Pontederia crassipes (assembly GCA_030549335.1). Classification (NCBI taxonomy): domain Eukaryota; kingdom Viridiplantae; phylum Streptophyta; class Magnoliopsida; order Commelinales; family Pontederiaceae; genus Pontederia; species Pontederia crassipes. The sequence goes on along the minus strand of CM060189.1, from coordinate 51,372,825 downwards.
AATATTTTTTTTTATTTTTAGTTTTGTTAATTAAAATGTTGTTAAAAACTCAAGTCCGACACAGAAGAGGTTAGATCCAGTGATTCAACTCTAATCTATACAGGTCGAGTTGGATGTATTCTGAGATCTTAAATATTCTTTTTATTATATTCCTAATCCTAATCTAGCAGCAGGATTAAAATATAAGCTCCAGGCGCCTTTCGGCAGCTGAAAATTTGATAGCACAATAAATTTATGTTAGTGGAATAATATCAAATTTTCGTAAAATCAGTTTTCTTTTTCTCTTATTTTCGGACATTATAATATGAAGGCAGCCCGGAATTATCATTAACGTGGCTGAGTGATGCAAAAGCACCTAATAAGAATTAAAAATGGGAGTGATCCGGAGAAACTCAGATAATCTCTCTTGCAATGAAGTGATCCAAAATGGAAGAAAACTGTTGCTTGATTTGGTTGATGGATTAAAGATTAATGTGGTGAAGGTTCATTGAGTTCACCAATGATTTAGTACACTTTAAGGAGGAATAAACTCCAAAAGCAACCAGTCCTCGTATCTAGACATCGTCAGCTTAGGTTTGCTGATTCAGGCATCAGTCTGAGCTTGCTTTAAGATGGAAGCTACGTTGACTTGGATATATCTTTTTTTTAATGAAAGTTAAATTGCATTTCATCAGAGTGGATCATGAAGATTCGAGCACAAAAGTTGGGCGCCCGGGGTAGGGTGCCCTCCCAAAAATGATCATCATTTGTTCGGTCAACAAGAGTAGAAGGTGAGGTATGTGTTAGTAAAATGCGTATATCGGAAACTATGTGTTTGACCCTTCAAGGTGGTCTGACGCGCTTTAAGATGATCTCCACAAGACCCCGAGGGGTTCTTGGGGGGAATTTGCCTCAGGGGTGTGGGCTGCGATATATCTCATCAGCTCCAAACAGTTATAATGTGAAGAAAGCAATGCTACTTGCACTTGAAATGAATTAAGGGGAATCATATGTTGCAACTGTCTGAAGTTCTGTAGATTCAAGGCTAGCTCTATGTTGCATACCATTAGGCCCCTTGTTTAATTACCTGTGGGGTACTTAATGACATCTATAAACATCTAATGCTAGGCAGATCTAGCTACCTAGTTCAGACTAAGAGCTCGGGGTGATACAAGAATCATAAACTACTTGAAATACATCTGTCTTTAGAAAGATATAGGTGAGGCTCATTTTCTTAAGCTTAAATGGACCTGTAAGTTCCCAATATACACAGAAAATAACAAAAGCTTGATTCTGTATTTGTGAGAAGGGATAATATAATAAAGAGGCCGATTAGCAGCAAAGCGTAATGCAAAGCATTTTAAAGGCCTTTGTGTAATGTGCAATGTCAGGTCTCCATAGTTGTGTGAGAGCAGGAACCACTACAATTGGAGATCATTCAAATTTCAGGTTTTCTTGTTTGTGTGCTATGTAATCTCAGAGCATGTGTGAGCACGTGAAACTTGGGATATAAATCTAGGTCTCTCCCACGAAGCCCATTGACTTCCTCATCTTTATGCTAACTAAGCATAACATGGGCTCATGATCACTTTTTATTGTTATTTTTATCTTCAAGTCGACTCCAAGAGTTAAGAGAAAACCATTTCTTTTTCAGAAAAAAAGACCATTTATCTTTAAGGTACTTTAAAAGAAACCAACATGGTTTTTCTTTTTAGGAAACTGTGATGCTGCATGAATCCATTAATCTGTGCCAAAATAAAGAAATGACCTTATTATATAGGTCGAAGATTGCAAGCATGACACAGTACTTAACATATGGCTTACAAGAGGAGATGCATGTTACTGACTGATTTCTCTCTGACACGACATCTTGGAATTCCACGCACATGAACTTTGACGTTTTAAATTAGTTTTCTGGTAATGATAGGGTCCTTAACGACTACCAGATCATCAAAAGTAGTAGCTGGCCATGTATCTGATAGGTCGCATTATAAGCTATCTTACATGGACTGATGTAATAAAATCCTTTGCAATATCCTGACAGAGATAGATTCCAAGTATTCTGCCTGCTAATATGGTTGTGTGAAAACAGTGCTTTACAATGATTTAGGAATTACTCGATGATCAATAATTAAGTTCTGCAAATTAACGTAACTTCATCATGAATCAGAAGGATCTTGCACTCAATGTTGGAATAACTTTTTTTATTCAGAAGAAATATATGGTAACATGGGTCCCTGTTGCAGGCTCACATGGTTGCCTGAGAAAAAAAGTATTACAGAACGATAAGTAACAATACTGTTAGCCATTGTTAATTTGATATTCTCACATGCAAATGAGAAGCCACAAAGTAGAGCCCAATGAAGCATGATTTTGATGAACTTCCATTTGACACTGCCTGTCTTGTTCTTCCCAAGTCATTGAAACCTTAATTTCTGTTCTATAGTTTGATATTCTTATTTTAGAATCTCATCTAATTCTCGGTAATTAGTGATGGATTATTGATTCAAGTAATATAAACTTGGAATTTGGAATCCATCGGATTTTTTTTTTGGTTAAATAAAAAAAAGTGATTGTGAAACAAGATCTACTAGTGATTGCTGTTGTATTATGGATTCTTAATGTAAGTTGTAAATTAGTAACAGCCAAGCCTTAGGCTTGTAACTGTTACACTCCTTCCTAAGCTTTTCTTTTGGTTCCAATGTCAGAAAATTTTGGCCCTCAGTAATCTGCAAGTCTGATTCTGGCGGATAAAACTTTCAGCGGAATATACGCACATACAAAAGAAATCGAACTCAACAACTTAATTAAGAAGAAACACATTATTTAGTTGACCTTTCCGAAGCTTTTGACCTGCACCAAAACAAAGATGCTTAGCACTCAGGTGAGCATTTGAAGTCTCCTCCCGCTCTATAAATAAACGTCTCCAGTTCAATGACTTCAACCTGCATTAGAACTCGAACATCCAATTTCTTTCGACAACTCGTCCATCTGTTTGAGCAATGGCAGAACCAATTAGCTTCCTTCTATTGATTCTCTCATTCTTGTTCACTCCGGCAATGGCGGCCTATAGCATTGCAGACTACGGAGCCAAGCCTGACGGGAGAACAGACTCCGCCAAGGCACTGCTCACTGCATGGTTAGCTGCGTGCAGCTCGGTCAAGCCCGCGACTGTCTACGTGCCAGCGGGAAGATACCTTGTCAGTCAGGCCCTCTTGCAAGGTCCATGCAAGAACACTGCGATCAGGATCTTCATCGCCGGCACGCTTGTCGCGCCCTCCGGTTATAGTTCTGCCACGAACTGGCTGGAGTTCAAGTATGTGCAGGGCGTGTCCGTTTACGGAGGAACCATCGACGGCCGAGGACAGGCCCTGTGGAGTTGCAAGAAGGCCGGCCAGAGCTGTCCCGCCGGCGCAACCGTAAGTTTCACTTTACAAAGTTCTGAGAATCTGGTGGCATCATTCAAACTGCAGAGCTAACTGGATCTTTTGCTGCCAAATGCAGTCGCTGGCGATTGCTGAATCGAAGGATATGCTGATCAGTGGCCTGAAATCTCTCAACAGCGAAACGTTCCACATGTCCATCTTCGGCAGCAGCGGCATAACCGTGCAGGGCGGCAAGATTGCTGCTCCCGGTGACAGCCCCAACACCGACGGCATCCACATCCAGATGTCGAGCTATGTGAATGTAATTGGCACAAAGATCGGAACCGGCGACGACTGCATCTCCATGGGTGCGGGTGCCGTCAACGTTTGGATAGAGAAAATTAACTGTGGACCTGGTCACGGTATCAGGTCGCTTATTCCTTCATCTTCTTTTAGTTGGGGCAAGAGAGGCATTGAGAATCTTCTGAACGAAAAATAATCTAATTGAGCTGACAAACTTTTGTGCTAATGTCCTGCACTCTGCAGCATTGGCAGCTTGGGTGGCACACCGTCAGAAGCCGGAGTGCAGAATGTAACTGTGACCAATGTCGCATTCACCGGCACACAGAATGGTCTGAGGATCAAAACATGGGGGAAGCCGTACGCCGGCTTCGTGAAGGCAGTGACGTTTCAGCATGCCATCATGCAGAATGTTCAGAATCCTATAGTCATTGATCAGAACTACTGCCCGGGCAATGTCAACTGTCCTGGACAGGTAAGATGAATACAACCCACTTCATGCCATTTGCTCAAATGCAGTAGTTCTTTTTCCATCAATTGCTGACTTGATCTTTGATGAGCAGAGCTCAGGAATTAAGATCAGCCAGGTGTCCTACAACAACATCCATGGTTCATCGGCGACACCGGTGGCCGTGAAGTTCGACTGCAGCTTGACCAATCCATGCAATGGAATCGGATTGCAGGATGTCAAACTGACTTATGAGAACCAGCAGGCACAAGCATACTGCAAGTATGTCAAAGGGCACACATCTGGTGTGGTCTCACCCAATTGCCTGTGACAATTATACAACTGAAACTGGTATAGTAGTTATGTTAGATGTCTACTGTGGCTGCCCGCTCCTGTTGATCCAGGGAGCTGAGCAGGACATAAGAACGTTGTATCAGTAATTGGAGATGGTATTAGGTCTAATTGTCTCCGGTAGCCGGCCCACCGACCGCGTATGGATGCTAGGAGGGAGCTGAGCAGATCCTGAGAGCAAGCATTAAAACTGTTATATAATTTCTATTGCAGATCCCCCATTGAGGATCTGAAATTAAACTTGTTTCCTTGAGCGGTGTTGAAAAGCACTACAATGATTGAAGTACTTCATAACAAATAGTTAAAGAATTGGCACGTTTGGACTTCTTTCTCAACTTGCTTGCTGGATGAATCCACACAAATGATAATTAAATAATAGGAAGTTAAAATCTGATGATTGAAGAGTACCACAGAGGCAACATGTATATTTGAACCATTCTGGTAGGCTGCTGTAAACCACAACTCCAAGAAGAAGAAAAAGCCTTGTATATACTCTATGCATGTACCAAAAAGTACCATCTTTGACCGTAAATTATTTTAATCATATACTGTGGAGCATGTATTATATTACCTGTATAGGTTCCTCTGGGGATGAATAAGGACCTGATGCCATCAATATATGATACTAACAAGTGCATAGACAGGAAGGACACAAATTATATGCCTTAAGTACAATTTGCTGCTTTTTTATATATTATCATGGTGTTAGAAAGTTAATCTGTACAAAGCTATAAGCAATAAAATATCTGAAATTCTGTTGTTCTCTAGATCTAGTAAAATTGTTTCTGAAGAAAGCTGTCTTTGGTGCCTACTTCCTCTTTCACTACCACTTCAGAAACGTGTCTCAATGAATCAGTACATTCGAATGAATTTGAGACTTCCTGTAGGCGACATTGCCTCCGACTAAGGAAAGGAAAAGTCTGCTTAATAAATGTAACCAACATACATGAAACCTCAGCTGACATTTAATAAGTTCAACTGATCGGCTAATTGAATATCAAACGAGTAACTTGAACATCAAAATGATTTTGGATCCAACTCTGGAGTGGGTACTGTTGTGTAAGTTTCTGTTCCCAATGTCGAATTAGATTACAACTGGTTCGATGTTCCATAGATAGAGATCTAAAGTCGCATGCAATTCTGAAACATCGTTTGGCTTCATGATAAGTTTATAAAATTCGTCGATTTTCCTTTGAACTCAAAGTGACAAGGGCCTCACAGATATGGCCTTTGAACTCAGGTCATGGTAATGAACATTATCCAAAATAAGCCTCATTAAATAATATTATTGATCTCAAATGGTTAACTTAAGCACGCTTATGCCCACTCGATCAGCAAATGCACAGAGTTGAGCTTACAGAATACATCCAATTATTCTAAGTTATTAGTAAGAAACTAACAACAACTAGCAAAACGCAGTGCTTGTGTCTCTCAGTAACTGCGCCTGGCTCCCTCCTCGCGCACCTCAATACACGGTGCACACGCCGGGCCGGCCAGCCGGAGACCACCTGCGGTCTAACTTGATTGGAGCTGTAGCATTATAATAACAGCTACATAAGACTTCCGAGTTCCAACTAGTATTATGTAGCTCGTAGCACTTGTGATTGGTCGATCGGATCAGAAACAGCTGCGAGGAATCATCGCGCCGGATGAGGTCCCCTGGGCGTTCTTGCAGAAGGACTGCACTGGGCCTGCCGCCTTCTTCGGGGAGACGTACGACAACTTGATGTCATGCATTCTGATCCCAGTGCACCGGTGGCTTGGGCTGCAGTCCAGCTTCACCGCCACCTGCGTCGCCGACGTTCCTTGCACATCGCTAAATGTCACCTGACTGATCTTGACCCCGGAGCTCTGCAATCAGGACATGAAATTGTCAAGTGACCGATTTAACCGGAGGCGTCTTGACTGATTCAATTCAGAAGTAAGCTTCCAGGATTCGTTTTGAAGCACATTTCATTTGGACTGCATCCGACTGATAAGAACTAGGAATACCTGGCCGGGGCAATGCACGTTGCTGGGGCAGTAGTTCTGATCGATGACAATGGGATTCTGGACGTTCTTCATGACCACATGCTCGAAGGTCACGCCCGTCACGAACCCCACGTTCGGCTTCCCCCACGTCTTGATCCTGAGCCCGTTCTGCGATCCCGCGAATACGACCGACCTGGCCGTCACGTTCCGCACCCCGGGCTCCTGCGCCTCGTCTCCCAGGCTTCCAATGCTGTGCACGTGCAGAACTGATTAGATTACAACCCACGAAACCTAGGATATATACGGAACGGTGCAACGATATGCTCGCCATTGTCCACATGTACCTGATGCCGTGCCCAGGTCCGCAGTAGACCTTCTCGATCCAGACGTTCGTCGAGCCGGGCCCCATGGAGATGCAGTCGTCGCCGGTCCTGAAGGTGCTCCCGGTGATGGTGACGAAGCTGGACATCTGAACGTGGATGCCGTCGGTGTTGGGGCTGTCGCCGGGGGCCGTGATCTTCACGCCCTGCACCGTGACACGGCTGCTCCCGTGGATCGCCATGTGAAACACCTCGCTGTTGAACATCGTCACGCCGCTTATCAGCACGTCCTTTGAGTCCCCAATGTACAGTGACTGAACGTAAGCAACGAAAGGTCATCAGGCTTGAATTATAAGAAGAGGCACTTATATATAATTTCTCACCGTAGCGCCAAAAGGGCAGCCCTTGCCGGCGATCTTGCAAGCCCACAATGCCTGTCCTTGCCCATCCAGTGTCCCGCCGTAGATGGACACGCCCTGCACGTTCTTGAACGTGATCCAGTCCCAGGGGTCGGCTCTGTACCCGACGGGCGCCACGAGGGTGCCGTAGATGTAAACTCTTACGCTGGCGCTCTTGCAGGGGCCGTGGAAGAGAGCCTGGCTCACGATGAACCTGCCGGAGGGGACATTCATGGTCGCAGTCCCAACCGCGCCGCAGGCGGCCGCCCACGCCCTGAGGAAGGCATTGGCCGAGTCCGTCCGGCCGTCGGGCTTGGCCCCGAACTCCACCACGTCGTAGGATCCCGCGGCCACGTTGTTGCAGGAAGTGAAGGCCACGAGTAATACAACCAAAAGGAACGCCAAGGATTCCGCCATTGGAGCTGATCAAGGTGATCAGAGACAATGACAGATGGCTTTGGTATAAGACCTATGGAAGGTGGTGCATTTGGCATGAATGCTTTGGTGGGTATTTATAGGGGGTTTTGGGAAGGTTTTTGGAGAATAAAATGGACGAATGCATGAAGGTTGGATCTAGTCATCTGATAATAACTATGTAAAGTCCTTAAGCTTCGCTCAATTTTAACATAATCTACAATTGATGTATTAAATACACGTAGAACTTGTTATTATAATAATTGAATAAAAATATTGTTTATATCTTTTATAATAAAAATAGTTTATATTTTTATATGTCTTATTAAAGCATGTCTTGATTGCAAATGCTTTGTGATATTTCATTCATTTTAGCATTAGAGTCATTTGCCTGCCAAAAATACTTTTGACAAATATAATATACATTATATAACTATTTTAGTTATGAATGATATAAGGCTACAAGCAATAATAATGAAATGTATTTTTATTTGTAAGTTCTTCGGGGGAAAAATATTTTAATCACAAATAGCAAACGATATATATTTTTATATAAAGTCCCTTTGAGACATTGTACCTTACTTATGAATGATGGCAAAAATGGATATACTGCATACAAAGTTGCATTCTTCAGTTGTAAGCCAAATATGAAGGAAATGTTTAGTCAATTTTCTTTTATTTACATAATAACATGCTAATAATAATATAGATCAAAGAATTCGAAAAAGAAGAAACATATGTCAAGATTGAAAAATCAAATAGTTTGTCCGATTTTTAGTTAAGATTTATTTATACAATAAATTCTTGGTATTTCTAGAAGCATGTCTTGTTTGCAAATATTGTTGAATAATATTTCAGGCATTTATAATATTTTCATTAGCTTTGAAAATTTCTTTTTATAGAAATAACAGAATTATATAATTATCTTAGTTATGAATTATATAAGCAATAATAATGAAAACCTTTTTAAACTGTACGAAATTTTTTTATAAAATAAGAAAATGAGTAACACATTAAATGATTCATCCCAATAATGTTAACGAATGAATAATTACAATACGATCATTTTTAAAATAAAATTTTCAAAAAAAACCTAAGAATAATGAGAGTATCATAATTGTATATAAAACATGCATATGTACATACATGTGTAGAATATAAATAGTACTGATGCGACTGATTACACTTGCTTGAAAAATTCCCTTTCACAATTTTGGATGAATTTTTCCATAAAACATTATGCGGATAATTTTTCTTTCGCAATTTTCGACGAAAATTAGGATCACAAAAAATCTATTGATAATTAGGAAGGAAATCCTCAGAAATTTATTTAAAAATAAAAAATACATAATTTTTAATATTAATTTAAACTATATTAGAAGTATAATTACAATTTAATTCATACAAAATTTTAATATTCGTACAACATTATACAAACTTATTTATCTTTATCATCATAGTCTTATTCATTTTTGCTGAGATTTATTCGTGTTGTCATAGTTGCTTTTGTATTTGTTATTACATTCGGTGTTGCATGTCGGTAAAGGATCTTTCCCACGTACTCTCTCTCTCATAGATTCTAAACATGTTAAAATAAATAAATTTGCAATTCAATAAATAAAACAATAAATAATAATTTGAAACAAGGTTTATAGGTTAAAAAATTAAAATAAATATTAGCAATTCAATAAATAAATCTACATTAACAATTAAATAAAGCAATTACATCTAACAATTAAATAAGTAGAAAACCTAAAAAAACTTAATAATAAAAGAACTGGCACGACTGTTGGAGGTGTCTATTTCTCATTTATGTCTTTATTCATGTTTTCTTTGTAACACTCCAAATTTATCATAAAAATTTAAATTTTTTTATTTTCTGACTTCGGACTTTCGGACGCCCGAAAATCAAAACGGACGCCCGAAGTCGCGAAGAGTCGGTAGCACAACCGGACGACCGAAACACTTTTGAACATCCGAAAGTGCAACGGGCAGAAGTTGAAGAAGATCGGTTTCGATCTTCTCTCTCACCTTCATTACACCGAAGATATGTAACCCCTCCCACACATGGTTGAGGTGATTATTGGCTGAACCCCCACTACTGTACTCTTTAAAGCCACCCCCTCTCTTTCCATCCTTCTCTTCTTTATCTTCTCATCTTTCTCCACTGTTGCCTTTGTGTGTTCTTTCTTCATCTGTCTCAGCCAAAGGACATTGGAGCTACTTCGACATATTCACAAGGCGCAGACAAGACAGAAGGGAGAAGGGGACGTGGCTAAATCTTTATCCGGTGAGGAGAAGAATACAATGACATAGAAAAAGATGTGTTTTTGAGATCTGAATTTGTTTCCAAACAGATCTTGCATGTTCTAAGGACCCTATTAGGAGTAAGAATCATGCTACATGGATAGTATATGCGCCTTAAGATTCTATTACAAAATGATGATTTATTATGCTTGAAAATGATTGTTTTAGTTGATAGTTATGATTGAATTGTATGAGATTACTATTTCTATTTGATAGGTCCATATGTTTAGACTCTTTGATTGATCCAAAGAGTATCTATTTACCTTTAAATGATTATGATATTATAGACTTTAATTTGATCGAAGAAAATTAGAAGCACATTGATGATAAGTTGTATGTCTAAATAAGGTAAGATTATTCAATTTGGAAATATATGATAAAGTAGATTGGATCACGAGTAATCTCTATTTCGGAATCAAGCGTCTTAACAGAGTGTACGATTAGATCTTTATTGTGTTGAAAACTTGATTGAAAACGTAAGAATCCGCAATGACATTCGGCTCTATCGAACTAAAGCGGATGACCGAAACTCTTTTGAGCGTCTAATTAAGCTCGATAGAGTATAACGACATGCCATACACTGATATGGACCATAATGGAAGTTCAAAATCCTTCCAGATTATCGAACTAGAAAATGTCAAAACTCAAAAATTGCACGATAATCAGTCGGTCGATCAAAATCTTTTCGCCCCATCCTCGATCGAACGAGGAAGATGACACTATTCCCAATGGACGATCGATCCAATTTTGGCCGACCGAACCTGTCTCAACTGATCGATAGTATATGGCCTTGGAACGACCGATGAATGAATTAGGAACGGATGACCACACCCTTCTCAGTTGATCGATGAATACAAATAAAATGGACGTTCTCTCTCCTTTCTGACGATCACTGAATGAACCTCAATCGAATGACCACTCGACTTTCGGGCATCCGATCTGTGGACATAATATGACCTTAACTAAAATCACTGATTTGATATGTTTCTGTCCACCAGATTGATTATCGATCGTTATGAACTGAAAGATTATCTGGAGCCACTTTTGCTTCCTACAGCTTTGATTGATCCACATGATTGAAAGAAAGACTTATGAATTATAAGTTAAAAAGAATGATTATCATTTGCCTATCTAGATGGGAGTTTCTCCCTATAGATATTTTCGTCTTGCGCGAGATCATCTTGCCCGACGAGGTTGGTCGTGGCTTTGATCCTCTATCGACTCATCATGGTCTAGATAGCTATACACTTTTGTGTTTGCAATGGTGTTACCTAAAGTGGAAAGCTCTAACAATTTTATGGACAAGATGAAGGAACATGAATGGCCAAAAGGACTTTATCCTTATGAACATGAACAATGAACATGAACAATGTACATGAACAATGAACAATGAACATGAACATGTATATGAAAAAGAAATGAAATAAAAAGGCATGAAGATCATGACCAACTAAGCATCATTGCCTTGAGCTTGGAACCGGACCTGACCTCGTTATGTATGTTGCCCATCGATGCGATGGTGGAATTCAAAGGAACTCTTGTCAGTGGAAGAAATTCCACGGTAAGTCCCTACTTTGTCCAAGCTCTAGAATTTTGCAATCCTTAAAACAAGCCAGAATAGAATGAATGAGGTTGGCAGAGGCTTCTAGAATGGAGTAGGGATTGCTAGGTGCTTTCTACCGCTAATATGGTAGAGTAGAGGGTTCGAGCGTGGTCCAGGCCTCGCTCTTGAGAGACCTTGACTGATCTTCTCAAGCGGTAGAATGATGAATAAGGGAAGAATAATCACTTCCTACCGTCTCTTCTCAAGCGAGAAAATGAAAGAAAAAGTGATGTGATGTGTTGGATCCGAGCCCAAGGAGCAAGCGGAGACTCGAAAGTCGGAGTGTACTACTCCGCCCCTCTTTCCCTTGGGCTTGTCGCCCCCAGGCATCCGGTTACCTTTGCGGATCTCCATCACGTGCTTTTGCAGTGAGGAAGAGTGTCACCATGATGTATATGCCTATTTCATACTTATTCTAATGAAACTTACGTATCTATATGAACTCACACTTAGCATTATACTAACGATTTGAATTTGCTTTCCTGTATGATCACCACATGTACATGAGGTGATTGAGATCCAATTGATGTGTGCGTGACGTCTATAGCTCAGATGGAATGTACATTATCTAGAGTCATTGTTGAGTCTTTTATTTGATATCGAGTTGTATGGGACCTATTGATATTGTACCATGACATGGACTTGTGTATGCCTTATGTCGAGACATTTGATATATTTTTTTATTTATCTACCTTCCGCCTTTCTTATTATCCTTTGTTGTAATAATTTCATTTAAGTCTTCTGATTACGTGTTAATTTTATTGACCAACGAAAGAGTCAAAAGAAGGACCGAAGAAAATAATGCTCCAAAGGATAAAATTTTGGGACGTTATATTCTTTGTATCCAGTAATCATTAGTAAAAATAAACGTGCTCATCCACCGAGTGTATATATAATAAAAGATTGACCATTTAATTTGAGTTTTCATGATTGCAAAATATAATGGCTCATAATTAAGAAAAAAAAGACAAAGGAGGAGGAGAAGAAGAAAAAAGAGATTGTGATTGTTGGTTTGCTGGTGTTTGATAATGACTAACAGATGAACCATGGTTTAACTTTAACTGGGAGCGTAATGGTTACGGTCATCATGATTAAAGATTGTCCTACGACTTATAAATTGGGTTATTATGTTGTTGTTCACTGCAAGAAAATAATCAATTAGTGACACAGCAATATAGACTCTAATGCATCACTAACTCAACGCTGAAGACAATAGTGATGCATTAGCGTCGACTTCGCGCCATAGGCCTGGCGACGCCATTTCTCCGACCTAATAGCGTCGACTTCGCGCCACGGGTTTGTCGACGCTATTATCCTCGAATAGTGGCGCTAATGCAACGCTATAATGATGCAAAAAGTGTCATCATGAAGCATTAATATGTGTCGCTACTCTGACTCTAAAGAAGCGCTAAAATTATCGACGCTCATCCGTCGCCGAGTTGGCGCTAGGGTGCGACGCGCATCTAACACTAATATGGCGCTATAATTGGATTTTGCAACATCACTACAGCGACGCTAACGCGACACTAAAGAGGCACTAAGAACAAAATTCACGTCGGAGTCATCATTCAAATTCACATTAAGAACAACTTAATCTTACATTCAATTCAAATTCGACATTTCAAACGATTTTACATTCAATTCACATCCTAATCTTACATTCAATTCACATTCGACATTTCAATCGATTTGAAATGATTTTACATCAATTCACATCTTAATCTTAAATTTACATTCCTCTGCTCTGGCCCGACGGCGGAGTTGGACGACGACGGCATATAAGAAGAAGGTAGCGAAGATGACTCCTCCTTTCGGCCCGTGTCCTTCGGCAACGAGATGGTGGTGGTCATTGGAGAGATGAAGAGGATGAGAAGTAGGAGGCGGAGGTGCTCGGGCTACATCGGGGCAGAAAAAATAGGAGGAGGAGGAGTAGGAGGCAGAGATGCTCAGGTGACGGAGACGCTGAGGAGGCGTCGGGGCAGCAACAAGATGAGGAGGAGGCATCATCATCGGAGCAGCAACATTAGGAGGAGTAGGAGGAGGAGGTGTCATCGTCGGAGCAGCAACAGTAGGAGGAGGAGGAGGCATCATCGTCGGAGCAACAACATTAGGAGGAGGAGGCGTCGTCATCAGAGCAGCAATAGGAGGAGGAGGAGGAGGAGGCGTCGTCAGAGCAGCAACAATAGGAGGAGGAGGACGACCTCGAGGCGGCAGCAGCAGTTGGAGGAGGAGGAGGACACGACATTGTCGTTGGGCAGGCAGCAACAATAGAGGAGGAGGAGGAGAGTGGTTAAAAGGGGGAAAAAGTGGCATTCACATAACATGAGCACTATGAACCGTCGGATTAAACGAAAGGATGGCTCGGATTCATTCTTCGATGAGCACACGGATCGCTAGTTGACGTCACAAATTTGGTGACGCTATTGAGTCGCTAATGTGGCGCCATATTAATTCAATTCCGATAGGTAATTAATTCTAAAATATGTTAAATAGCGTCACAAATTAGCGACCCAGAAATTGCGACGCTAAGCTAGAATGTAGCATCGCATTGGCGTTGATAAACCGAGACGCTAAACTAGCGTCACGAAATGGTGATGCTATTCTCACATAAAAATGGAGTAGCGATGGAACTAGCGACGATATTGTGAAGTCATTGTGTTGCTACAGCAATGTGGCGCTAATGCGGCGAAAAGGTGGCGCTAAAGTATATCTATGAACTATAAAGTTATTAACTATGTATATATGTAATATATATATATATATATATATACATGCGTGTGTGTTGTGTGTGTATGTGTATGTGCATATGTATATATGTATATATATGTGTATGCATATATGTATGTATATGTATATGTGTATATATATGTATATGTCGTCCAAAAAATTTGAAAATCATACGTTGATCAAATGAGGTCATTCTAAGAAGTTCCGAGATGTCCAATTAAAAGTAATTTCTAATACTTTTTTAAGTGCACGAATAGATCATTTAAATTTGGATACAAAATTTTTTTAATAAAATTGGTATTTCTTAGAAAAATTTGAAAACTCTATGTCAACTAAATGGGACTCCCGAAAGGTCCGATTTTTTAGAATGCACATTTTTAAATTTGTTAGGTGGGGCAGAAATTTTGAGAAATTTTTATAATTATGAAAATATGTATTTTGAGAATCGGAGGAAACGAAAAAGATGTGAAATATGAAAGGTTTGCGCCACCCAACCTTCTCGAGCCCTTCAAAATGCCTATTTTTTCATAGTAATCCGATCTAGGACCGCGGAGAATCGATCGTTTCTATTCCAAAATTTTGCCCATTATATTGAATTTCTTTCGACATCCGATCGCTGCGATTCTTGTGCGGGTGGACAGCTCGTGTCAATCTCTACGAGTCCATAATTTTTGTTTCAACTAATTCCGTCGGAAGACTTTTTTTTTCCTAAGTTCTTAACTCTATCGTAGGACCTCCTAAAATCGTCAAAAAATACTGAAAAATCTGTGTTGCAAGGGCGGACCCACATGTATGGTGAGGGGGGCCTTGGCCCCCCTAATTTTTTTAAACTTAATTAGTTATATAGATGTGTATATGAATTTTAGGAATAAATGTTAACTTTGGCCCCCCTAAATAAATTTGATGAGGCATTAAGACACAAAATATGTCATTGCTCTAATGGATTGCTGCTCTACCAACCATCCAGAGGTTGTAGGTATAGTGTAGTATAGACTATATTAAAAAGAGCGTAAAAAACTTAGCATTCTGTCTATTTAGCATCACTTCGCTTGTGACCCTAATTTAGGGTCGTAGCCCTATGACGCAAATATAGCGCTACCATTTGTCGCGTGTTTATTAATTTTTGCGCGTAATAATAACGCCGAAATAACATCGCTTTGGCATCTCACTTAGCGTCTCCTCTTGTCGACCCAATGACAACGCTATTGCGACGCTAGGTGGCACGTGCAGGCACTGAAAAACTAAAACAATATAGTGGTGATAATTAATAAATTCAATAAGGTGTTGTGGTGGCCCAATTGTGTATTGGTTTCAATAGGCTTGCGGGTTCGATTCCGTCTAGTGTTAGTTTTTTTTTGTAAAAACCTTTTTTGAGTTGTAGTCTGGTGTTTGCACAAAACTTCATATATACTTTGGACAGAACATTATATAAAGTTGTAGTTTGCTTTTTGAACATTATATAAAGTTTCTCACTAAAAATTATTACTTTTTGGCTTCTTCTTTCAATTATCCAGGTACAAAATACTTTTTATATTAATATTTTTTGTTGTTTTGTTATTCTTAATTCTTTCATTATTTATTTGAGGATGCAAAAATATTAATTAAAGAATTCTAACATATTGACGTTTTATATTATGTGTTAATTATTAAAATCATTAGACTAATTTTAATTTAATGTAAATATTTTGCAATTAATCATGTCATTAGAAAAATATTTCAAAAGAAGACATCCTACTTCTGAAAATGATGAAACAGATGAAAAGAAAAATTTAAATGAGAATACTTCAAATAAAACATCTCATTCTCTTAAACGAAATCGTATTGATTTAACCACTCTTCCATTTGATCGAGATGAAATTCGAAGAACATACTTATTAAGGGGTCATTCCAACATCGAAATTATGATTTTCCACATTCAGAAGTGGGGGGTAAATTACGTTGATTCAATCCTGATTTTTTTACACAATATTCTAATTGGTTAGAATATAGCATTACAAAAGATTAATTTTTATCTTTGTAGTGAACTCATTTAAGAAGTTGGTTGGCTCCGCCACTGACGACGTTATTAGCGTCAATTTAGAGTCGCGTAATATGGTGACACTAATTTGCATCGCTATTTGACAGTTTTATTATAGTGGTTGTTGTTGAGTGAATTGAGATAATAATAAAAAAAAGACAATAGACAATGATAAACTACGTGAGTATCATGAGGTGACGGAAACTTTGGTTTAACTCTTCATATTTTTATTCCTTTTATAAAAGCAAAATGAATATGTAACTAGATATTTAATCTCTATGTAAAACTACGGACATGTTTTGTAATACATAAAAAAAAAGAAGGAAAAAATTCGGGAGTGTCCCTGAGACAAAATCCAGCTGTAGGAGTGGAAGGAAAAATCAAAATCAAAATCAATTATCTTCTTCACTTTCACGAAGACACCAATTTTTTTTTCTTCTTTTTAATTTTCCAAATTGTTCCATGTTCGTCTTCCTGTCTCTTATATCTTGGACCCACCTTGTGGCCTTTGTTCTCTGTCATTGTGGACTGCGACAAAGGATCAAAGAAGTGATTTTGGTGTCGTTGATGACGACCAGATGAACATGAAAAGAAAAGGAGGCAACGATCGATGGTAGTTGGAACGCCAAGAGACAGATCAAAGAATTAAAAAAATAATGTGAATAACGAGATTAAGTCGCGATCAATTCTTTTGCGAGCCGTAGTAGCGTCATTATGATCTCGTTTTATTGCAATAAACGCCAACCACTATTGAATTTAGATGGGAATATGACATTGCAGTCAAAATAAGGAAGAAGAGAAAAGATGACCATAAACATTTAATGTGGGTGTGAACTAGAGAAAAACATAAAAGGACAAAAAAGACTGTCATAAGAAGAAATTTCACTATGAATATATATGTTACGTATAATATAATTTAAAGAATAAATATATCAAATATTAATTATAAATGTATTCCTATATGTACATAGATACAAACATATATACTAATTATAAATGTATTTCTCATACATATATATATATACATATATATATACATATATATATACAAATGTCACACCCTTTTTTTGTAGGACGAATCAAGGTGTGCGGCCTTAGAAAATTTCTCCTCAAACTCCTAAGTCAGCCTCACTCACACGATGTGTTCTTCTCAATACTTAGCCGTGTACACTCATTAGCAGAGAATTGATCACACAATGACACAATAGAATTCAGAGATTAAGGGGGAAAGAATGCTTTATTCACTCTGCCCTGAGCACAGGACGTGTAAATGTATTTATACAAGGAAGGGGATGGCCAATTGCCATCCCAAAATTCAAATACAAACACTAGAGGCCGGGCGCCTCTTCATGGCACCCCTTCGCACCAAAACCCCCATGCGGCCTTCCCTCCTTCCTGCTTGAAGTTGAAGTGCTTGGATGGTGTTCCCTCCATCCTTATGCCGTGAGATCTCCTCCCGCCAGGCAGTGCGCGCCACCGATCTTCCCATTGCATGGGAGTGCATGGCTTCATGGCGGTTATAACCGCCATGATGTCACTGTCCATCGTCCCAAAGATCTCTTGCGCGAGAATTCCCTTGGCCGGCGGTGCTTCCACGACTTCCCTCCACCTGAGGGCCAAATGGGATGAGGCACTTTGACCTTGGGACGACATTGCCCCAAAATGCCAAAGTGTGCATCCGGTACGTGCCATCTGCGCCCCAAGCATGTCACCCTCGTCCCATGGATCATCCACTCGTCCCAACCTGCTTGGTTGATGTTGTCAAGCTTCCTACACGTTGCCTGACCTTCGGGGTGTTGCTGCCTTGTCCCTGGGATGACCCGAACATTCCCGAGGACGGACATGGCCACCGGGCGCTGCATCCGCCATACCGAACGTTCCGGTAAGCCTCCTAGCGCTCCCGCCATGCCTCGCTACGTCCCAATAAAAAGAGTGGTGACATTTCTCCCCCATTAAAGGGGAAGCCGTCCCTAGCGACCCAGTGCATCCCTCCATGGCCGCCAAGGTGCCAAGGTCATTGACCGCGCCCCAGTCACCCTTCCCTCTTGAGGGGTCTTCAGAATCTTCATAGAACCTTCTCAACATGATGACATGAAACACTGGATGGAGTTGAGAGAAGTGACGAGGAAGGTCCACCCTGTAGGCTACTTTACCAATCCTTTTAATGATCACAAAAGGGCCTTCGTATTTCTGCAAGAGTCCTTGATGGAGGTTGTGGAGGCCTTTGAACTACCTCATCATCAACTTCACCAACACCTTCTCCCCTACTTGGAATTCCACATGTCTTCGATGTCGGTCAGCATACTCCTTCATCTTCCACCTAGCTTTGTCCAAGATGGCTTTGGACATCTCATCATCGTCCTGTCGTTCCCGGGCTACATGGTATGTGGCCAAGCACCTCCCGGAGTACCTAGTGGCCAAGGCGGCTGGAGTCACATGTCGGCGCCCTGTGACTATCTCGAAGGCGCTCTGTTGAGTGGCCTCACTTCTTTGAAGGTTGTAGGAGAATTGGACTACTCCAAGCAACTTTGCCCAATCTCCTTGGCTCGCGGCTACGAAATGCCGCAAGTAGGTCTCCAACAAATTGTTGGCACGCTTGGTCTGGCCGTCCGTTTGTGGGTGGAAGGCCGTTGAGAACCAGAGTTCGGACCCCAATAATTTGAACAACTCCCTCCAAAAGTGCCTTGTGAACCGAGGGTCGTGGTCACTCACAATGACCTCGGGCACACCCCAGTGCTTCACCACATTATCGATGAAGAGCCTTGCCACTTCTTCGGTCGTGCAGTGCTTCGGTGCGGGTATGAAGGCCCCGTACTTGGAGAGTTCATCAATTACCACCATAATTGACCTAAACCCTCCTGACTTCGGCAGGGCAGAAATGAAATCCATCGTGATTACCTGCCATGGCTGCTCCGGGAATGGCTGGACGATGTGGAGATGTCCAAAGCCATATATAAACAAAAAATCATATTTCATATATATATATATATATATATACATATATGCGTATATATGTATATGTTGATATAATTAGGTAATATAAACTTATACATACATTTGTTAATATAAATATTATATATATATATAATAGTTCATCTACACATACATACATACATACATACATATATATATACACGTATTTCACTATTTTATTTATATACAACATATATCATATCATATCATATCATATCTTAATTATTACTAAATTAATCTAATTATTTTACAAATAATTATCTATAAATTATATTTTAAACCCCTTAATTAAAAAATAAATGAGAAATGAATTAAGGGATATATTTTCTCCACTTTTTAATTAGAAAAATAAGAAATTAATTGAGCGGGATCACTATAGCCTCGAATTAGCGTCGCATCTTCGTGACGCTAAGTAGCGACAACACTGTTTTAGCGTCGCCAGTGAAGCTAATTTCTTTTAGCCATTATTTCAGTGCCACATAAGCATTGAATTCGCGTCACAAGTTTTGGGGATGTTACTTTGTAAAGGATCAGATTTATTTTAATTATTTTCAAGTCTATTTAGCATCGACATATTTGTGACACTAAAAAGTTACTTTAAATCTCTAATCCCACTTTTCGTTTTAACATTTTACCGCTTCCCTCCGTCGTTGCCGCTTTCGCCTCTCTGCCATTGTCATCGTCGATGCCCGACGTCACTGTCCTCCATCTTGTCGAGTCATCAATTTCATCCCCAACCCCATCGCTGCCATCGATGTCGTCATCCTCCATCTGCCAACCCCAATGCCGCCACCGACGTCGCCACCCTCCATCCTTCCAAGCCATCACCTCCATCCGCCAACCACGACTCGCTATTGCCCTCCTCTGACCGTCAACAATAAGTCCCAATTGATCCCTTAGCAAATGTTTTCCACATGTCTCGATCTCCGTCGCATTTGTTTTTTTATGAATTGATTAGTAAGCCGATCGGAGGTCGACGCAAGAGCTCGACATGCTTGCCAAACTTGGCAAGCTTCCTGACAGGGTGTCATTGTCCACACTAGCCATGATTGTCACCTTCTTCTCCCATGAATCAATGTCCACCTTGTAAACCCCTGTGCGCATGCAAAGTAACACGGCAAAAGTAGCCACAATTAGCCCAACATAAACCACCAGGATTGGTGTACACTTGAACAAACCATAGGGAGAAGCAAAAAGAGGTTTAGGCGATCACCATCGATTTTGCTAAGGATTTTGTGAATCTTCTTCTTGCATCCTTCAAGCCATCACCATCGATTTCTCTTCATCATGTAATGAAAGAGCTTATCTCCCTCCTAAGGGAGGACATTGTTTGGTGTGCACAATCATGGCTATTTATAAAATACATAACATTTCATTGTAACCAAATTATTTATTAATGACATTATATACAAAAGCTAATCATTGTATAAATGAATCATTGATTTAGAGCAAGTTTGTCAAGATCTTGATTTAAATCTTAAGATCTTATGATTTACAATTTTACTACATATTACCAATCTCGATCTTATCTTATGTGAAAGATCTTAACATGATTTTAATTTTGGTCATATGATCTTATCCGATCCTATATGATCTTATATGATTAATATAATAATTTAAATATTAGTTAAAAGATATCTTTATAATATTAAGAATTAATTTAGATGAAGTTTAATATATTTTCTTCATTTTTAATATATTTTGATATAATTTTGCTTAAGTAATAAAAATGACATAATGAGGTGTAGTAATTTTATGAAAAAAAAATTAAAATACTTTTTTATTAATAGATATTGATCTTACGATTCTAGATGTGATCATATGATCGTTTATCTTATGACCCCATTTGATCTTACATAATATTCTACCATTGATATTTATCATGAATTATGATCATGCCCATTATTATTGATTCTACCATTGATCTCCTTTCAAGCGATGATCAAAATTTTATGCATTTCTCTCTACAGGTTTACTAGTTATTGTATCTCCTATATTGGTTTTACATATGCCCAAAACACTAAAAGATGAGTTGAAGCAACCGGTGCCATTTGTGATGTTTATATGCACAGGGAATGGTAAGCGTTCAACGTCTTTGTTATTTGTTATTTCTTACAAATAATGTAACGGCCGACCTAGTAATAAAAAAAATTTTACTTAGATACCTAAATTTAATCAACAGATAAAAATATGATTTCAATTAAGGGAATAAAAAACAAATCAAAGAAGGAGTCCCAATGGAAAGTTATAACCAATCTTATCTTTCGACTCCTATCTATATAAACTTTCTTCTCAACCAAAACCTCCTTTGATCTTAGCCATCGTATCTCTTCTCTTTTCCCTCTCCACCTGCATGAATTTCTAGACAACTAGAAACATTGCATTGCATAGTGAAGTAATCACTTGATCTACCTATATACATTGCATTGCATAGTGACATTGCAATGATTCAGAGCATTGAAAACACACTCAACTTAATTCTACCTATAGACATCACTTGATCTTTATCCATTTACAATCTATTGATTTCTTCCATTAGATCTCTAGTAATATTATCAAGGATTATGATTTTACTCATAAACACTGTATTGATGAACCATCTAGACCATTACACTATCAAATGTTATATTGATCCACTTAGAGCATAGCTTTGATTCTCCCATTGATTTTAATCAAGGCATTGAAATGAATATACTCTATGGATTCTACCCAGAGTATAACATCGATCTTTTCTATTGATTTATTCCATTGATCTTATTTAGTGCGTTATTGATTTATTCCACTTCTGTTATTGATTATTCATTTAATTATACTCAGAGCATGACATTGACACATTCTATGAATTCTTATTTAAGCATGGTTTTGACTTCTTTTCATTGATTATTTCAATGATGATTATGATTATGTTTACACTAATTCCATACTTCCTCATTATTACTATGTATATTTATTATTCACTTAGTGGACTGCGAAGTTCATGTGTTTCTCCTGCATTGATCCTGCAGGTAATCAGAATAATGAAGGATGAGCTCAAGCGATGTTTGTGATGATGATGTGCACATTGGACGGTGATATTATCTTCATTTCATTTTAGCTATTATGATATAAATATTTCCTTACTATAAGCTTTCGCGTTAGCATTTTTATTATTAGTGATATTATGATTCATATTAGGCATTCTAGTGGACTTTCATATTTATTAATATATTTAGTAATATTTCTATTGAATATTTCACTTACATGGTATACTAATTAAAGAACCAATTAAAATTAATATTTTAGTCAGATAATTAATAGCGCTCCTCAAATTGGATTTTAATGGGGGCATTAGACTCGTTCTCTTTTTATATCCTGCGTGTTTGAATTACCAAGACTTGTTTGGAAAAATGGGATTTCACCATGTGATTATTAAATTTGATGTGCTACCCAATTTTTCTAAAAGCTTAAGCCGTTAGCACTATAAGAAAAAGTCGTATTTCCGACGGTCCATTTTCGACGGCCCGAAATCCGTCTAAAATATCGACATTTTTTCGGTGGATCTTCCAAACCGTCGATATTTTCGTCGGATAATTTTCGACGGTTTTAGTCGTCTAAACTTTCGACGGTGATAAATTCGTCGAAAGATTCCGTCGAAAATATTTATACTTTGACGGTTATGACCGTCGATAATTTCGGCAGTTTATCTAACCGTCGAAACTTCCAGCGGTCTGAACCGTCGAAAAATTTCAACACTGATTGCATATAATTATTGAACTTATCGACGGTTTTGACCGTCGAAATTTACGATGTTCAAAGCAACCGTCGATATTTCGGCGGTCATAACCGTCGATAGTATTTAAATAAAATATTCTACCTTAATTTTTTTCGACGGCCTCAACCGTCGAAAATGGAAATTTATACTTTACACAAACTATGGATCTGTCGATGTTTTTTGAAAATTTATCATTATGGAATCGACGGCTAAAACCGTCGATATTTCGACGGTTTAAAGAACCGTCAAAACTATCGACGGCTAAAATCGTCGATATTTCGACGGTTTGAATACCGTCGAAACTATCGACGGTTTTTCCAGCGGATTCGAGCCGTCGAAACATGAATTAATATAATATTATATTTACCTATGTTGCGGCGGTTTCGACCGTCGAAAAGTGGTTATATAAAAACCCGACCGCACTCTTACTTTGAACGTTTTGAACGTCCGTCCGCCGCCGCGCGTTTCGTCCGCCGTTCATCCGGTCGTCGACCACCTCCCGCCCGAAGCTTCCGCCGCCGACCATCTCCGGCGCAGGTAGGTCCGATCCCCGCCCTCCTTTGATATATAATTTTTCTTTCCTTCGACAATCTCCGTGCGGCGGCCAGATCCGGCCGCCATTCGCGCGCGGCGGCCAAATCCGGCCGCCCTCCGCGCGCGGCGGCCAGATCGGCCGCCCTCCGGGCGCGGCGGCCAGATCCAGCCGCCCTCCGCGCACGGCGGCTAGATCCGGCCGCCCTCCGTGCGGCGGCCAGATCCGGCCGCCCTCAGCACGCGGCGGCCAGATCCGGCCGCCCTTGCGCTGTAAGGCTAACATGTCGCCACGAAAG
The DNA here is from genome assembly GCA_030549335.1 of Pontederia crassipes. Taxonomy (NCBI): domain Eukaryota; kingdom Viridiplantae; phylum Streptophyta; class Magnoliopsida; order Commelinales; family Pontederiaceae; genus Pontederia; species Pontederia crassipes. The sequence goes on along the minus strand of CM060189.1, from coordinate 51,349,071 downwards.
CTTCCATTTTAGAATTATAGTTGAGAAACCTTTAATCCCCTCCTCCCACTTCCTCTTCATCCGTTTCAATTCTGACTTCTGAGTCACTTAATTGTTAATCGATGTTGGTTTGCCTATAATCAACATCTATCATAGTTAGCACTGAGTCAGCTGGTCATTGCACCTACCAATAGCAGTACATCATATATATTGCACAGAATCTGAACCAGGGCCCAAACAGACTCAGCACTGAGTCAGCAAGCCATTACATCTAACTGTATTGGTGGTGACACAAAAGATGCTACTCTATGGACAGATTTAAGCTTTCTTTTGGTCTTCTAACACCTTAAATTACTCTGTCCAATCAGTCATCTTTAGTTACACTCCATGTTTCTTTGGTAAGAAGTTCTTGGGCAGGGAATTATTTTCACAATTCCAAGTACTCATCTTCCATCCAGAATTCAATGAACAGAACCTTTTGCTGAGTGACAAGATGGGGCACCACCTTATCAAACAAACGTTTATGCAATAAAAAAAAGATACGTATTTAGAAAGGATGATGAAACATTCAGTTGGAATATTTTTTTTCTCCTTTTGTTTGATGGAAAACGATCATGAGCAAAAAGGGCCAAAACTGATCTCACTTAACCAAAAAAGAAAAGTTTGAGCCTATCCAACTTTTACTCAATTCTTTTCTTCATTTGGGAAAATTCAAACGTTCAAAGCAATGCCCTAGTGTGAGCTCGTCCCTAGTGTCAACGCTCCCTTGTGCGAGCTTGCACGCCGATGAGGAAGAAAAAGGACAATTATGTTATATATACTTATTATATGCTATCTCTATACCTAGCAGTATGATTAGAAAACATTAGCTAAACAATCTGTTCTTCCTCAGTTGTTTCATATTCATTTTTCTTTCCTTATACAATTTTGTATGACTGAAATTTTTTATGATTTGCAAATAATACAGTCATTATGTCATACTTGAACGATCGTCGATGGATGTACAAAAGAAATAATCATGGTCGTAGAGGCTTGACACAAGAATTTATAGATGGCGTTGACTATTATGTTACTGTGGCTTGTCAATCTTTACAATTTCAACGGGAGGGAACAATTAGGTGTCCTTGTTTGAAATGTGCTAGCACAAAGTTACAGACGATAGAGACTGTCAAAGTTCACTTATATAGAAAGGGTTTCAAATTCAATTATTGGGAATGAGATGATTTAGGCGAAGGAGCGCCTTCGACAAGCGTCCCAAATGAAGGTCTTCATTTTGTGGATCCTGAACCAACATTTGCTTCGCAATATGAACAGTCTGTTTATGACGCAGCTGTAGTATGGCAATATTAGATTTGAGCAGAATGAAGAGGCACCAAATTCAGAAGCAAGAGATTTTTATGTCTTACTAAACGCATCGAGCCAACCCTTATGACCTGGGTGTGAAAGTCATTCGGAACTATCACTTGCTGTTAGATTGTTGAATCTGAAAGCCGACCACAATATTTCAAAAGCATGTTTTGATGCATTTCTAGATATTTTAAAAGAGGTCACACCAACTAGGGCTCGTATTCCTGAAAATTTTTATAGGACAAAAAGATTGGTCAGTAAACTTGGTCTTGGCTCAACTAAAATAGATTGTTATCGTGATGGTTGTATGTTATATTACGACGAGGACATCAATCTAAATGAATGCAAGTTTTATGGGGCCGAACGATATAGAGTGACTAACAAGTCTCAAGTCGCTGTGAAAAGCATGCATTATTTGCCTCTTATTCCAAGATTTAAAAGACTATACTCGTCTATAGGGTCAGCGTCGCAGATGAAGTGGCATGCACAGCATAATACTTCTGAAGGTGTCATGCTTCACCCATCGGATGGTGAAGCGTGGAAACATTTTGATCGTAAGCATCCTGATTTTTCTAGGGACCAAAGGAACATAAGGCTCGGATTATGCGCAGATAGTTTTACACCATATGGTCAAACTTCAGTTCCTTATTCATGTTGGCCGGTAACAATAACACCTTATAATTTGCCATCTGGGATTTGTATGTCCGCACCTTATATGTTTTTGACGGAATAGAGTTTAGGGTTGTGGAATAGGGTTGTGGAAGACATGCCTCTGGTCAGACGCTCGGGAGCTCAATTACGTCACATTGTCAATGCTTTATGCAGAATTGTCGACGACCCAAATGTCACATACAATGAGTATGGTGTTTGTCATAATTGGACCAAACGAAGTATATTCTGGGATTTACCTTATTGGTCTGATTATTTGATACGTCATAACTTGGACGTCGTGCACATTGAGAGAAATGTGTTTGAAAATATATTCAACACCGTAATGGGCATTAAGGGTAAAACAAAGGACAGTCTCAAGGCGAGACTAGATTTGAAGGAGTACTGTCGACGGCCAGAGTTGCACTTAGTGACTTTACCTAACGGAAGATTATCTAAACCAAAAGCAAGTTATGTTCTCACTAAGGAGCAGAAGACCCAAGTGTGTCGCTGGATCCAAGAGCTGAGAATGCCGGATGGTTATGCATCAAATCTGACCCGATGTGTGGACATGAATAACTTGCGTTTGTTTGGCATGAAAAGTCACGACTGTCACATATTCATAGAAACTTTGCTTCCGACTGCTTTTTCTTCACTCCCGGATAAGATTTGGAAGTCGATAACGGAGTTGAGTCAATTTTTCAAAGAATAGTGTTCTACAACATTAACGATGGAAAATATGATCCAATTGGAACGTAATATTCTGATAACATTATGTAAGTTGGAACGAATATTTCCACCGGGATTCTTTGATTCCATGGAGCACTTACCTATTCATCTGCCATATGAGGCAAGGGTAGGTGGACCAGTACAATATAGGTGGATGTATCCTTTTGAAAAATATCTCAATCGAATAAAAAGGACGATTAAGAACAAAGCACGTGTCGAAGGATCCATTTGTGAAGCGTATATGATTCAGGAGATTTCATACTTCTGTTCTTACTACTTCGAGTCCCATGTTAAGTGTGCGAGGACCAGAGTCCGTCAAAATGATGAAGTTCCAGAAGAACAGTCTGACGTGGCATCTTTGTCGCTCTTCAATTAGTTAGGACGATATTTTGGGAAGCCAAGGAGTATATGGCTCAGTGATGCAGAATTCAAGTCTGCCACGAATCATGTCCTTCTAAACACGCCGGAGGTGCAAAGCTACATTAAGTAAGTTTAATATCCATGCGTTCTTTTGTTTAACGTCTTCCCAAACACCATTTTGATTTAGCAATCACTTCGTATGTAGTGCTTTCTTGCAATACTACATTGTTCCTGAAGAACATGTACAAGATAGAATCGAGAATGATTTCACACCGTGGTTTAAGGAACAGGTAATTATTAAAATATTTGAAGTAATTTGATGTCTTCACCGTCTACTATACTCATTTATTTTCATATTAGGTTCTCAATATCGGCACGGCGTCTGGTCTCCATAATTTGGCATGGGGATCGGCTCGAGAGGTGAAAAGTTGGCCGGTGTATTTTGTGAATGGTTATAAGTTTCACACTGAAACTTGATCGATCGGGAAGAAAACCGTGAACAGTGGAGTATGTGTCGTGGGATCCACGGACGGAGAAAATGAGCGTGACTACTACGGTGTTCTCAAAGACATTATTCAGCTGCAATATACTGGAGGTAATAAAGTCACATTATTTGAGTGTAATTGGTTTGATCCAAAGGAAAGGAGAGGGATGCGAGTTCACAAAGATTTCAAAATAGTTGAAATACGTCACAATAGGTGTTATGATCGTTTTGATCCTTTCATTATTCCGTCTTCTATAAGACATGTATATTATGTGCCATATCCGGAGAAGACCAGGGACAAATCACAATGGTGTGTTGTAATAAAGACGAAGGCAAGAAACAGGATAGAAGTGAATGGTGCATTGTAATGTGCCTTTCAAGATGACTCGCAGACGTCTGTGGCCCCTATTGTCAACACCGAATTAGTCGGCGATCTACATGATTCGGAACACATATTTGAAGACTTCGATAACGTCGACATACAAAATGATGAGCCAGATTCGGACGAAGATGAATTTGAAACTACGACGACTTCTGATGATGATGATGATGACGGGTACCAGTCATGTGGAAATTCAGATGATGAGTAAAGGTGTCTTTACTTGTCGTCACGAATTATCATTTTTTTTACCTTACAATTAGGATATTTTATTACGAATGTTGTCATCTTATGGATTGTTCATTTATGATTCATATTCATTTTGTTTGAGGCAATAGTTTGTTTGAGGCGTTAGAGATGCATGTGGACAAACAATCGGATCAACAGATGCCTGACGCGGACGATGCATTCTTATATTCGCTACCATCTCGTGAGTGTTTGAAATAATGATCAGAATAAGTCATTCGCAAAAGATTATTCGAATTAATTTGTTTATTTTTTATAAGCGCCTCCGGATATTAGGAATTGGTTCTCGAGTTATACGTACAATTCCGTTCCTCAAGATGCAACACAAGACGTAGTCGAACATAGTCAGGTCGAGACGTTGTGACATTTGAATTTTTTGTCAATTGTGAATTTGACTTGTAATAAATTTTGTACTATGCAGATGTATCGATTTGTTAAAAGTAAAAACAAAGGAAAGGAGCCGGTCGTCCCTAGAGCTCTCAGTACTCTGTGTGCTCCTATATCAGTAACGGGCATTCGCATAACAGAGCGTTCTTCTCCTCCGTCAGCTCCTCGATCAGCCACGGGCATTCGCATAATAGAATGTTCTTCTCTGCCGGGTCCTTCCTCTCACGCTGATATTGCGGACTTGGATACACAATTGCCACAACAACCCGTCAGAGCTCATTGTTCCGTGGAAGACTCGGACCAAGCTTCGTCAAATCGTGTTTACAAAGCATACGTGCAGCCAGATGGGAATTTAGGGTAAGTGTTATTTTATGTATATCGAATCCTTATTCATGCTTTGATTCAGCCATGACATTTTATAATTCTGTGTCATTCAAGATTTGTACCATCGAAACCAGCGGCTACAGCAGTTACTAAAGTATTGCGACATAGGTATACTAAAGCGTGACTTACATGGAGGGAAGTTCCTTATGCCACGAGACAGATGTTATTTAATGAATTTCAGGTATCATTAGAAGCCAACATCATCATTAATATTTTTCTTCGTCATGCACATTAATTATTTTTAAACACTTACAGGCTGATGTGTGGTGGGAGCCCGAGCATACGGAAAAAATGTGGAAGGCTTTTAACTCTCGGTGCTCAAAGAGATTGTCCGCGATGCTTTCTGAAGCTCGAGCTGACGGAGAACGGCCCAATTGGATCCCCGAGGCCGTTTGGATCGATTTGCTAGGAAAGTGGTCCACCGAGGAGTACAAAGTGAAATGCGAAAAAGTAAAAACCAGTCGAGAGTCCGACCAGGGAGCGTGCTTGCATTCGGGCGGATGTCTATCCACGAGCACGATTGCTAAGAAAATGGTAAGGTCTTTCTCCGAACTCAGGATGAAATATTATACTTTAAGAAAATGGTAAGTAATTTGCAAATTTTAAAATATTATATCATTGCTGGAGAAAGAGACGGGTAGACCACCGACTCAGGACGAAATATTTCTCCGAATCCATCAGAAGAAGAACAAAGAATGGGTCTCGAATTATGCCCGGGAGACATATGTATGTAAATTTTTGTGCCTTTACTTTTTCCAAATTGCAAGTTAATAATTAATTAACAAAACTTTGAAGTCGATCACCTATTCGTCGTTTGTAGTTAATTATTTTCTTTATATTTTAGGAGTCTTATAAAACAAAAGAAGTTGATCATATTACGCAAGCCACGCAGGAGGGGACCACACCGTTGACCCCAAGACAACTTTGGACGGACCACGTCGGCGTGAAGAAGGGTCGCATTTACGGACTTGGATCTTCTGTGAGTGACACATATATTGGATATGGTCGACGAAGTACTTCAGGTTCATCTCCTTCTACTATGCAAGAAATTGTGGATCAGGTGACCATCAAGATTAGGGAAGAGGTCAGACAGAAATTCGAAGAACGTGAACGTCGTAACAGGCTTGAAATGAAGAAAATGATGCGTGCCTTCATGCGTGGCGAATTGAATGACGACGACGCCGAGGTAGATTCATATATAATACATAATTATTTTTGGAATTTGCTTTAATATGATGCATCATTGTACTCATTAGATTCATATGCACTTTGACACTAACTTAGATTTTACTCTTCATCCCTTTCAGTTAGATCTGTAGACTTTCAAAGTTTTCACCGGAAATGGAGTGCAGACAGCTGGATCGTGTAAATGTCAGTACTTAGTATAAACTTCAACATACATTAATGATCACCGCATGAAATCATAGGAAAAAAACTTAGCAACCTTATTTTAATGATAACTTTGGCATTTTGCATTTTAATGATAATGATGATTAAAAATCATATGCCTCTTTCTATTATTTTGGATGATTATGCTCGATTTTGCTTCAATTTTGAGATTCGGCGTTAGCTTGATAGTTTATGCATCTTCTATTGAATTTATCAAATTATATTGATGTTAAATTCAAATTATGTTTTTATATTTTAGACTTTAGATTCAATTAGATTGTGATTACGCGTCTTCAAAACTGAATTCATTTTTTTTTTTTTTTTGCATTTTATATGTTATAACTTTTACTCTAATTCAATTTTGTGCAGTGATGTTTTGCGACGAAGATGATATGCGAATTGAACTTCAGCTCTTCGTCGTGACGAAGACGTTATGCCGTTCAATTTGTGAATTCATGTGATGTTAAATTTGTTTGTTATTTGAATTATGTGAATTAAGCACGCCGTTCCATTATCTCGTTCCATTATGGATTACGTTATTGAATCTGTGAATTATGGATCACATTATGGATTACGTTTCATGTTTGGATACCCTTATGCCGAATTGAACTATCTGTGATGTGATATAATTGAATCTGTGATGTGATGTGCTTTATATGTGAATTACGTTATGCTTTATAATTGAACTATCAAATGTGTTGTATTATCTGGGAATTATCTGTGAATTCACTATTTTTTAATTTTTTTTATGTTTCTGACGGTCCTGACCGTCGGAAACAGCTGAAATATTGCAATTTTCAACGGATTTTTTCGATACGTACCGACGGTTCGGTACACAATTATCGACGGTCGTAGCCCACGAGTAAAAGCCATCGATATAAGATTGTCGATGGTTTTAACCGTCGATAATATATCGACGGTTCAAGCCGTCGATATATATCGACGGTTAAAACCGTCGATAGTTTCCACGGTTCAAGCTGCCGATAGATATCGACGGCACGAACCGCCGATACTATCGACGGTTTAAGCCGCCGATAAATATCGACGGCTTGAACCGTCAATACTATTGTCAGTTCAAACCGTCGATATATATCGGTGGTACTGACCGTCGATAATATTGACGGTTCGCACCGTCGATATTTAACGTTCGACTGCCGCGTCCGCCAGCTAGACCGTCTGTAATACCGACGGTTCAGAAGAAACCGTCGCAAAATATTTGCGATGCCCCTTTTTCACACGATCATTGTCCGTCGAAAGAACCGTCGGAAATCGTGATTTTCGACGGTTCACGGTTAGGACCGTCGGTAAAAGACAGTTTTCTTGTAGGGTAGGAAGAACAACATCCAGTGACTCCATTTAAATGTTCAGACAATCGAAATAAATGATCGGACGTTTGAACGTCAATGGAGAGAACTTTAGCAGATCCGGCGTCTTAATGTTTGGACATAAACTGACTACTGTATCATAAGTATTCAATTTAATATACATATCATCTATATATATATTTCAATTTAAATTATATATATAGATAGATTCTGACTTATAGAGTATGTATCAAAAGGGTTGATTCGATAACAATCTATTTGTCACCTACTAACAAAAAAATGTGTACGCAATTGTCATGCATCAAACACCGAAAAGGAAAGGTCATTGTTCCCGGCGTGGAAAAGCGGCCAACTATTTCTTCACTTATATTGAACTGAATTAATTATTATTATTATTATTATTATTATTATTATTATTATTATTATTATTAGATAATAATGTATTTCGTACATCATATTTAGACCATTAAAACATGACAATCGTCATATATTATGTACGTCATCGATCCAATTATGCAACCTCCGTGGGGTGTTCCTTAAAAATCGATCATTATTAATAGATTAAAAATTGGCGATACGATTGTAAATTTAAGAGCCCAGAAAAACATATGCATAACCTTTTTTAATTTTTTTTTATGCAGAATGCCTCCTTTCATACTTACTGAAAAAAAATGGCAATTAAATTATTCGGAACGAAGTAGAATTAATCCAAAATTGGAGTCGTTTTGCTTGTGAGAAAAGCATACATGATGATGGCTGCACAGTCATTTAATATAAGCACAAGGCAGCCTCAATGTTAAGTCGTTGACCACGTGTGTGTATATATCATGTGTATATATATATATAATGTATATATATATATATAATTTTTTAATAACATAATTACTTTATTTCATTTTGGTAGGTTTCACATATCTATTTCTTTTCTTTTGTCTTCTTCCCCTCTCTCTCCCAAAGCTTCTGGAATCACACAGTGACCATTGGCTCAGAAAATTTCTGACGGCACCAACCAATGAGTTTTCTTTTTCAGTATTTACTATTTATGACTGAAAAATATCAGTTCAAGTCAAAGTTGCTGAGCCTTTACTCCGTTGCACTTGTTGGAAAATATAGCACCCAATCCTATATAAAATAGATAAGAATGATTTCCTTGATTTTATATATAGAAAACTAGTACGGTGACACGCGCCAAGAATATAAAATTAAACGAATATTTTGGTTATAAAATAAAATATTATTTAACATATTTAATTATAATTATAAATTATAAATATTCTCCCTTGAAACCTATATAAGTAAACATATCACAATAAACTAAATTTACTTAAAATTATTTTTTTTAAAAAATATGTTACACTTTGTTTTATTTTCTAATTATCCTTTACTCTCTCTTGGCCCCTTACTTTTATTATATTTTAACATTTTTTACTTTAATATATTTATTTTATTAATGATAATTTACATATGACTTTTTATAGGGACGTGATATGTGATTTCCCCTTTTAGACTATAATCTTTTGATATAATATAGATATAATAGCAATTGATATCCACTTTTATTTTTTAGTAGTATCATATCTTATAATTAAGTAAATATCAATTATTTTGTTTTCCAAAAGATGTATTTCTATTTTATTTATTTCATTTTCTATTTGACAACACAAAAATGTCACATTGGACATCTTTTACCTCTCATAATATGGATATATATTTTTATATAAAATAATTAGAGAAGCCTTTAATTTATTTGGTTATAATAATTTATTTATTTTATTATTTGTATCATATATAATCTAACTTAAAAATTATTCATTGTCATGATCATATTGCATAGTCCTTTTTAAAGAGGGACGTCATGTCTTCTATGTTTCTATTCATTTGAATTTTATTTTATTTCTTTTCATTTAAAGACTTTAAATTTGATTCATAAATTCTTGATATGATCAATAAGAAGAAAGAAGACATTGTGTCCCTTATTTAAATGAGGGACACACCCATTAAGTTTTTTTTAATATATCTAAAAGTGTATATTCCATAAAATTTATTTCAATAAACATAGTTAATAATATATAAAATTTGTTGAATATTATTATTTAAGTATCGGTGAAAATTTTTTACACTTATTATAAATTGACTCCATGCCAATCCTCATATTAGATATACATGTGGACTAAAATGATATCTCAATTTTATAATATCTCAATTTTATTATTTGATAATTTTTACATGTGGACTAAAATGATATATGAGACAAAGATATTTCTTTTTTCTCTCAAAGAGATGCAGTTGCAAATCATAACATTGCACATTTTTTATCCTCATATTTTACATATTGATATTGAATATAAAATATATTTATTATATTTATATATATATATTGGTTATTATAGTTAAGATATTCTTAATATATATTAATCAAATAAATTATTTTATTTATTCTTATCTATCATAACTAACATATTTTACAATTTTTTATGTAAAACATAATTTTAATGATACATAGCCTAATCAAAGAATGCTAGATGACATCTATATTTCCTTTTGTATAGATATATAAATATGTATATAACTAGATTATATATGTGTTAACTTCTAAAAAAATATTAGAATTAAATGATGTGATGTTCATTGATATTATTAATTTTACTACACCTTTATTTTTATAAATGTTAATAATTATGATGAGTATCATAATATTATAGTTAAAATGTTGATGATTCTTTTATTAATTATCAATATAAATATTATCCTTTTAATCTTTTGTTATATATAACTATAGTATCTAATATTTTTATTTGATAGAGAGAAATATATAAATATATACATCTATATGTGAAACATTTTCTTAAAATGTACAAACCTAGAGTCAAGGATTCATTCGTTCTTTTCTATATCAAAAAGGATGTCGAGTATGATATTGAATTTGGAAGTGCCCTCTATTTATAGCTACAATATTCAATTTAAAAATATAAATAAAAATTATATATTTTCATAACTAACTTTTAAATATCATGATGATATTATAGTAAAGTAACAATTATTTGATAACAAAAATTTGAAGTTATTATAATATAAACTATACCAACAAATATTGTTACCATATCTATCATCAATATAGTTTATTTTATATTGTTATCTCTCATAAGAATATAATTTAATTTTTATTAAAAATAATTTAAATGATACATGGTTTCATGAAAATTTGGCATGTGACACTTTCAACCTCTGTTTATATGCATACATACATATACACACATATATATATATAGGTTGCTGCATTATTTTATATACTTACAATAGTTAATTATTAAAGGAAAAAAGTACATAGAGTGCGAGAAGAATCGTTAAATTGTAAGTATAATTTAGATCTAGAGGTAACAAAAAATTTAATTTAGAAATAATATAATAAGTATCGAATAATTTAATGTCACTAGCAATTAACACAATGATTAGAAAATAAGGTATGATATAGTGATATATTTCTTAAGTCAGAAATTTAAAATATTTGAGTTGGACTTTTATTGGTGAAAAACACACTCAATTTTTTTTTTACTTTATATATATGGATTTAATGTGGTGAGAGCACCCTACTACCAAGTTTTTCGGCTGTTGGATTGAGACACAAAGGTGGATTGAGGCGCGAGCAATCTAGCGAGTTTATTTTTCTTGATCTGATTTTATTTTTGCCGATTCAGCGCTCTCCATCGTCCACCCATGCAGAGCTTGCGAAATGGCTCTTTTCCCTAGCAAACAACTCGTCGATTATAGATCATGCTCTTTGCGAAACGCCATTATGCTCGCCGAGGACGCGCGAAGACGTCATCGTGGAGTTGAAGATATGACAATATGTGTAGATCGAAGGTTGTAGATCATGTGTAGATCGTCTGCTCGTGAAGAAGCTGATGCGACGTCGTTGGTGCTGCTCGCGAAGACGTTGGTTCTGTTGTTCAAAGATGCTATTGTTGCCACTTCTGCTTGTGAGACGACTACTTTGTATGCAGTCCATTCATTGTCAATTATGCTCACAAGCTATTCGTTGTCATCAATGCTCGCGAGTTGTTCATCATCGTTGATGCTCACGAACTATTCATCTTCACCGGTGCGAACTAGTATACTGACGATGGAGATAGGATAGCAATGAACTAAGTAATGATGAACGGAAGATGAAGATCGGGTAGGGATGAATTGGAGATGGACCGAGTACACCTCAATCCACCATTGTGCAACAATCCAACGTTGAAATTTTTGGTAGTATGATGCTTTCAACCTAATTTGGGAGCATCCCATCAAATCTTATATATATACAACCAACTATAGCTGGCACAAATGGATAGCGGACCGAAAAAAAATCTTATATATATATATATATACATTGTACAAACACAATATCTTTCTAATTATTGAAAACATACATTAACAAGTAAAAATGGTGGAGCCCACAAGCTATTGGTGGGTCGCTTTATTAGTCTTTTCCTTGAGCCGCCACTGTTAATAAATCGTAAGCAAATTTGATTTGTCAAACTTTACTCCTGTCGTTAGCTGACTTTATTTCATGCACGGAGTGACCAATTTCATTAAAGAGTACAATTTTGGACTCAGAATTAGTTAAACGTCAATAATTGTGAACACTGAGACCTCGAGTGGGTACTTAAAAAATAATCCGTGAATTAATTGTAAAAAAACATCTAACATGCTCAACGTGTCATAATACATACAAATGAAATGAACACTACATAAGAGTGGCAATATCGAACCTTGCTTCACTAGAACAATCTCATAGGCCTGAAGGGGGAGAGAGAGAAAGAGAGAGAGAGAGAGAGAGAGAGTAGAGATGGCAGAGGGAGGGGAGTTGGCCGGGAACAACAAGCAGATAGTTTTCAGGGACTACGTGACCGGGACTCCGACGGAGGAGGACTTCGTCCTCCGGTCCTCCGGCGCCGTGCCGTCGAAGGTGCCGGAGGGATCGGCGGGGGTGGTGCTGTTCAAGAACCTCTACCTCTCCTGCGACCCTTTCATGCGAGGCCGCATGTCCATGCCCGACCCCAAGAAGGGCTCCTACGTCTCCCGCTTCACCCCTGGCTCGGTGAGATTTCACCGCTTGCCGTGCGTGATTTCTCTGTGTTTCTTCTTCAATTCTTCTTCTTCTTCCTCCTCCTCTTTTAATTTTAAGGTTGCCTGCCTCTGCATAGTTTTGAGCTCTTTTTTTTTTCTTTTTTAACTTTTTGTTTTGGCATGGAAAGATGGAAAGTGAAACTACATATCTTGCAGTAGAACACAATTTCGAGTTCCACTTGTGAATTCAGAAAATTTGTACCTTGAGCGATCCAGGTACATGAGAATCAACTTTACTATTGAGAATGATGGAGCAAACAATATGCATAACTGAGAAAGGAAATAAACAGGGAGAAATATCTATCTCAGTAGTTCTTGATATATTCAAAAGTCCTCATTTTGTGTTAAATAATAAATATCTCAGTAGTAGGTGAGTAACACTAATTGGTTGTGCAGAAACAAATGGTCAAACACCTAGACCTTTTTTGTGCTAAATTAGATATGTTAGTCATCTTTTTTAAAAGTTTAAATTCTGAATATTTTTTGCATATTTATGAAAGTATAAGCTTATTTTTTGTTATATTTTCTGTGATTAGTGCAAAATTACAATTGCTATTATATCTTTAGCGTAGAAATTGTTAAATCTTCAGGGAATGCTTGGTTGACAAGTTTACTATTCCTGTGATAAGGATTCGTCAGCAACCGAACTACCTATAATTATGATGTCAATTATTATCTATCCAGTTCTAGAGTGTGCATTTATTAGAAATTAATTGTAAATTTTCTTGTTTGTGCTCATTTGGGTAAATAATAAATCTTCTTATTTATTTATTTTTTTTACTTTAATGTTTCATGTGTTAACATGCCAACATGGAATTTTTGCAGGTTATTGTTGGATATGGCGTGTCCAAAGTTGTGGATTCCAGTCATCCGGACTTCAAGTCTGGAGATTTGGTGTGGGGGCCAACTCCGTGGGAAGAATTCAGCCTGGCAACAGATCCCAAAGGCTTAATCAAGATCAAGCACACCGATGTTCCTCTATCTTATTATCTTGGCATTCTAGGTTTGAAAAAAAAAAATCTTCTTAGCCTGTTTATACAAGAACTCCTTTTATACATATAGAAATTTCACTTTGATTAGGGTGAGAGTAATTACAATTAGAAAGCACATGAGTTTTTAATTAGGATTCAGTACGTTATTACTTATCTAAGATAACACTCTTATTATAATGATCTAAAACTTTTAGGATTCCTGATAGCATTTTCTTAATCAAGAGGAAATGCATGTTCTCTTATGCAATTTGATAAGTGGAATGCTGTCTGTTCTATGGTCAATATTACCCTGAATTGTGATGATTATATAGCACTGTCTTCACAAAGAGTGAATGCATTGTGTTCATTGTTTTCTTTCATGCACACACTTTCAGGAATGCCGGGACTCACCGCATACGTGGGGTTCCATGAATATTGTTCTCCCAAGAAAGGGGAGACAGTGTTCATCTCCGCAGCATCTGGTGCAGTTGGTCAGCTGGTTGGCCAGTTCGCTAAATTGATGGGTTGCTATGTCGTAGGAAGTGCTGGCTCAAAAGAGAAGGTATCAGAATCCCCCATGCTGCACAGAATTTATCATCACTCACACACTTTGAAGTCGACCTCCTTTGCACATTTCTGATTATCTTCCTTTTTGTCAGGTCGATCTCTTGATCAATCGTTTTGGATTTGACAATGCATTCAACTACAAGGAGGAAGACATTGATGCTGCACTGAAAAGGTACACAGGAGCTCTCATGTTCTTCTACAATTTCAGAATCATATCATATCTCTGCACGTATTAAACCAGCTGCTGCGATTGACCAGGTGTTTCCCTGAGGGAATTGACATCTACTATGAGAATGTTGGTGGCAGAATGCTGGATGCAGTTCTACTGAACATGAAAACCTTCGGCCGGATCGCCGTCTGCGGGCTGATATCGCAGTACAATCTCGACCAGCGAGAAGGGTTATATAACATAGATCTGATCCTCATGAAGCGTCTCCGGATGCAGGGATTCATCGAGCCGGATCACAAGCACTTGTACCCTGAGTTCTTGGAGAAGGTTGTGGGGCACATCAGGGAGGGGAAGCTGATTTATGTGGAAGATGTTGCTGAAGGCCTTGAGAAGGCTCCCTCTGCACTAATTGGCCTCTTTAGGGGTCAGAACGTTGGCAAGCAGGTTGTTCGTATTGCGAGCGATTGATTCATTCAGCATGTTACCATCCTTTTTTTGTTCCCCTGTCTGGAACTTAAGTGATGTGGCATATATATGTATTGCTATGATCATGATCAATAAATTTTGGAGATGTTTTATCATTAGAATTTCCACTTGTCATTAGCTGTTGTTGCGAAGATTAACATTTGGCAATGTTAAAAAGACTGCCGGAAATTACTTTTTGGGACGTTTATTTAAACGTAATTGGAGACTGTTAAGTGATATCTAATTTTTGTTCTCCTGCAAGCTGATGAAGTTTGGATGATTGTAATTAAGGAAATTTGAGAATGCTGAGATGTTATTGTATCTCTTCTTCACCACATGAATTTGAAGAAGGGTAGCCTTAGTTAGGGTAATATAATTGGATACAATTATGTTTGTTTCGAGAAAAATTCTGCTTGGTATGCACAGAAGAATCTATGCATTCAACCCTCCCTTGGTCATATCTCTATCATCTTAATCGTACTTTAGTTATACGGATGTATTTGGATGTAAGAACTCAAGTTTTTTTAGGTTTGATGTTTGAATGAAAAATATAATGATGAGAATTTAAAAATTTAATTTGATAAATAAGTTTTAGTGAATGTTTGGATAAAAAGTAAGAACTAAAAATATAATTTCTTATTTTATGAGATATGAAATTATAGTAAATAAAAATATTATGTATTTATTTAAAATAATAATTACTATAATATAAAAATATATGTAATTATTAATTTAAAATTTAGAAAAAAAAGTTGTGTCATACTATATTAATATTAATTTGATTAAATTTTTTATATGTCATTAATATTATAATTTACATAAAAATATAATTTATTATTTTATGAGGTATAAAATGATAGTAAATAAATATTTATTATTTCATGAATAGTATTTCAAATTAACTTCAATTTTTTTATTATTAGTGAAATGTTGCTCACCTAACATACATTCTCTCTCTCATTTTATTTTCTCTCTCAACCATTAATAATATTGCCCACCACACAAAGATAGAAAAGAAAAAAAATAAGAAAGCTGGTTCAGGTGCACCAACGAGGACTTGCAAGGTGAGGAAAGGGAATTTTTTGGAGAACTTAGGGGCCGTTTGGGTAATGGAACCGGATGGAACCAGCCCCCTGGTTCCACCCGGTTCTCCAAACGCGACTGGAACGACGACCTTGGAACCAGGCGCGCATGTGACTTGGTTCCAAGCTCGTGGTTCCACCGTGTGTCGTGCAAACAAAATGAAAGAACCAGCCCCATACAAGTAATTTTTTTCCCCGCACTACCCCGCTCGATGCCCTAACTTTCGCCTTTGCTCCGCCGTCGAGACAACTTCCATCCGCAGCGAAGGACGATTCGTGCCCGGGCCTCCTGCTTTTCTTTCTCTTCCGTTGACAACCTATGCCGAAGGGATTGTGTAGGCGTGAACTCTGATCTTGCTGCCCAACCTGCCAGGCGATCACCGGCGAAGGACTTCGACGTTCTGCCACTAGATCCGACCTCGATGTCGTGGCCGTCTCGAATCTCTTTGCGCGGTATGTGAAATACAACCTCTCTCTTTGCCCTTTTACTCGATTTCCCCTCTGACGCATCAATGTTCTTTCAACTTGCTAGTATCTTCCCTCTCGCCGGACCGATTCCACCGAAGACTCCAACCTGCATCTCGGCCACCCACCGAGGACAACAAGTACATTAATCTAATGCAATGTTCCTCTTATAGCTTGCCGATTAGGGTTTAAGTGTCCCTTTTTTTATTCGATAAGTTTTATTATCTTCATGCAACCAATTAGGGATTACAAAGTGTGTGACCGTAAATTGCCAATGGAATCACAACGATTACTGTCTCTGTGTCAACTTTCTTTCTATGCCTATTAGTTCTCTACCTCAGTGAGAGTTTCTTTTAATTATAGATCTAGAAATTTGCAATACGACATATGCCAAAGTTATCTTGCATCCGAAAATCATTTGTGATATTTTGATGAAAATTCATTCACCATTATTACATCTGGTCGTAGCCAATTGGGATTTGTTAGAGGGTGTAAATTGGTCTACTTCGTTGATAAATGTAAGCTCCAAGAATACGTGTTGTACTTGTCTGATCACAGGGAACATAACTGACTTGCCACGCGCCATGGATAAAGGCAAAGGCAAGGCAGTTGCGACATCCATTAGGGGAAGAATGAAGAGGTGCCAGGACCACTCACCCCGATCAGCACATGGAGCCCTGCCATGTCAACAACTCTCGTAGGTTTGATGATGCAAGAACATGTGGATGGTTATATGCAAGATGGGAAGTTCACAAATGAGTCATGGACGCGGATGAGAACGAATTTCAACAAGATGATGGGGAAGGAAATGGAACTTGTGCACTTGAAGAATCATTTGAAGGTCTTAAGGAGAAATTACAAACTCGTGCGAACATTGGTAAACAAGAGCGGATGAGGCTGGAATGGCGTGAATAGCGCACCTATGCCCCCGGACCCATCAATGTGGGATGAGGTGATTGCGATGAGTTCCTTCCGAAAAGGTTAAACCCTTATGATAAGCCTTAACAATGAAGTCTTCCACTAACAACATTACCTCGTCTTAACAGGCTAACAACGACTTCGCTAGGATTAAGGATAAGAAGTTCTCATACTATGACTCCTTCGACATCTTGTTCGCGAATACAATTGCCATTGGGAGGAGAGCATGTCATTCCCAAAATCCACTACAAGAAGGATCAGGCAGTTCCGACGACGTCATAGACATGACCAAGGAAGCTTATGTGACTCCAGAATAAGACAACATCCCACTGGATCAAGGATTACAAAATATCGAATTATCTGAAGGGAGTCAAAATCCACCCACGAATACCCCCACGTCCCAAACGCAACAAACTGTGTCCACCGGTAAGAGAACCCGTTCAGGGTCAACACCATCGAACACACGCTCGAAAAAAGGGAAGGGTGATGGCTACATGGAGGAGCTCGCGGATAGCGCTAGGGAGAGGTTACAAATAATTAAGAGTATTGCATATCGTAAAGAGAATAAACAACAATCTGAAATCGTGGATGTTTCGACCTACATGGGAAAGTTGCTATCACGTGTTCCTAATATTTCAGGTGAGACCAAACTTGCATGAGCAATGACGCTACTAAATTCATACAAGCAGTTTCTATTCGACCAGTGCGAAGATGACTCAGCCCTGCATGCATGGATAGCGAGGGCTACATCTGATTTCAACATGGTCAGCGGTCTCCCTAGAAACCCCACTGGGCCGAGTGCATATCCTCCTCTAGCCGGAGCTCCAAACCTTGGCGTCGGCGGCTTCTCTACTACACCCACCACATATCAGCCTTTTCAACCGATGGAATCATCTTTTGTTCAGCAATACCACAATATTTCTATGCCCGGAAGCAACTGTCCTCCTATGGCCACTCCATCTCGACCATTTGTTCCCCCGCGACCGCGGCCGAGGAGTCCACAGGTGGAAGATGTGCAGAACTACGATGCGAACTTCATGGGATAGTTGCCAGTCATGGGTCTTGTCGTATGTTATGTATGAAATTGTGTTACTTATGTTGGAACTTTGACTATTAAGTGTCACCTTGTCGTGGTTCTTGTGTTACTTAATGTCCCTTTGTTTCTTCTTTTATTAGGTTGAACTTGTGTTGCTGAGTTGTGTGAAACTGCCAATTTCCTATGTCATGAGTATTATATTTCAACGTCTACCTTGCCCCCATGCCTGCTTTTGCCTTCAACTCCTTTTTTCATATCTTAATGTTTTGTCTTACAGAATATGGATGATAGCGATGACGAGCTATTGTCACTGTTACTCGACAAAGAACTCGTCGACCAAGTGGTCGTCGATGCATTCTTGGAAGATGAAGCAATTGAAGAGCCACAACCGGATGGTATTCCAAAAAGGTTGTGTAGGACTCGGCCTTACAGCGGACATGAAGCGATTCATGAGATGTTGGCGGGGCATCCCACACGAGGCTACGAAAACTTCAAGGTGCACAATTCAATGTTCTTCAAGCTGGAGGAGATGTTGGTCAGTAAAGGACTCCTGACACACACGAGGTAGGTGAGTGTACGGGAGCAACTCGCCTTTTTCTTGACAGCAATAGGACATGCTAAAGGCAATAGAGCCTTGCAAGAGGAATATCAACACTCCGGCGAGACGATATCTCAGCATTTCAATAGAGTGTTAAAAGCCATATGTGCTCTAAGTGAGGAATTCATTCAATTGCCTAGTGAGAATGTCGATGCTCATCCCCGTGTGCGCAACCATAGACGATTTTACCCTTACTTTGCGGTCAGTATTGAATTAGTGTTTGTTCTTCTCGCATAATTCGTATTTTCAACCAATCTTCTTATTGTAGAATGCATTGGGTGCTATCGACGGAACACACATCCCGGCGCATATTAGGAAGGCCAAGCAAGTTCTTTTCGCAATCGGAAGGGCTTTCTATCGCAAAATATCATGGCTTCCATCTCATTCGACAACGCCTTCCTGTATGTCTGTACTGGATGGGAAGGTTCCGCGGGGGACATGAGGATCCTGAAATGGTGTGTGGAGGAAGGGGAATTCGTTGTACCACAAGGTAAAATGTTCGAAATTGTATCCATGCTTTCCTCTTCGTCATCGTCATTCCCATATTTCATATAATTTTTTTGGTTTTGTCGTAACTAATAAATATGCAAGAAAGTATTACCTCGTCGATTCAGGCTACGCAAACACCGATAAGTTTTTGGCACCTTACAGGGGTGGTCGGTACCATTTGGGAACATTCAATGAGCGCACACCAGCTGGCAGGTATCGCGATCCTAGAGATATGTACAATCATCGCAACACAAAACTAAGAAATTGTGTTGAGAAAACTTTTGAAATTCTGAAAACTCGTTTCCAAATACTAAATCTGCCAATTCGATATTCATTCAAGCGGCAACGCCTCATTGTTCTATCCTGCTGCGTAATACATAATTTCATTAGGCGTTTCCAAGGGGAGGACAAGTACTTTACCATGAGGTTGGTCCCGGAGCCTGCTGACCGTCGTCCCAACGATACGGTTCCATGCATCGACGCTGGCCGAGATGAAAGGATTCGAGGAGAACAGCTACGTGACCTCATAGCTGGGATGATAGCTACTGGTCGTTAGATTGAAATCTTCTCAGCCATGGTGAGGCACGAAGTTGTTGTTCTTGGTGTTTCCACGAATACTTATTGCATGCATTACTCGCATTTCATGCTGATTTCTTTTATATGTGACTTGTAATACTCTGAAATTTGTTTTCTTATTGTCAGGTGCATAATTGAGGATGCATATGTGCTCTAAGTCTGATTCGACGTATGCGTTGTCATTGGAGGAAAATTGCCTATGAAGATTTCTTTGGTTTGAATAAGATGTATAATTACCCTCAATGTCGTAAACGTATGGGTTGTTGAAATAATTTGTGAATTGTAAGCGTCTTTTAAATTGTTGGTGGAAACTTGTGGAAGGTCTCTCTTTTAGTTTGTAAGCGATTCAAAAATGGTCGACTATATTCGATTCAATGTCAAATCTTTTTTCTAAATGGCAACTATTGCCTCGACGTGTTTTTTCTGTCTTACATTTTTTATAACTCATTTCATTGTTGGGTTCCGGCAAAGTACCTAATTGAATGTGCGGATTTAGTTAAAATGAATGTGTCTGTGTGCGGATTTATGTTTTCCAATTGAATGTGTCTAGTACAGTATATCATTACCATATCATAAAAAAAGTTTAGCAACTATTTTTTCAATTTGGAGAAACTTTAGAGATCTGCTTGCGGCATGTACCAAAAATATATGATATGTTGATTTTTCATTAAGGTGAAGCACACCTATTATGTGGTCTATTATGAATGTGAATTTACCAGTTGTGTATTTTCCTTTTCCATATTATGCACCTGTCGAACACTGGTCTCTTTATGCTTGGACATGTAGCAAGCTTATGAGTGAAAATTGCTATATATTTTTGTTGAAATGAACATCGCTATTATGCTTTCATGATCGATACATTGACCAATTTGCAAAGTAATGTCAATGCATTGATTGATATGAAACTCGAGAAACACAAAAATTTGGGGGAAGAATCTAGATTTTACTAGAAGGAGATTGATAATGGAACACTCAAGTTCGATAGGAGAGAATCTGAGGTAACTCCATTGAACTACACCATTGGCATGGCTTAAAGTTTGTCACGACATCACACCTATAATGGATGTAACAGGTGGCAGCGTTGAAGGAACTCAACAAAAGAGAACTGATAGATTTCTTCAACACTCGCGTTAAAGTAGATGCACCACAAAGAAAAAGTGTGTCATGGTTTTTGGTTCTCTTCATTCTTCTGAATACAAAAACTTGATCCAGGAAGCAGATACACCCCAAACCTGAATACAGAAATCCACCACCATTTCTTTCATATAAATTTCTCGTTTTGTGTCGATATAAGTTGTTGGAATAATGCATGATGGAAAAGCACAAAATTGCATGTGCCTTATCGCGAGTGTAAGCAAAGTGCATGATGAAAAGCAAAAGTACCACAAACTTAATTTAACACATTAACATATTCCATGAAAAGCATCCGAAGTGCGTCGGCGAAGAAGAAATATTATAGTCGGTTCAATATTCGATACAACACTTTCGACATAACATTTCAAGCACAAAGCATACAAATGCACACACCACAATTGACATCATATTGGTCCTAGGACTCTTGCATCCACACAATGCTTCGGGTTTCACTTCCACTCTAGCCCCAACTGCAATAGGGGAAACAACTTCATCTTCCACTGAGTGAAGTTCAGCACAAATCGGATCAACTTCAGGACAAATTGGATCATTTTCGCGGCTGTTGACATATCTATCATAAGAGGCAGATGCATCGTCGTATGATTCGAACTTCCTATATGCACAATAACTGTAACATTTTACCTGTGTTGCACATTCCTCCCATGACTCATATATGCCTGGTTTTCATCCTTCATAGACAACGTAGAATTTCGATCCGCGGGGAACAACAGTCGGTCGCTTCATATCCTGCAATGAATGGCAAATCACATTGTAATATGCAATTGAATTGTTGAATCGACATTGTACATACCAACACACACCACAATTGAATTACAGAATCTATAAACTTATGGAAATTGCTATTCTTAGTTGACCTTGCAAGTAAGGGGCATTCGATCCAGGCTTCTTACCCGATAAGTGTTGCATATCAGAGAGAAAGCCAGGAAGGGACCTAGGGCTATGGATTACTAGTCGCAAATCGAAGATCGCGAGTGATCGAGTCCCTTGTCGCAAATGCAGTGCCCGCTATCAACGGAATACAGTTTCCCGACCAGCTCTTCGACGAGGAAATAGGGGCGCCATGTGGATGGAAAGCCTGTGGGGAAGAGAAAATACCGACGAATCCGAACTTAAGGTACGACAAGCAAGACGCAGATCTATGCGGGAATGATTAGGTTTCGAGTTGGGGCTAGGGTTACCTTAGCTAGATCCCGAAAGATCGAGGTGTAGGTCACCGTCGATGACAACGCAGCTATCAGGTTGATGATCGAGAGAACAACACGAGTTTTAGGAGGCGAATCGAAGCGGACCAGTAGGGTTTCAAGTTTACCTAAGCTCGTTCGACATCTACATCCACTAGTCCATGTCGTCGCGTAGACCTCGGTGTTCGGACGACGTCTATGCCATTTACCGGAATGTCCGCCGGTCACGCACCGAGCACTGAGCACCACCAGCACCGAGCACTGTATCGTCCTTACACAGGCGAGCAACCCCAGCAGGTCACATGACCCCGCCGACTTGCCAAACAAGATCTGATATAGGGCGAAGGGTGTTCTGGTAATTTGCATAGTACCTGTACATTTTCTTTTTAAGACCATGATCCCTTCGTAAGACTTGCAGCGGTGTCCTTATTTTGACGTAGACAATAAATGTCACAATTGAGATGACATTATTCTTCAAATAAATGATAATTTCATCAAAACATTTGATATTTTCATGAAATATCAAATAAATGTGCAAGTTTACCATGCTCATTAGAAGTGAGTAACTCATGATCAATAATACCATGTGGTCATCCTAAAATGTATGACTAAGATCCTCTATCTCAGTCGTCGAATTTGTCATATAGATATAGAACATATATGGTGTGAATAAAAGAAAAATTACACCAAATATCCTCCAACTTTAACGTCTGCCCAGCTATACCCTCCAACTTCACTTTATAACACGAATGCCCTCCATTTTTTTAACTTGTTTCATTCGGTGCCCTTTTTACCTACTATCGGAACTGACGTGATGCAAATGTGAGGTTGACATGGCATCTTCTCTTCTCTCCACATAAACATTCGCTGACGTGACGATATTAAAAAAATTGCCACGAGAGATCATCGCCCACTGGTGGTCACCGGAGGGGGTCCGCAGGGAGGGTGGGAGCCCCCCCCCCCCTGTCTCCCTCTACGACCTCGCCGACGAGCGAGGTCGCAGAGGGGGCGTGAGGCCTCCCCCTCCCCGCACCGACAAGGAGAAAGGGGAGCCTTTCCCCCCACTCCCCATCCCCGTGCGCTGGCGAGGAGAAAAGTCTGCGATCTCATTGGCGTGCGAGGTCACAGGGGGCGAGCCCCCTCCACGTGCGTCGGCGGGGAGGTCGCAAAGGGGGTGAGACTCCCCCTCCCCCTTCTCCTCATTGGCGGCAGGGAGAGCGGAGCGAGGCCCCCTCTGCGACCCCCTCTAGTGACCGCTCATGGTCATAGGGAAGGGGCGACGCTTCCTCGTGGCATTTTTACTTTTTTTTAATTATTTTTATTTTTTAATATTTCCACATCAATGAATGTTTACATGAAGAGGAGAGAAGATGTCGCGTCAACGCCATGTTAGTCTCACGATCGGGAGACGGACGAAACAGATAAAGAGGGCACCGGGTGAAACGAGTTAAAAGATGGAGGGTATTCATGTTACAAAGTGAAGTTAGAGGATATAGCTAAGCAAATGTTAAAGTTGGAGGGCATTTGATGAAAATTTTCCTCTGAATAAAACTTATGTAGGAACTATATCTTTCTTGATGATTTCATCATCTTAAGATTGTGAGAATCATGATAGTGATAATGCTCTATAAAGATCTTCTTTACCGTGTATTACTTTTAACTTGTTCCCTATGACTATGTTATGTTGCAAAGACTTTTAATTTTGTATCATTATTTAGGGTCAAATTACATAAGGACTTAGTTTTTGCATGTCGTTCTTGTTGTATATATTCATAAATAATGACATAATAATATTATTAAAGCACTAATGGTCACTATGCTCCCATTCATTCCCCATTATTTGAAAAAATAACTATCATTCATTAAAAATAATAGGTTGTTCCAAGGTACTATTCTAATCATTATGAAAAATAGACATGCAAAATTATCTAAAAAATATATGATGTGATTAACATATCGTCTTAAAAAATTTGGCCATGACAATTATATTTTTGTGATGGGAGTTTCTCCTTGCATTTGTTGCATTTGCAAGGTGATAATTAAAAAATTATCACCCATTTGCCTTGACACTAGAATAATTAAAAAAATCTCATCATGTGAGCATAATAGTTTTTGGAAACTACGTTAACAATATAACAGTTAAGTCTAAAGAGTATACTAAATTTCTCACTTACGACTTACAATATTTTTCTAGACATGCACATGTCACGCACCACTCAATAAAAAATTACTACAATTATAGTTATACAATTTATGCCTTAGTCCTATTTGAACTATCTATGTTTCATAATTATTTCAAACCTAGATAAAAATATAATTATTTTATCCTAAGCTTTGTGAAACATGTCTCTCACATTCATATTTATGCATTCAAAATAAATATAGCATAAATTACATGTATGGATATATAGTATGCACACAAATAATCATACAACGCATTTACATATAAATGATATATTATTTGTCACACTTTATAATTAACATAAGCATAATAATAAGCATACAAATAATCCAATAATGATCATCACATGCATAATTCAACATTTATGTCACATAATTCTAATTATGTACATAAAAAAATAATTTAGAATATCGTGCATGCATTGTTAATCAATTTTATTGCATAAACTTTCATCGTGTCAAAAAACATGCAAAACATTTCATGTGTAACA
This sequence comes from Pontederia crassipes, assembly GCA_030549335.1. Lineage (NCBI taxonomy): Eukaryota > Viridiplantae > Streptophyta > Magnoliopsida > Commelinales > Pontederiaceae > Pontederia > Pontederia crassipes. The sequence continues at coordinate 51,323,958 of CM060189.1, read as the reverse complement.
AAAAACATATAAGCACATATTCCTATTCATAAAGAAATTTAACTTGACAAAAATAATGTGAATATTTCACATGAAAAATAAATGTGACAAAAATATTATGTGCATAATTTAACACATATTACGTTTAATATGTAACATAATTTCATATATGCACATATTCTTTCTTAAAGACAATAAATTCTTATCATATAGTCCAATTCACATAATGAACTAATAATATGCATATTTATATTATCATGTCAATTTACATAAATGTCACATTTAAATACACTTTAAATAAATATCACATAATTATGTGCATGAATACCAAAAGTCATATGGAAATTTAATTTAAGTATGACACACAAAACTTAAAATATCATGTAATAATAATAATAATAATAATATATGAATGAATTTTACTTTAGATTTATAATCATATATAATGTATGGCAAAATAAAATATTATTTTCATGTAAATAACAAATATGCATAAATCATATGTGATATAATTTTCAGAAAATTTATCAAAAATTCTAATTTATGTGATTATTTTTTAAAAAAATTCCATATAAATTTATCATATAATTATTAAAAAAATATAGTCACATAATAAATCATAATATGCCCATTTTTGTATTAATTCTTGATTTAAGTATATTTCACTTGTACGTAAATAAATGTGACATGATCATTTATATGAATATTTTAAAAAAAAACATAAATTTCAAATAATAACATGACATAATATCCAAAAAAAACAATATGAATGAATACTAGATATGCATATTTAAATATTTTGAAATTTTTGAAGTGCAATGCCAGCACCTTCCCATTTTTTAAAACAAACGGGTCTTGGGCCTGCTCATCTACTAACAGGACCGGACGAGCCTGAAGCATTCGCATCCGGTAACTACGATGCACTGTGGCGAAACCCACATCTTGCCCATGCCATTAATTAATTGTATCAATTGCAAGTCACAATATGTCGCCCATGGCTATTGAGCGGAAAATTACAGTTTCCTCTGCATGCACTTACATGCATGCGACGTTTGCATAACTACATGTTCTCGTCCAAAGGCCCGCGAGGGCAAGGGGTGAGCACTCATCACGACGACATGATCGTCCCGTGACGTCCCAGTCCGCATCAATTTGGAATTTTCTTTTATCAGGTGGACAACCGGATCGGGATTAGATCTTATTTCCTTGAGATTTGTCGGGTCGGGATCGGATCCGAATTATAAAAATTCGAATCATTTTTCAAACTGATTAAATATATTATATTAATATTAAATTATTTTTAAATAATATATTTATTTTTATTTTAAGTAAAATTTATATTTTATTTGATATATATCTTAAATGTACATTATATTACATTATCGTATATATAATTTAATTGATAGTTATCGTAGTTATATAATAATATTAAATTTCTTTATTATTTTATGATAAAATCGGACCGAGACTAAGACCGGAGTCCGGGTTGGGACCAAATAAGCTGAGACTCGTCCGGAACTCGGATTTAGACATCCCTAGTGAGGATGTTAAGTCCAACAATTACAAAATTTACAAAATCTTAAAAGATGGCTGACAATTTAAACACTGTAAATCATCTATGTGCAATATCATCACCATCACTCCGCGACGTATGCCCATACGTTTGTCTTATAGCAAGTTAATCACAGCAGCGGAATAAAACAAAGGAGAAATAGTCAACCACAAGTAACATGAGATCATTATGATCTATGGCATAATATCTTATATATATTAAACCAATAACGAAGAGGGAGGGTGATGATAGTCACATGTCAACAACAACAACAACAACAACAAAGCCTTATCCCACTAGGTGGGGTCGGCTACATGGATCATACGACGCTTCGTTGATCCATGTTCATGAGATTCGAGCGTGATCCATGTTCATGAGATTCGACAGTGGAACATGTCAATGACAATAAAATATTAATTCATGTAAGAGCATGATAAGTAATTTTGTATAATGATATTAATACAAAAGAAAGTATGAGTGGTAGTCAGTGGAACAAAAATTAATATAATGTTGAGGTTTGTTTACATCATATTTTAATAATTAGGTAAATTGCATAAAAAAACTCCAACTTTCGATTTATTGTCAAATCTAGTCTGAACTTTTAATTTTTGCATAAAAAGTCACGAACTTTGATTTTATTCTCAAATCTAGCCTAAACTTATATTTTTGCATAAAAAGTCATGAACTTTAATTAAAGTCTCAAATCTAACCTAAATTTTTATTTTTAAAATTTTAAAATTAGTTATAAATGTATCTTGTTATTGTATTATTATTAAAAATAATAATTCAATGATCATTACATAGACAAGTCATAAAAAATAAAAGATTAAAAATTAAATTTTTTTTTACAACTTTGATAGTAAGTTAGTTTAATTTTTAACCTATTTTATAATTAGACTATTTTTTAGTTGATTTAAAATATCTAATATAGTAGGCTAAAAATTTATAAGGGAACAATGGTGAAGGTGTTGGGGCAGCGGTGGTGGTGGCAGTCGCCGTTGTCGAAGCAGCAGTGGTGGTGGTGGCAGTCGTCATCGCCGTCATCGGAGCAGCGGTGGTGGTGACAGTCGTCGTCGTCGGAGCAGCGGTGGTGGTGGCAGTCGCCATCATCGAAGCAGAGGTTGAGAGAGAGAGAGGGCGAATGTTGAGAGAGAAAGAGAGAGTGGGGCAGCAAATTGGATTGTGAGAGAGAGAAAATAGGGAATGGACTAAAAGGGCCGAACACGGGTGGGCGGTGAACACGAATTGTCGGATTAAAATAAAATGACAGCACACGGGTTGCGAATTAGCGATGCAACTGCGACCATGTTAATTCGATTCTGATAGATATGTAATCATAAAGTATGCCAAATAGCGCCGCACGTTAGCGACTCCAACATTGCGACGCTAAAGGAAAACATCGCGTCTCAGCATCATCAATGTGAGACGCTAGACTAGCGTCACAAGAAGGCGACACTATTGGGACACAAATATACAAGGCACAATAGTGGCGTTGCAATTATGTGACGCTATTATGACGCAACCGTGTTGATAGCAATGTTGCGTCGACGCTGAGGTGGCGCCAAAGTTATTAACAATAAATTGTGTACATGTTTATGTATATTTATATTCATGCATATGTATATGTTTATTTATATGTATATATGTATATGTACATGTATATGTTATGTGTATATGTATGTATATGCATATATGTATATGTATATATGTATGTATATGCATATGCATATGTAATATATGTATGAATATGCATATGTAATATATGTGTATATGTATATGTATATATGTATATGTATATGTATATATGTATATATAGCATATATATATATACATATGTATGTTTGTATTGAGTACAAATAACATATATAAGAAAAAAATTAAACACTAATGAGAAGAATATCGATGTCATCTGATTTTCAAGAAAAGTAATTTTTTATATTTTATTAGGCACACGAAGCAAAATATATCATTTTGAATACTCTTATTAAGTTTGGATACAAAAAAAAATTCTAAACAAAATCAGCATTTCTCAAAAAAAAATTTGAAAACTCTACGTCAACTAATGGAACATTTTGAGCCTCCCGAAAGGTCCGATTTTTTAGAACGCATGTTTTTAAATATTTTTAGTTGGGCGGAAGCTTTGAGGAATTTTTATAATTATAAAAAATAAGTATTTCAAGAATCGAAGGAAATGGAAAACATGTGAAACATGAAATGTTTGTGCCACCTCACTTTCTCAAGCCCTTCGAATCGCTTATTTTCTTGTGACAATCCGAGCGAGGACCACAGAGAACCGACCATTTTTATTCTGAAACTTTGCCCATTATATTAAATTTTCGACCTCCGATCGCAGCAATTTTTGTGCGGGTGGATAGCTCGCGTCGATCTCTATGAGTATAATTTTTGTTTTGATTGATTACTGCCGGACTCATGTCAACGATCGTCGGAAGAGTTTTTTTCCTATGTTCTTAACTCTTCCGTCCGACTTTCTAAAATTTTCAAAAAATACTAAAAAATCTGTGTTGCCAATGTCTATGGGAGGTACAAATTTTATGATGATCCGACGGTTGGATCTTCGGTAATCGCCATTTGAATCCCATAAAAAATGAAGAAACACTATTCATCCAATTTTAAATTTTGGGAATTGGAGTATAATGCATGCATAGCGTCTCCCTTCCTCCAACGCTAGTGTAGCATCACAAATGTCGACGCCAATACAATGCAAGACGCCGACACTAATATCGCCTTCTATTTTAACGTCGACGTAGCATCACGATCGTGTTGACGCTAATTTAACGTCGCGGGGTTGCGACGTCAATATAACGCTACCATCTGCCGCGTGTTTTCTAATTTTCACGCGTGATAATAGCGCCTAAATAGTGTCGCAATGGCGCCACATTCAGCGTCGACTTTTTCTGACGCTAATGTGATGCTAAGTTGACGCTACAGAGAGGCAATTAGCGTCTTCATTTGTCGATTCAATGACGACGCTATCGTGATGTTATTAGCGTCTATGTAGTGTCGCGTAGTGTGGAGATGCTAATTTGCATCGCTATTCGACAGTTTTCTTGTAGTGGTATTAGGAGGATGGGGATAGTGTGTAACACAGCATAATTTTTCATAAAAAATTGAAACTTTTTATCTGCACTGACATTGATCATTGAACGTCTACTCAATAGAGCGGGCACCAATACCATGATAGTTGACATAAAATGGTTGATGCCCCACCAATCGATCGCTTCACCAAGCAGATGCCAATTAGCGTAGCTCTCAGTTTTGAAATCATAGAATAAGACTAAACACAACAATTATTCCACATAAAGTACAAAGGGCAAAGTTGGCTTTTTTAAAAGTTAATCTTGTAAACATTACATTTTTTTAGAGATAGCTTATTTGTTTTAAAAAGGTATATATATTATTATTATTATTATTATTATTATTTTGGGTGAAAACTTCAAAAAGTTGCTAATTCATTAGACTAATTGTAACACCCCGACTTTTTTTAAAATTAAAAATTAATTTGCATAATTAAAACAAATCCAAGATCTAGGATTTTGTAAAGAAAGATAAGGTTGAAAAAAATAAAAATTAGTTAGAGGGAGGACAAAAGAAGAGGAAAAGATAAGATAAGAAAAGTTTGAATATGAATAGAAGTGTAATTAGATAAGAGGTAGGAAAAGATGATTCCTAATTAGATTAGGAGTTGAAGTTAGAATGAGATTAGGAGATTCAAAAGTTAATTTGAAACTAACTAGAAGTTTAGGATACAAAAGACTTCTAATGAGAGTTAAGATAAGAGTTTTATGTTCAAAAAAATATCTGGAAGATAAAATAATATTATTTTATTCTAAAAATTAAAATACAAGTATTATTCCCAAATTCAGGAATAATATATTTAGGAGAGATAAAATAAAAAATATAGTTAGAAAAGGATTAGGGATAAAGTTTGTTGAAGGATTGAATTAGGACTCCTAACGAGGTTGAAATTAGGAGTTTTAAGGATAAAAATATTCAGGAAATCAAATAATAATAAATTATTATTTTAAATCCAAAAATTAAGAATATTACTTATTTATTTAAATCCAAAAATTTGTGAAACATAAAAGATAAATTATAAATAAGAAGTGTGGATAGGAGTTCTATTTAGATTAGAACTTGGAAGACTCTATCCTATAAATAGGACTCCAAAAGCCCTCTTTCAAGCCATTTTTTCTTCCATCCATGTTTGTGTTTTCCTTCATCTTTGGGCCACATTTTCTCTCTCCTTGGTGTGTGTGTGCAAGTTCTCCAACCGACTCTCTGTTCTAAGTTATATCCTCTATCATCGGACACCGGACACTTCATCGGAAAACATCGTAGTCTCCTTGGAAATTGTGCTCGAAGATTGGGGTTCAGGTAGTTCTACCTGAACAAGGTAAGTATAGATTTCGAGTTCACTTTTGGGATGCATTTTCTTAATGGAATAATTAAGTTAAAGATAGATTAAGATATAGTTTATGTTCTCTTACGATTCATGAATAGGTTCTATAAAATAGTTCGTCAAGATCATATTGTTTAGATATCTAAAATCTTGACCAAGGTTGACAAAAAACCACAGGAATTTCGCTTTGGCAGAACTCAGCCCGAGTTGTCCCAAACCTGGCCCGGGTTTGCGGATGTTGTTCTAACGCATCTTCGTAACTCTGAATCTGAACTAGATTCGGTAATAGCCCGGTCCGGTTTTCATGTAACCCAGCTTGGGTTCCTGAATAGATGTTTCTAGTTTCGACCCAATCGGCGTCGGTCCTAAATTCGGCCCGGATTCCGAAGTAGTATAGGAAAAGAATCGTTCGAACAATTCATTCAATGTTTGGTCGCAACAGCCCGGTCCAATTTTCAAGAAACTTGACCCAAGTTTTCATGTTAGAAAAGGTTAGAAGATTGTTGGAACATGACCGAGCCACACCTGGACCAGGCCCGATTTTTGAAGTTATCTGGCCTAGGTTTTAGCTTGCCGAGCGCGAGTTCTGATAGATGTGAAGAAAGTTTGATTTCATATTTTATGATTTGATTTTTTGCTTTTTCCCCTTGTCATTGATCTGATTAAATTGAAGTCTCAAAAATAGTTGTCATTCTATAACATGAAGACATAATTGGAGATAAATTTTTGCTTATTAATATCGTCATCCTAAGAGGCATCTATTTGATAAGCTAATCTATAACTTGATCTCCATTATAGTGCAAAATGAGAGTCAACATGCCCATAAGGTATCATATTATTCTCTTAATCGTCATCCAATATAGGCGCCCTGCATTAGTATGTAAATTTTTTATTTGACCAATGACATAAATATCAGACTGCTCAACTTATTGTGCATGTCTGATCACAAACCATATTTACAAAATGACATTTCCTTTTGTTACTTATAGAGTCATAAAGAAAAATATGAGATTCAAAATTATCTCTTTTAATAAGGATACCGGTGAGTGTATAGTCTTTCGTAGAATGTTCAATTCATCTTTATAACAGACGACTCTTGCTACAAAGCAATAAATTTACATGAACAATTCTTACGTAAATTTCACACCCGGTGTGAATAACTCTAACACCCATGTCATTTCTATAGAAAGACATTAAATTCTTCATTAATAAAAGAAATACCTTATTACTTCTAGCTATACATAATATTGTTTCACATATAATGCCGTGATGACATATTTATCCATAAAAATGGACATACACATAATGGCATTTATATCATTATTTAGATGAATACTAAATCCATAAATGGATCGTCGCAAACTACATATTGCGCATAATACTTTTACATTTAAGCATCCAAATAGCTTTATGTAATTTTCATCTAATAGTGAAACAATAGCTAGACTTTTGACGAATGAGAAAAAACATAATAATTTCTCTATAGTCAGCACTCATATTGCGACTATTGTTTCTCGTCACTTTTAAATCTCTTATCATCCATTGACTTATTTCGAACGCTTACCTCTTGGTAAGATGGATGATTTAACAAGTCCTTGACTTGAGTTTCTTCTTTAAACTCTGACTCTTTGCATTAATCCATTTTCTTTATCTAGGCATGAGGGAGCCTCCATCACTTATTTTAGGTTCATGTTCACTTCATATAATCAACAACGTGAAACACAATTCATATGTTTCAATAAATGAATATTAATCATGAGTTAACTGTGAATTGCTCCCACTTGGAGTGAGATGTGGTATGAACAAACTATAAATCAATCCGCATACATTGTCAACTCTGAATCCTCTTCAACTTCTAAAGTGAAGATGTTACTTAATCTCATTCAGCCAAGAAAATATATGCATGAATGTCGCATCTCTACTTGATATTTCAGTAACATTTAGGCAGCATTAATAACAACATTCCAAATATAACATTGGAATTTTATTTGCGCCACACACATCACTAGACTATTTGAATAAGACAACCATTTTGCATGATCAAATTAGTCAGCGAGGCATTAATCTTGCGATCATATTTGAATCTCCATCTAAGTTTATGAATTTGTATAAAATAATTCATGTTAGCAATTTAAATAAATCATGTGTATGATTTACAATGCGAAAATGTGATGAAAGAAATCATATAGAATCTTAGTCATTCAATACAAATGGATTATTGTAATTTTTTGTTCATAAATGATTTTCGTATACTAAGTCAATTAGACATTGTCACAAAATAGGCAAAATAATTTTAGCGAGAAAGTATATTTCTCGAGCTAATCTATATTTATATTTCCTAAAAAATGTCACAAATTGACTAGCCAAAACTTTTGGCATACTTATTTACGTTACATATGATATAAATATTCAACTTGAATACTTAAAGAAATCAAGACATAGAAAATCATTTTTAAAAAATTCTCATAAAGAAATTTCATTAAATACGAAATTTAATGATAAAACGTGGATACACAGCTACGTTTGTCCAAATAACAAATGTAGATACTATACACATATCTACTTTTAAAAAAAAGTGGTATAGTAGGATAATGAGATAAAATGATTCATCTATTGCAAAAGAAAATTTTGTAAGTCATAATCTTTTTAACTCCCACTTTTATGTTGTTTCCAACTTTGTCCTTGGGCTTGTAGGCTAAGTCATATAAAGAATTCATTATTCTTTAATTGCATGATAAGTTGTTCCAATAATCTCAGTCCACAAAAAGGACGAGATTCAACAACGAATCAACATTATCATTTAAACAAAACTACTATACGATTATATCAACATTTTCGACTCAATGCAATCACGAGCGAAAAATTATCGTATTTGCCACAAGCATAGCACTTTATTTTGTTTATATCAACTTTGCCATCATGCTTCCCACGTCGATGCGAGTAGCGTTAGCCCTTCTTAGTATCAATACATTATTTACTGGACTATGATTTCTGTCGAAAACTCGTAGCAATTTTTTTATTTTGACATGGACAACATATGTTGTAGTTGAAGATGACAAACGTTCTTCAAATAAATGTCAAAATATTTGATATTTTCACTAAACATTAATTATGGGCGCAAGCTTACTGTACTTATTAAAAATAACTAACTATCACGTGGTCAAAAAATATGACCAAGATTTTCTAACTCAGTCGTCAAGTTTATCATCACATACATATATAGAACATATCTGTTGAAGAAAAACTTATGTAAGAGTTATTATTTTCTTGATGATTTCATTACATCAAGATCGTGAGAATCATAATAGTGATCATGCTCGACAAAGATCACGTTTTGCCATGGGTTACTTTTTACATATTCCTTTTAACTTTGTCATATTGCAAAAATTCATTTTTGTGTCATTTATCTATGGTAAAAAATTACATATGGGGAATGAGTTAGTTTTTGCATGTCTTCTTGTCACATATATTCATAAATAATGACATAATAATATTTTTAAGGTAATGACATCGAGATGGTCGCTATGCTCCCCACTCATCTCCCATTATCCGAAAAAATAATTATTATTCATTAAAAATAATATCTTGCGTCAAGGTATACTATCTATTCATTTTGGAAAACGAACATCCAAAATCATCTAAAATATATATAATGCGATTAACATATCATTTTTCAAAAGATGTGGCCAATACAATCAGGGTTCTGTGATGGGAGCTCTTCCTTGCGTTTGCAAGGTGTCAATTAGGAAACCATCATCCAATTCGCCTTGTCACCATAATAATTAGAAAAATGTCATCACGCCATATAAACATAATAATATTTGGAGACTGCGTTAATAGTACACCAGGTAAGTCACAGAGAAAGAGGGTACTTAATTTCCCACTAATAATATCTTTTCAGTACTTTCCTAGACATGCACATGTCACGCACCACTCAACAAAAATTATTACCATGACCATCATACAAATTAGATGTGTTAGTCCTATTTGGACTACTTATGTTTCATAATGTCAAACTTATTTCACCCTAAGTTTTATGAAATATGTGACATTAATAATTCACAAATATTTATGCATTTAAAGTAAACATTGCATAAATAACATATATGAATGTATATTATGCACACAAATAATCATACAATTCATTTACATATAAATGAATATTATTTGTCACACTCATATAATTAACATAAGCATGATAGTAGACATACAAATAATCACACAAAAATTATTACATGTCTAAATTTACATTTATGTCACATAAGGGTCAATCATGTACATAAATTCATATCATGCATGTCTTGTTAATTAAAAAATTATTGCATAATTTTTCATCACATAAAATCATGCAATTCCTTTCATGTAATAAAAAATATATATATGCACATTTTCTATCCCTAAAGAAATATCAAGTGACATAATTAATATCCATATTTCACATGAAAAATGTGACAAATATAGTTTGTGCATAACGTAATATGACTATGGGAATTAATGACTCATAAATCCACATAACACATATTATGCCGAATATGTAACATAATTTCATATTATGCTTAATTTGTCATATATGCACATGTTTTTCCATAAAGAAAATAAATTCCTTTTATATAGCCCAAATCACATGGTGAGCTAATAATGTGCATATTTCAATTATCATGTCAAATTACATAAGTGTCACACTTAAATATACTTTAAGTAAATATAACATAATTATGTACATGAATATCTAATTCATATGGAAATTTAGTTGTGTGACATACTACACTTAAAACATATCATGTAATAACACATGAAAGAATTTTACTTAAATTCATAATCATATGTAATGCATGACAAAATAACATGACTATTTCATGTACTAATAAATATGCATAATATAACTAATATGCATAAAACAAATGTCATACAATTTTCAGAAAATTTATTCTAAAAATTTTCTTAGTAACATTACATGATCACTTCTTGTATAAAATAATTTCCATTTCATATTAATTCACCACATAATTATTCAATAATACAAAAAATTCATAATCAAACATAATATGATTATTTTGTATTAAAACTAACTAAGTACATATCACTCATACTTAGAATTAAATGTGACATGATAATTTATAAAAATATCAATTACTATTAATTACACATAGTAACATGGCATAATATGCAAAATTCATATGCACAAGTACAAAATATGCATATTAAACATTCTGAAATTTTCAGAAAATTATTCATAATTTTGTAACTCAATAATGTGCATAAATTAAGAATAATATAATTTTCTCATATATCTTTATCATGGACATAATAACATAGAAAATGCATCGTAACGAAAGATGCATACAATTATGTCACAAATATATCACATATTTATCAGAAAAAATTTCAGAATTTTCTGAGTCCAAAAATATATTTTTCTCATTTTTCTATATTTTCCCAAGTTTTTCTAAATCTAATTTTTTAAAAAAAATTAACTGTTCAATTTGGCAACGGTCGGCCCAAATCGCGCAACGGGCCACTGGCCCGTGCGCATCGTGCCGGCCTGCGCACGCCGCGCCAGGTGGCGTCGCGTATCGAGCCACTGGCCTGCATGCCTCGTTGTGCAAGTGCTGCGCAGCGGGCCATGGCCCGCGCGCCGAACCAGTCAACGCTGCGCAACAGGCCGGAGCCCGCGCGCACGTCGCGCTGGGTGGTGCCGCGCAGCGGGCCGAGGCCCCTGCCGCACCAAACAGTGCCGCGCGGCAGGCCTTAGGCCTACACGCTCACTGTAGCACACTACAGTGTCGATGACACTGTAGCACCATTTTTTTATTTTTGAATAGTGACGTTTTTTTTCCTTTTTTTTTGAAATTTGGGAAAATAATTAAAATGTGTGTACAATAGTTCAGGGTGAAATTTGTACGAAAAATGACAACGAAAAATATTTCGTTCTTCGGTTATGGTTCTATAACTGAAGGCGCAAAAATTACGCAGTCCAAAAAATAAACGAGAAAAGTCATTTCGACTTTGATACCAATTGAAGGAATTAGTACAAATAAATAAAGGGTATTATCGAAATACCTCGCAGCGGAAGAATGGATCGTCGGATGCTTTTCTACGTTGTTTCGGACTCGTAGTCGGGATTCTAATTACGTACGGATAAGGACCACATGTTCACAATCCAAATACCCGAACATATCGTCGGAATCTCGTCGGAGTTGAACAATCCACAGACATATTGTACATGGCCCATATACTGTAGCATGACACATTGGACGAACATGCTCTAGTGTTTGAAGTCTGCCATGCTATTTATAGTACATCAGAAAAGCAGTTAATTTAACTACATAGTAGTTAATCAAAACTACATTCCGCCTGCATGGTGGGCCACTGAATGGAAAAGCCCATTTGGGCGTCCAAATCCAACATTAATGGTATATGATACTGCATGCAGGGTGGTTTTGACCCACAGACTTTTGGAAATGGACCAATTAATGATGCCACGGATCTATCAGCAAATGATTCTGACTAGTGTCACTACCTTTCTCTCTTTTTCACAGTGAACTCTTACTAATGCAATTGCATCATGGTTAATAAAGCCAGAGGGAGCTCCCAGCCCAGCCATAGGCCAGCCAAAAAAGGAAACGAAAGATATATTATGGTCAGAAGCCTGTGGAAGCAACCAAAATTGGAAAAAGTGAAAGTGCTAGCTAGGAAGAGAGCACTGCATGCAGAAGATGATACTAGGTGTGCTTGCAGCATGGTGGTTAGCTTTTCGTTCCTCTTTTCTCATCCTAAAGTTCTAGGCATAGTTAAGGCGCTAGCGCCATAGTGCAGACATATCATAACTACAATATTTCATGTTCATAGTAAGAAAAGATTTTCCATTTTTTGCACCCTTCTTTAAGCTTTAAACTTCTCCAAAATTTAGCATTCTTTTACATAGAAAACCATTCCTCTAGAAAAAAAAATACATAGGATTAATCCTCTAAAAAACATTTGCATAAGTAACTATATATTCCAAGATTTTATTCTTTTTTTTTCCAAATTTCATCATTTTCAAAAAATTCATAGTTTAACAATCCTAGTCAAATTTCACCAATTTCTGCTAACCTGTGCTTTAAAAATATTGTTCTTATGAAACATAAGAGATGTGTTTTTTTGTGGAAATCATCATATTATTCTTATGAAACAACTTTTATAATGGATTAGGTTATCTATCTTGATATTTAAAGAAACTCCTCGCTGTCCCAGTAGTAATTGCATGGACTCCACTGCTTATTAAAGAACTATAAACTTCATACATTCATGAAGATCTTCTATATTTGACAATCATCTGGAAACTTTCAACATCATTGAAGATCTTCATGTAATTTGACTTCGATTCTCCGTATTCGGCTGATGCTGCAGATATGCAATTGAGGTAGAGTATAGCAGATGCTATTACATGTATTAGACATCAGACTAGCAACAATGTACAGTATATCAGACCTCCCTGCAGTATGGCAAAAATCTTAAGAGGCCTGAAGTTTTGTGATTCTGTGGGGAAAGGTTTGGCTCTTCCACTGCAGTAGAGATACGAATGGAAGAACATGAAAAATGATGGTGAAGATTAGATTCCATCCATCACTTCTCACTTCACTTGCACAGTTCACATGTCACTTTGGCATGACAAGATAAGGTGGTCCCCACCCGCCTTGCGCCTCGTAGATTTTTTTGTCGGGAGTCGGGACAGACATGATCTTAACTGTTGACGAAGAAACGCTGTAAATATTTGTTTGTCATCTGTTGGATCCGAAGCGACCAAGCAGAATGATACAGAATAATATTGAGGGGGTGATACCAGAAAGGCCCAATGCATTCGGGAGACCAAAATCTTCTGTAAATATCAGTTGTGGTTTAATTGTAAAAAAAAACTTTTCCTCGTTATTACTGATTTGATTTGATAAGTGGATAATAATTTAATTCACGAAAAATGAAAAAACTAATGGATAGTGAATGATGATTAGCTATTAAAGAAGGTAAACAAATAAGTGTTTGATGATAAAATTGAATATAAAATAACATAATTAGATATACGACAAATTATTCAATTTAAGCACTATACAAATTTTATACTAAGTAAATTATTTATATCTCAATTAAATAAAATACAATTTCACAATTAATTTTTTATTAAAATATATAGAAATTTATATTGACAATAAATTTTATTATGCACCCATGATATAAAAATATTAATTGTGAAATTATTTTCTATTCATTGTAATATATAACTAATTGAGCATGAATACAAAAAGAAATATAATTAAATGATTATAAAATAAAAATGAAAAAATAATAAGATAAGTTAGAAACAAATAATATATTTGAATAATTATAAAATTGAAAAATGTTATGAAACGCTAACCGCCAATTGCTAGACACCAGTGGAAATAGCTTTTCAATAATTTGATATGAAGCGCTACTTATTTTTAACGTTAATTTTGGTGTTCACAATGGGATGGGGATCTTAGCACATGAAGATGCACATCCAAATAGAATGTAAAATTCCACCTCGTCGTCCTCACATGCTGCTCGGATGTTGCAGAGCAAGTCGTGTGTAGCTGCAACCAACCATGTCTCAGACCAAGTAGCGGTCGACGAGATTTGCAATACGATTTTATGCTTTCTTGTATCAGCCTTGTTTTTAGTATAAATATGTGTCATGTAATCCTTTTCCATCTGAATAGAATTTTCTGCAACTTTCTCTCCTCTCCCTGTGTCTACCTTTCTTCTTTCTACTCATTTTTCGGCAACCTTTCGGCGAGGCACACCGGAGCTCAATTTCCAACATGGTATAGAGCCGCGTTATTGTCGTCCCCGTGAACTCCTTCCCCATCGCCGATCGTTGTCAGCTAAGATTTCGTTAGCCTATGGCACCAACAAGTCCCGGGCAATGCAAATATGGACGATCTCTTTATCGACGCTCTTATCTGGTCATGCCGATGTTGTTCAACAACATCGTCGTTGTCGATCTAGAGGTCCAATCGGATGTCTCCTATGCTTCGTCAGCATCAAGTTCGGCGATTGAAAACTGGTTCTTTGTTCCTCTCCATTTCTTGTTTTCTTCCATCATTTTTTTCGTACTCTATCGACTTCGTAGCTCACCAAAAGATCGGCAAGTTTTTTCGTCATTTTCAATCATGTCCTTTGTTCGTCTTCATCCTCTTTTTGTGTGATTGAATCCCCAATCTCCTTTTGTTGCTGATTGCATCATGTTCTTCATTTCTGCATCGTACCTCATCCTCTGATGTGTTGTTTCCCTAGTTATATTGCTAATCTGACACAAAAATAATAAAATAATATTAAATATGGCCCAATGCTCCCTTTGCAAGTTCACTGGCTCACAAGAGAGTCGGGAGCTTCGATGAGCTCGCACAAAGATGGGGCTCTCTAATGCACCAATGACCGTGCGAGAGAGGAAAAGGACAACGGCGGCCCCCTTTTCCTCTCTCACGTGAGAGAGAAAGGGTGGCATCGGCCCTGGGTAAATTACACGATTGGTCCCCCAACTTTGAGTCGCTTTCCGACTGATCCTCCAATTTCAATTTATAACCGGATCATCCTTCATCTCTCATTTTCTTGCATGATTAGTCCTCATGACTGGTGATCATGGATTTCCCGATTACGTTGCATACGTGGCCACCTTTCTCTCTCATCCACGTCAGTTTAACTAGTCCACATCATTATAATTTTTTTTAAAATAATAAAAAAAGATAAAGTTGTCCATATCATTATAAAAAAATAAAAAATAAAAAAATGAGACCGGCCCACTCGTGCTCGCCGTGCGGGAGAGAGAGGAGGGGGGGGAGGGGGGGGGGGGCGATCTCCCCCTCCTTCTCTCTCCCACACGGTGAGAGAGAGGGAGGGGGGCGTCCCTCCCTCTTCGGCGCGAGCTCGACCAGACTCCGACATCCATTTTTTTATTTTTTAAAATTTTTATAATGATGTGGACAACCTCATCTTTTTTATTATTTTTATAATTTTTTTATAATGATGTGGACGAGTTAAACTAACATGGATGAGAGAGAAAAGCGGTCATATATGCAACGTAACCGGGAAACCTATGATCACCGGTCAGGAGGACTAATCGTGCAAGAAAATGAAAGATGGAAGACGATCTAGTTACAAATTAAAGTTGAGGGACAAGTTGAAAAGCAATTTAAAGTTGGGGGGGCCAATCGTGTAATTTACCCCATCGGCCCCTTATGCAACTTGACGAGGAGAAGGGGGGAGGGGCTTTTCCTCTCTCACGTGGTGTCACCCCCCTTCCACTCTCCTCTCCGGCCAGCCTCTTTCCTCTACTCTCTGGTGTTGGCCTCCCTTACTCCGACATCGGTGTGAAGCGGAAGCCATGAGATTGTTCTTTTTTTTATTAATTTATTATGTATTTATATTATTTATTATTTTCTCTTATGCCACATCAATAGAAAATTGACTATTGATGGTTGGAAGGACTAAGCAAGCAAGAAAAATAAAGCTCATGAACAATCTAATTACAAATTGAAATTGAAGGAATATCCAATTACTATACCCAAAGTTGAAAAATAATTCGTGTAATTTACTTCATCCTATATAATAGGGTTCAATATAGGTGTCACATGCTTTTTATATCATGCGCACGTGACTTTACACCTACTTTTCATTATTTTTATATATCTTTCTTTACTAATAGTTTAGAGGATCATGATAACGAAAAATAATTTTATAGTATAAGAAGTTGTACAAATGATTATATCTATTATGAGGACAATAATGCACAAAATTTATAAAATTTTAAAATGATGAATGAATATTGATTTGAATCATATTTTTTTATTAAGCTATTATTAAAGAAGTTGAAAAAAATTAAAAAATAGGTGTAAAGTCGCTTGAGACACACTTAAACCCATAATTACAAAATGTTAAGATAGAGAATTAAAAACGGCATTGCAATCCGATTTTTGAAATTTTTATATCCTCCTTTCTAAGAAAATCATATTATGAAAATCATATTTGAAAAAAAACTTTTAACAAATATTGTAGAAAACTTAATTATGAACCAAGGCAACTATGGTAGAAAACTTAATTAATCCTCCTCGCTTATAATTGGTTGATTTGGTTCACTTTGGTTCGATGCGGTTCAATTGAAAACTCGACCAAATCAAGAAAACCGTAAGCCGGCAAATGAGGAGGTCTTGCGTTCTATAAATTCTGTCGCCCCTGCGGTATCTTTTCCCAGTGCTCTTCACCGCTCTTTCTTGCTTTTTGCGCTCACCAGCAATGTGGGCAACAACATCTGTAGCCGCCGCCGCCCCACGACCATCGCCACTGCCGGCGGCAGCGACAGAGACGAAAGCATCCGCTTGGCCGTCTCATGGCAAGCTGGGTTCTTCCCTTTCCCTCTCAAGGACCGTCGACCTTTGGCGGGCTGCGGTGGCGTCGCAGTCTCAGCGACAGCAGTGGCGCCTGCGCCGTGCTCCGTTTGAGATCCGCGCGTCCAGTACCCAGAAGACACTCGGGCATCCAGCCGTCTCCGTCCGCGACTCGAGCGAACTGCCGAGGCCCAGGAACCCGTAAAGTCCTCGCATTTCTTTTTTCCGTGCTGTTCATACTTGTTTTAGCGATGTAAAGTTGGTTTCTTTATATCTATTATGGAAATATCTGATGTTGGAACTTGACAATCTTCGAACCTTTCTACATATTTTTGCCTGCTAGCTATTTTTTCGGGTTCTTGGTTTCTGTCAAGAAATGTGAGCTTCTGTGACTTGCCGGAAAGCTGCTTGTGTCGCCGGAATAAAGAGATGAGAGAATGCGGGAGCAAAAGGTAGAAGAAGAAGAAGAAACTAATTTTCTATTCAACATAAAGTTGATTACAACTGACTCTACTACTATTTATACTACCAACTAGCATTACACAACAATACTAACATCTACTTTTATACTAACACTAAGCTGACATGTAAGAAGAACAAATCGGAAATGAAAACACTGGTAGCAGCAACCTCTGTTCGACTATGCCGGAGAAGAAGACAAGAAAGTGGATGGGTGTGGTGACTTCCAACAGCCCCCCTCAAGTTGACGACAGGGAGCATCTCAACAGCGTGCTGTGTCAACTCGTCGACGGCAAGATAGTAAAGTAGAGGACTAAGAACCATTTCGTCGAACATATTGGCAGCAACATTTCGTCAAGCACCTGTCCTTTATCGAAAACATCTAACAAGACTACAATCCAGAGAGATGAGATCCCAAACATCTGAACATCTGCAAATCCTACGCATTGGAGATGCACTCTCGCTGAACATCTTTGTGACATCACAACTACTTTGTTAACATCACCAGTCTCGCAGTAATTTGAGCACTAATATCAATTTGAATCTCCAGTTTCGCATTCCTTTCTTCCAGATCCTTCAACTTCGCCATCAGCTCTTCTCCCTTGGTGATCAAGAACCTCGTGCGATCCTCCGCCAGCCGCCTCCCAACCTCGGTGATCAGCAACTTGAAGACGGCAGAGGCAGAGCATCATGACAAGTTTGCAGAACTACAGGGGCATTCTATCGAACACCTTGCTTGGATACATCGCGAGATCTGTTGGAGCCTAACACCTTGCTTGCAGAATCACGATCAGAGAACTGCCAGCCTAACATCTTTATACTCCACATAAAAGAATTCAAGGGCATCAGAGGACGATTGGGGGCAAAACATCTCCCAACCTCAACAACGCAAAATGGAACTTCCAGAAAGCTGGAAAAACATCGACGAACCGGGGAATTTTTCAAAACAGTCGCCGGAAAACCATCGGCGAACCAAGACACCCGAGAACGCCGGAAAAACATCGGCGATCCAAGGAGATTTTTCAAAAAGCTCATGGACGTCGGAAAACCATCGGTGAACCGAGAAAATTTTTCAAGACGCTTGTGAACACCGGAAAAACGTCGGTGGATCGGGGAGATTAAGGAAGCAACATAACTAAAAGTAGAGAACCAAGGAGGAAGAACTTCGTCCATCAGAGAAGGAAATTGAAGCAGAGAAGCTCAAGACGCCAATCTTGATGCTTGCGAAATAGAGGCAACATCCGATTTGGACTTCTAGCTCGGCGTCGACGATAGGAGCAACATCGGCGACCAGATCAAGCACGCTAATGAAGAGATCGGCCAGATCTGCATCACCCGGGCTTACTGGGGTCTAGGTTGATGGCGCTTCACCTGGCGAGACCTTCACAGAGAAATGATCGCTGCGCGACTTCGGCGACGCGTCAGACGATGAATCGGAGCTCAGCAGGATCTTCGATGTGGAGGCTCACATACCATGTCAAGAAATGTGAGCTCGTGTGACTTGCCGGAAAACTGTTTGTGTCGCCGAAATAAAGAGACGAGAGAATGCGGGAGCAAAGGGTAGAAGAAGATGAAGAAAACTAATTTTTTATTCAACATAAAGTGAAATTTTTCTTATTACAAAGTAAGCTGCACACAAATAGAAAAAAAGAAAATTAGGTGAGTATGAAAAGTTTCACATTGAGAATTAAACACCTTAGGATCCACAAGTGAGGCTGAACGTTACTGCACATCAATCACATTGTCAGCTATTGATAAATTGGGATTCCTCCTCCGATGCCCTCTCATGTTGGAGCATGCAAAATGTCCTTAAATTGCCCTTTGTATACAATGACTTTATGCTAAATTGGGTTGTTATATGTTTATGTTCGGTTTTATTGGTTATTCTAGTATTAGAAATGTAACATCATTAGTAATTTATTAAGTGAGAATTTTTTCTGACTGGTAATCACCAATTATCTTAAGCAAGTATTGAATACACTCAAAGATCAATTTTTTGGTGGGTATACTAATGTAGCATGTGTTGGTGTTGTGTTAATATTGGGTTATTGTTCATATCTAGGATAATAAGTGAGTTTTCTTTCCACCCTTGGGTTCTGGCATTGTGTTTTCATATCACTCGGCTTTGTCATTAGATATACAAAGTTTGTGATTTTCCAAATTTCAAGTAATCCCATTTTTTTCTCTAATTATATGCATAAAAGGTGTTCTCCGAGACTAACATTAATGAATAAATACCAAAGATGAACTTTATCTTTTTCTTCAATTACATTTGAAAATAATATATCTAGAGAAACTTATAAATTTATAAAAAGTCACAAGCAAGTGGCAAAAGTTTTAGGAAGTTTGTTCATATGGCGACTTTTTCATCTTAAATACCTAAATCATTGTAAATATCTTTCTCTTATCTTTTATTGTTTTCTTTTTGCTTCATATACAAGTGGGATTTTTATGATTATCTCAACGATAATGATCACTTTCAACTGGTCATGCCATTGGAGAATTCTTATGGAAATTAGATGGAGAAATTACTTTTTAGCTCCTTTATAACTTTGAAATTGCATAAAAACTGAAGGCAAAAGGTCAAATAATTATGTGTAATTCACTCAGTTATTCTCTTAAATAAATAATTGACACTCAATTGTTAACTTTTGTTATTTATTCAAGTAATTGTAATTAAGAATTGCTTCATGACATGCATTATACCACAATTATAGGGTAAAACGACATACAATATCTGTGTTCGTTGGTGATGAGAGTGGCATGATAAATCGCATTGCTGGGGTCTTTGCTAGAAGGGGTTACAACATTGAATCACTTGCAGTTGGTTTAAACAAGGATAAAGCATTGTTCACTATAGTTGTCTCTGGGACTGAGAAAGTACTGCGGCAAGTCATGGAGCAGCTAAACAAGCTTATGAATGTTCTAAAGGTATGATCCTTTGGTTGCCAACTTCATGTTTGCTGTAGGCATAACTGAATTTCTGATTATTGCTAGATTTATTCTAGATAAAAATTTATTTCTTTCTTGGTTGATAAGTGCTTTGCACCTCCATTCTAGTTCTTACATTGTTATATCAAGAGGCTTTCTTCATTGCAAACAGACTCAAGTTTCTTTCAATTGGCACCAGTATGAAACGAGAAAAAGTTATTGTTCTTTCTTTTGGATCTTTTGAGGTATCATTAGCTTCTAACATATATCCTTCGTACGCAAAATTCAGAATACTTGTTGTGCAATACTTTTCACAAGGATCCATTGCTCTTTCCAAATAAGCAATTTTTTTTTAACATTGTTCATTGAATTAGAATTGAAAAGAACTTAACAGCTATTTCATGTGAATTGTCCTGTCTTTTTTCTCGTTTGTATATCAAGAAGACACTACTTAACTTTGAGTTCTTTACCTTGCTGCTTTCTCAATCTGTCTTCATTTGGAGCTGCTTTGGATGCGCCATACAGCATTTGACTCAAGTGATATAACATATATATACACACATACACATATTAATAAATAGATACACACATTATGATAATTGTAATAATAGAAAAATAATAATGGCGGAGCTTGTTCCTTGCAGAATATATAGAAATATATGTTCTTTATTACGCAAGGAATTATTACCCATTCAGAACTTCCAAGTATGGTGTCTTCATCAAGAATGTAGCATATACTTCATCGTAAACCTTGTTAGCGTGTATCACATTAGATATGTGAAAACAAATTTGTTGGCTTGTAATTCAGAACTCCGCCTATGTTTTATAGCCGGTCTCAAGCCCGGATAAAGGAGGAGGGTTGTGTTAGGCCCCGACAGTCAGCGTAAAATCCTGTCGAATCTTATGAACATGGATCAACGAATATATTGTGTTGCGGAATGGCGTCGTATGATCCATGTAACCGACCCCACCTAGTGGGATAAGGCTTTGTTGTTGTTGTTGTTGTTGTTGTTGTAATGCAAGCATGATAATTTCTCAAGAACACTTATGATAAATTTAATTTTTTTCTTTACATAGTGCAAAAATAAAATCCATCATGTTCATATGGGTGTTGTTTATATGCGTACAAGCAAATTTGCATTTACACCATTGCTTCATGTGAGGCTTCAGCTTGTAGTATTCACCTATTTGATAGTTGAGCCCTAAAATTTTAGCTTTCTAGGTTGAAGATCTTTCAAAGGAGCCACAAGTTGAACGAGAATTGATGCTTATAAAAGTAAATGTGGAAACAGAAAAGCGTCCAGAGGTATGTCATTTCATTTCTCAGCTTAATTTAAGCATTGGTCTAGTTTGCTAAATATAACATCCAACTTACAATATTGTGGCAAAATTTGCCTGATGCAACATTACAAAATCCATTATCCCAATATTGCTATTTCCTTCAAGGTTCATTTCCAAGGGATTCTTTCTAATGACAGATTGAATCTGCAAAATTATAAATTCTTACCTAAGTTCTTGTATGTCAAATTATCCGTTGATTTTCTCTCTGCAGGTCATGGGGTTGGTTGACATTTTTAGAGCCAAAGTAGTTGATCTATCAGAACATACATTAACCATCGAGGTTTCCTCTATTTAAGTTTAAAATTTCTAATTGTGGGATCATTATATGCCCTAATTTTGTTGAACGACTACGAGGGTTCATGCCACTTAACGTGCAGGTTGCCGGAGACCCTGGGAAAATAGTTGCATTTCAAAAGAACGTGAGCAAATTTGGAATAAAAGAAATTGCTCGAACTGGAAAGGTAAGCAATTGAGTTCTTTGTCTCTTCCACTCCAAACTTCTCTCTCTTCCTTTCCCGTGTGTGCTCATGTATCTGCATGTTTTTATGTCATCTGGTTGCTGAAGCACTAGCTTTCGTTTCTGATATTTGTCATCTTGGATTCAGATTGCGTTGAGGCGTGAGAAAATGGGAGAGTCTGCCCCATTTTGGAGGTTTTCTGCTTCTTCTTATCCGGATCTCGAGGAAACAATATCAAGTGCACTTCTAGGTTCTAGAAATGAAAGAATCAATGATAATTTAGTACAATCTTCTGGAGTAAGTGATACTTATTTTTTCTTTTGGTAGAGATTTATTTATACTTGCGAGACATTTTTTTTCTTTTACAGATTCAATAGTGATAGTGTCTTAAGCCTTAAAGTTCAATAAAATATCATTATTTTTTGAGCCACTGAATCCTAAATCAATTCCTTAAATTAAATCAATCATGTAAATAAATCAGCACTTCATGATTGTCACGAATCTAGATCATCGTTATTTGATGGTTCAAATTATTAGGCGACATTTGACAGTAAACTAATTATGTACTCCCATTTTCCCTTAGTAGGAAGCAGATTGAAATTATGTATTTTACCTCTCCATTTATTTGTTTTATACGGCTTAGCATGTACTAGCATGCGACCTTATATTTCATTTAATTATGCTAATTATGCGAAGGGAGATGTGTATCCAGTGGAACCTTATGAAGGCTTCATGGTCAATCAAGTTCTTGATGCACACTGGGGTGTTCTTGATAATGAAGATGTAAGTTTTTGACTCTTGTTTGTGCTGATTTGGTTATTTTAGATTTCCGTTAACATGAGGAGATATCGATTTGGCATTTTGATATTTTCAATAAAATATATATTATTCTAGATGTACATTTCCATTCTTTAGGATGGTTCATAACATTTTACATAATATCTTTTCATCAATCAAATTATAGAACGATGTTTCTTTTTTTTTCGGTAAAATAGAACAAGTTCAACTCCGCCTATGTTTTATAGCCGGTCCCAAGCCCGGATAAAGGAGGAGGGTTGTGTTAGGCCCCGACAGCCAGCGTAAAACCCTGTCGAATCTCATGAACATGGATCAACGAATCGGAATGGCGTCGTATGATCCATGTAGGCGACCCCACGTAGTGGGATAAGGCTTTGTTGTTGTTGTTGTAAAATAGAACAAGTTCCTAATAGTTGGTGTGTGTTCTCATTATTTTTGGATAGCTGTATGTTCTCATTATTATGATATCAATGGCTGGTTCATAACTATTGACAGCCAGAATGGTGTACAAGCCAACTCATTCTACATGAGAATGTATGAATAACTTTGTTATTTCAGAATGTACTAAAAATAATAGCAGAATCAAGTAAATTCTGAATTTTACTTAAATCTAAAGTAATTCTTAAGCTCATTGTTCTTCTGCAATATACGCCCTTTAAAAACTCAGTAATATATATATATATATATATATATATATTTATAAGACAACATGCTCCCTTTCCTCTACATGAGCTGATTTTGATTGAATATTCTGTAAGTAGTTAATCAGGACGCAGTAACAATTCCCTCTAAGTAAAGAATGCAGTAACAATGCTCCTTTTTCGAAAGGGCAATGGATGATTACCAGTTGTAATCATCCTGAATTTTATTATTGAAGGAAAGAAATATTACATATGTCTGTTTAGAAAAAAGTTGTCCCCTCATCCATTCATTCAGCAGTTTTTTTGCTAGAGTTAAAACAAGATAGCATCTCTCATCCTGAAAAATACATCCATTCTGCTGGACCCAAGGGGATCTGATGCTGATGTCTTCGAACAGTACACGTGCACTTGTCCATCTTGTCCACCGGCCCTGAAAAATCTCCAGAAATCTAAACCGGAACTGAGAGTCAATCCATGAAACAAATTCCACACCTCCTTGGCCACCAAGAAACTGAAGAAAAGATGATTAATATCCCTTCGGTGCGTCACTGAAGATACAAGATGTGCACGCTTCTTGCGTCCATCGGAAGAGATAGCTGCATGTTGGGAGTCTATTTCTTCTAAATAGCCAGCCAAAAATTTTGATCTTAGAGGGATTCTGTTCTGCTATATCAAGTGGCAGTCTGTGCGCAGCTCCATGTCAGTCAACTATTATCTGCAGTTAGCAGGTTAGATGCATTCCTTACAGAAAACTGACCAGTATTCCATATCCAAACATCCTGTCAGCCAACAACAGGGCCAGTACCTTCCGAACGATACGGCAGAGGAAAAAAGACCTCAGCACGTTGATTTGATAGGTGCGAGGTGAATTGTGGGGACTAGACACCATTAAACAAAGTCGACCAATATCACCCAAGAGGATTTGTCCTCTGCTATCACAAAAAATCTTGGAAAGATGAGTTCGAGAGGATCATAGTCCAAGGGTCCTCCCAAAATCCGAATCTGTCATCCGAGCCTAAATGCCCAAAAGTCGTAGACAAGACATGACAGAAGTGATTCCTCTTGAAAAGGAGGCCCCTGGAGGGGCAGTCATCCTCTCCAAAGATATGCACTGCCCATAGCAAGGAGTGATGACAGAGCAAGGCATCGTCGTCTTGCCTCACTATTGGGATCATCCATTTGGAGAGCAGTGCATCATTCATGTCTTGAAGAGTCCAGATGGCCAGGCCTTCTGTGCTGAATGATTATGACCTGTTAAACATTCCACTCTTTCTAGTTAAACCCTCAAGTGGTATACATTATTAAGTTTGAGAGTTTGCATAAACTCACTAGTTGTTCCATAAATTTGAATATTTAACTCGTACTGTTAACTAATAGAGCTTACCAATTAATTTTGAGTGGATTTGTTTGCCTAAACAAATTTGTTAATTCGAGAGTTTAACAACCTGTGTCTCTACTCAATCCATTAAGCTGTTTTTGTTAGTTGTATTTAATTTGATAATCTTTCTCCAGTCGAGTGGACTTTGTTCACACACTTTATCAATCCTTGTAAATGATTCTCCTGGAGTCCTCAATATTGTGACTGGAGTGTTTGCTCGTCGGGGCTACAATATCCAGGTGTGGACTTGTGGTAGTTCATTTCTTTATTCCTTTTTGTACAGTCAAGGAATTAGGTTGTTTCTGTAATGTTGTATCTTGGCAGAGTCTTGCTGTGGGCCCAGCTGAAAAGGAAGGGATCTCCCGTATTACCACTGTTGTCCCTGGAACTGATGAATCTATTAGCAAGCTAGTGCAACAACTTTATAAGCTAATAGATGTGTATGAGGTAACTAAACCTGGTACTTAGCCTTTCATATCTCGTAAATAATTAATATGTAACCTCAATTTGTCACATTCAGGTTAATGATATAACAAATATACCGTTTGCTGAAAGAGAACTGATGCTTATAAAGGTTGCTGTAAATACTGCTGCCCGAAGAGACATTTTGGACATTGCAGAAATTTTCAGAGCGAGAGCTGTTGATGTTTCTGATCACACAATAACACTTCAGGTTGGTTTTTTCCCTATGATAAAGTTTGTTGGTTTTTACTATAATTGGAAAGCATATTCATGACAACTCCTCCCTCAGTTAAACATTCATGTGTGTTTTTCCCTAAAAGAAACGTATTCATATAAGTCCCTCTTCAAGACCTGGACTAACTAATAGCTAATAACCTGGACTATCTACTTATCTTTGTTCCCCTGTTGTGACTAGTATGCGCCTATCAAGACCTATTTCTTATTTGACTCTTAACTTTGCTAATATATTTTATTTGAGAGAGATCAAATTCTATGTTTATTCATACAAATGAAGGTGACATGATGGTTTTACATGATCATGTAGCTCACTGGTGATTTCGACAAAATGGTTGCCTTGCAAAGGTTATTGGAACCCTATGGCATCTGTGAGGTTCGTTTCTAAACTAGATTTTCTTGGCACAAAAATGTTTGACAACTTCATGAACAATTTACTTGTTTCTCCTAGTCATCCTCTGTTCTTTTTCCTGCTATATAGTATTTTTTTCTGTCTTACAAATAGAAGGCAATGGTTACTAATAGAGCGGAATGACGTCGTATGATCCATGTAACCGACCCCACCTAGTGGGATAAGGTTTTGTTGTTGTTGTTGTTGTTGTTGTTGTGTTGTTGTTACAAATAGAAGGCACATGGAGATAATTTCATCATTTGACAATGTAATGTTTATAATTGTCATCAGTCATTCACTTGGAGGTTGTCATATGAAATTGTAATGTTTATAATGCTAATGCGGGTTGCAGGTCGCACGGACCGGAAGGATTGCACTTGCTAGAGAATCGGGAGTGGATTCGAAGCATCTACGTGGTTTCTCTCTTCCTTTGTAGTTGTTGTGATGATCCGCCTCAGGGAAGCATATGGTCCATTCATGCCTTGATTTGCTGGAATGAGGGCTTGCATTTTGGCATGGATGCATCTGTTTTCTAGGACTGTTGGTTAGCCTTATGCTGATGCACTATTTGTGCAAGTATTTAGCTGCTTTCCTGAGTTACTTTTTCTGTATCCGGTAATGTAATAATATAGCTTCTTGTACACATGTTTTAGAAGGGATGTAAACCAATTGAAAAATGTAACTCTTTTCTTCTTATTCTTGTTCTGGAATTAGAATATGTCGCTAAAGGTATGCAGATTCTCCAGAGGTATGCAATTAGCATAAAGAACCCAAGAATATAAATTTGATTCATTTTTCCGAACTAAATTAAGTATGCAACAGATAACCTCGCCCATGACAAAGGGGGACTGTTCACTAATGTTTTTGTTAAATATAACAGCTCCAAATTTTATACAGATGCCATGAGTTCATGTGCCCATTAGGCGTTTACTTTATGTTCGAATCTCGAGAATGACTTCTTTTCAATTACTTTGCAATGTTAATTCTTATATCGGTATCAATCAGTGGGTATGAATGTATGTGAGTGCATACTTTTGTTGCCGCGTATTCCAAGCCAAGTCCGTTACAGTTTACACTGACTGCAATGTTAAATCTTGTGTGATTGAATCTTACTCTGTAAGCCAAGGCGTTTGAATCTTGAGAATGCATATGCTCTTTTCAGTCAGATTGCAGTCTTCTCTGCAATATCGTTGCAATGACAAAATCTTATGTTGGCATCAATAAGTGCAACTCGCTGCTCATTCAAAGCCGAAGATAACAAGAGTTTTAACAGCTAGATTCGTTAAATACTCACATGACTATCAAGAGATCAGCAATGAGAAAACTTTTCAAGATAAATTTCTCTTCTACTATGATGAGAACAGCTTGAATCCTTATCTGTGGTTGTGAAGACACATGTTTGGTCCATGGACCTGGATAGACAAATTTTTCACACCTTACCCTCCGTGTGGCATTATCTCCTTTTTTTTTTCCCCCTTCAGGGGATGTGTAAATTTCAAGTCATTGGCATTCGCAAATGTACAGAAAGAAAAAATTTCAACAAGCACTGATGAATAAAGCACATGCCTACATACAAAGTTGCAATCATGGAAGGGCACTTGGATGCCTCAAGCCACTACCTCCAAAATGTACAAAGAAAATCAAAAGAAACTTGCAGTCACGGAAGGCACCACCTTGGGGACAAGATTTACAAAATGTGAATCGTGTGGGCTTGGGACAAGACAGTCCTTACTTCGCGACGATCAGCTCATCTAGGTTTTCTGCGTCGGTGCTCAGCGATTGCATAAGAGCATCATCATCAGCAGTAAAATGGTACTTTTGTCCAGTAGCTCTTAGAAGTTGGTAAACTTCAAACATCGTAGGTCGTTCCTTTGGTGCAGACAAAGCACAAGAACAAGCTACTTTCATAAACTGCATAAGCTCACTATCATAGTCTTTGCCTATTAAAAATTTGTCAACAGCCTCCTGCAGAATTGAATTATTTGAGAGATAAGTTATCCACTCTACTAAACTACCCTTGAAGCTTTCAGGAGCATTAGACACTTGAGTCGGTTTCTCGCCAGTAACCAATTCAAGTAGAACAACCCCAAAGCTGTAGACGTCGCCCTTCGGTGTGGCCACCAGCGTGCGAGAGTACTCGGGGGCCACGTAACCCAGGTCACCAAACTCGCCATTCACAAAAGTACTAAGGTGGGTGTCGACCGGATTCATAAGCCTAGCTAGTCCGAATTCTGAGATCTTTGGCTCGTAATCATCGTCCAGTAAGATGCATTTAGAACTAATGTTTCTATGCAGAATGCGGGGATTGCAACCATGATGAAGCCATGCTAAACCTTTTGCTGCCCCAATGCTTATTTTTAGCCTGATTGGCCATTCCATAGCCTTCTCTTTACTGGATCTCTGATGTAGGTGATCATATAGAGTTCCCTTTGGCATGTACTCGTAGACCAGCAACCTCTCCTTTTTGGCCGCACAATAACCCAAAAGCGGGAGCAAGTTCCGCTGTTGGACATTTCCCAGTGTTGCCATCTCGGAAATAAACTGATTTTCAGAATGCTGTGAATCCTGTAACCTCTTGATAGCTAGTAAAGAACCATCCGGAAGCACTGCCTTGTACATTGTCCCTGTTCGACCGGTGCCAATGATATTGTCTTTACTAAAATCATTTGTTGCCTTCATGAGGTCACCCAATTTCATTTTTGAAACCGACTTCTCGAACATGGAAACCTGCACATGTAACAAATGCCTGTATGATCACATGGCAAGGAAAGCAAAAACCACATATCCTTACTGTATCATTCTCTTTTAGAAAGTGTGAAGTGCATGATAATCTCACAATGAGTTGACTTACCTTGGTGCCTTTAGCTCCCTTCATTGTTTTTGCCCACTTATTCTCTTCTACATCCTTTTCCTTCTTTTTCATAGGCATTTTGCGGAAGCAGAAGAATAGAATAATTGCGACAACTACAACAGTTATTATAACACCGCCAACAGCAGAACCAATGATCACTCCGATGTTGCTTTTCTTTGAAGAACTGCAAGTTTGCTGCAAAGGCTTCCCACAAAGACCTGGATTGTTCGCAAAGCTTGAGGATGATATATTCGGAAATGCAGGAATCAGGCCTGACAATTCATTGTCGGAAACATCAAGCACTGTCAGCCGAGTGAGTCTGACCAGTTGCCCAGGGATCTGTCCAGACAGCTGGTTATGCTGAAGCTTTAGGGAATTTAGATAAGTACAATTAGATAGCTCTTCGGGAATTTCTCCTGATAAACGATTGTATGAGAGATCGAGCGATGTGACAAATGGTATCCTTTTGGAAATGTCAGTCGGAATCGGACCTGTGAGGTTGTTGGAAGAGAGATCTAGTCCAGTCAAGCTTGTGCAATTCTCAAGGCCCAAAGGAAATTGCCCTTCAAGTCCCATATTGGACAGACGGAGAAAAAGCACCTTATTTTCATCTGGATGCCAGCATTCAACACCATTAAACTTGCATATGGCCCCTTCAGAGGTGTTGTCAAATTTCCATGACAGGTAGTTCCCAGGATCCTTCACTGATCCCTTTAGGACTCTCAGGCATTCGATGTCACTTTGAGTTCCATAACATAATCCAGTAAGCAAGCACCAAAAGATAAACCCAAGGAGAGGACCGGAAATAGCAGAAGTGTGGCGCTTCATATCCATAAACATCCAAATATAAATTAGTATCAGGCTCCGGAAATAGCAGAACTTGAAGTATGAAATTCGACAAAGCACCAGGCGCACATCAGAGCTGTAGCTATATCAACTCTCCTGATACCTAAATGAAAGACAAAACTCAAGTTAGACTAAATAAGATTTCTTTAACAAGCACACCAAGTGAAGGGATACAAGTGAACTTAAGAACACCTATATTTTAACCCGAAATGGATACAAGTTGAAAAAGATGAAACTTTAGATTTTACATTCGATCACAGAAGCAAATCAAGTGCACCAAACTAGAAGCTGCAACAAGGACAGAAAGACAACTTCCTAGGAAAGGAAGATTGAAAAAATTGCGAAAGAAGGCACTTCATGACGATGACCATGGCTATGAATCCGCTAAAAGTTGCCAATAATAGATGCAAGCCTTAGATATGGTAGCTGAGAGAGAAGGTTCGGAGTTCGTGAAAAAATTCACATGAAGCACCAATAACAGAGGAGCTTAGCTGCACTTGTATGGAATCATATTCACAAGATAAAAAGGCAGAACGACTTATAGGTGCAACAAGTAAGAATGCCTGCGCTACAAGATTAAAGTATGTCTACCCTACAGATTCTCCTTTCAAAGGCTGTTCAAAGAAAATAATTGCGATGTCCTCACAGGAGCTTTTGAAGCCAAATCAACTACTTTTTGTGAACATATACCTGTGAAATAACTACAGCAATCGAACCTCAGAAGGATCTCAAGCAGAAGGTAGCTAGAGAAAGGATCCAAGAAAACAAAAACAGATGAGAGCCCATTAAAGACTTCTAGCAGGCCTAGCAGAAACTACTAACAATTAGGATCTTTGATCAGAATTTCCTGATCGCAGAAAGGAGAAAATCCAGATTTGTTCCGAAGCCTGCTAGCTGCAAGCCATGAATAGATTACAAGGATCCACTACAATAACAAAAGTTCATAAACAATCCAAATCTTGAACTAACCCAAATCAAAAGAAGATGACGAGTTGTAACTGAAAAGAAAAAAGATGATGTCGAGGCAACAAAGAACCAATTTTTTTTACAGCTAAATCTTTCCTAAACCAAACACGAGCGAGCAAAACTCAGCAACAAGCGAAGATGCCACCTTGACGAAGCAACCCGCCAAATCAACTACCGGAAACCGCATCAAAATTTTCATCTTTCTTCCACGAAAATCCAGCGTTTGACCGCCCAACAACGACCCGAAAACACAAGAAAGATCCCACTTTGATCGCTCACCTGGATCGGCGCAGAGGAGCAAATCGACCCCCTAAGGAACAAAAATCCCAGCTTTAGGGGGGTGGGGGACTCGGAGCTCAACGAGGACCGAGGGGGAGAAAAGGGTGAAGTTTACGCCCAGCGTCGTGTCCACTCCGCAAACATTAAAGACGACAGCAACAGGTACCACTGTAGTACTAGTACATGTTTGTGTGTTAGTGTGAAGCGGCTCGAACTCGAAGGCAATCAAATAAAAAGGATATTTATACTCCACGACCAACAGTGGAAAAACGATAAAACGGAACAAAATCTCCCAAATCCAAAAAAAAGTGATAGCTTTCTTCTAAAGATTTCGTCCTTAGCATTTGATAATCTTCGTGTTGTTTCTTAAGCACATGATTGTAGTTACTGCAGACAATGAACGCAGTCCTCAGTTAACGTCCCCATGGCATGGAAAGCGTGCATGAGGGACTACGCTGAGCCGTCGACTTCCACGAGGGAGAGCGAGCGCCGTTGGATCCCTCGTCCGCCTACGATGTTGTGTGCGGGAACGAAGGCAGGGTCTTGGACTGACTTTGGTCAAAGCGTAGAGCGGGCACCGGTTTCTAATGGAATCTCTCGTTGTCGGGGCGAAATCGAAGGAGTTGGAACGCGACGCGAAGCAGGCGACAGCCAGAAGGGAGCCAATTAAACATCGACGCGTGGGCGCTTAAAGTAGAGTAGCAGATAGGAGTCACGTGGCGGGGCCACGCGGAGGTTTCGACGACCGGAAAAGGACGTGAAACGTATTTGACCTCGAAGGGTACTCGTGGGACCTGCTGCTTTATTATTATTATTATTATTATTATTATTATTATTATTATTATTATTATTATTATTATTATCTCTTTTTTATTTTTTTTTTGTTGTATAGTTTAGAAGGCCGCTTTCCAAGTTTGATTTAAATCATCGATAAAAAATATTTATTATTTCAATTTTTTGAAACTTATGGAGACTACTAAATTTCTATCACAATTATTTTGATTATATATATATATATATATATCAATAACATATTATTTCTCAATTTAGCAGGGGGTTCACACACAATTGGCCCTCACGACGACGACAAGAGCGGTGAGGTCATCTTTGTGCCCTAGGATGCGATGAGAATGACGACGAGGGCACCGGTGGATGAGGTTGACGTTGGCAGCGGCAAGGAGGTCTAGGGCTGTGATGGCAGCCAAGGTCGAGTGTGAGCGGCGAAACGAGTTGGAGGGCTGCAAGCGAAATCCACAGTCGAGGGCTATGAGCGAGGCCGACAATGGATGGTGAGTGGACGAGATCGAGGGCAGCATCAACATCAGGAATAAAGTAGCGTTGAGTTCGAGAGCGGCGATAGACGTCTCCGAGTGTAGCGTTGTTTGTCGTCGCTCGAGGGTAAAAAATGGTAAATTGAGGCGACCTCTACGCTTTTTCCCAACTCATCTGCTAAACTACTAAATCGCAAGCCGTCGCCTGCCAAACCGTCTCCCCATGAACCTCGCCTTGTGTGTGAACTATCGATTTATCATCTGACGACAAATGATGTAGGGGGCAATGTCCACCCCTTTAAAACGGGGTGGACACCCATTAAATCCAATCTTGATTGTAGTCGCAACCTTTGGGCATACTGCCTCTAAAAACTTCTGGAATGACATCAACTTGGTTACTTATGCTACGG